>JACBWW010000005.1:5680588-5756822 GCA_020086605.1 Lanius collurio
TCTGCACCTCAAACTTGAAAGAGACTCGAAAATTACCCTATTGCATGGTAGTAGCAGTCTTCCTATCATCATCTTAAACTAGCTGTCATGTGCTGCAGAACAGAATCCTTGAGCCTAGAAGTAAAAGACTGGAGGCTGAAGCTAAGATAACATGGCATTAGAGCTATTCTCGAGGCTGGCTTCGAACCCACAGGGCGTCTAAACTAGCAATACCACAAACCAACCATTAATTTGTCTTCTCCACAAGAACAGTACCAGAGGAATCAGATTCAGCAAGTTCCATCTCACGGACTCCTAAACTTACCTTCCCAGTTCATGCTGCATTTCACTGGGTATTTCTAAAAATCCCTTAAAGTGGTCAAAGAAGGAAGCAAGCCCAGTAAGCTCTCACAGCAACTCACAATGAATGCAAATCATGGTCATTTTAGGAACAAATTAGGAAGCAATTTGTTTGCCTGGTAGTTTGCATTTGGGGTGTAGATAATTATGTAGGACAAGGACATTTATCTTTACATGGCTATTGTGCAACTGCCAGATGAGAATACCATTAACATATTCCTTTTGATGCCAGTCTATATGCAAGATGACCAAAGAATAGAGAAGGAAGACAGACCATCCTTGTTTTGAGTTTAAATGCCTCCTTCCTAGTATTGTTTCCAAAAATGACATACTACAGTCACTTCCCCGTTAACCCAGTATGGTCCCTTATTGTGGTTCATAGCAGTCTGGTCAAACTCTGCTTGTTTTCTATTATTTCAGGGGCCAAAAGACATTCTTTGCCATTTAACTAACTACATAATTCCTACAAAGATGCCATACAGTCACAGACAGAGGCAAAGCAACTTCCACAGTCATGAACAGGACAGGACCAGGACATCAACATGCATCCTTAAAAAAATAATACCAACTGCCCTGTTGACATATATATTTCCCATCAGACAGATTCTTTTGAGAGGAACAAGTCAAACACTGGATTTGCACTCCCTCTGAATTTGGCAGAATTGCTCCAAACCTTCACTGGAATACAATCATATGGACAGAAGTTTTCCTTAGTCTCCTGCAATTTCAAAGCCTTAAGGCATGAATTTTAAGACACTTCATACACTCTCTACTTAAAGCATCAAGTGCTTCCCACGAACCTGGGAACAAACACTTTATCTGGTTTGGAAAGGTCTAAAACCTGCTGTAAGGTCCCTTTCTTTGAATTACAGTGTTTTGCAACTGCTAAAAGCACAGAACATTACCTGTTTGAAATTTAATTTTGGATAACTATTTGTATTACATCTCCCGCTCCCCCCAGACATTTACTCTGTCAGTAGCCACAGAACTGCTCCTGGGAGTGAGCCACTGCTCAACAAGATAAGCTTGGGCTCTACTAAACAATGGAGGCAACAGCTGAAGCAGAAACAGAATTCACATTTTCAGAAGAGCATTAATGGCAAGAGCTAAAGCATCACACTTCCAAGTATTAGAGCACTGGCTGGGCAAGGAAACAGCTCCCGTCTGAGTTACCTGAACCATCAGTAAAGTAGTGATTCCCCCCACTGCTCTTTCTTGGCTTCAGCCTCATTCCTAGCAAAGATGCATTACTACACTGCAATAGACAGTTTTAACCACACACCATTTCATTTCCCTATTTTAATGAATCATGAGAAGTTTGTGAAATACTGTGCTATGGAGAATGTAAAAGAGCCATACACGTGCACTGAATCCTTGGCAACTCATATCACCACTTCAGGACTTTGCTGTAAGACTAAGTCTGAGTGAAAAGGGATGTAAGTGGCTAATTACTAGACATTTTCTTCGGTTTAATATGTGCCAGTAAGACACTGTTACAAATTGTCTGTGATTTCACATTAAACAATCCTCCCACATGGTTTGCCTAGTGGCCTTTCTACTTGCAGCGAAGGAGAAACTGCCCTGAAGGGTGACAAAAAGAATGAACAATAAATAGAAAACTTATTCAGACTACAAGTTAATTTCCCTCTCTTTTTAAAGAGTTCACATTTTAAAAGCAGTTCAGGAACACAACTCTCCCACCACTTTCCAAACTGTCTTATCTTTAGCAGGTTGTCAGAGGATGCAATACAAGACAAAAGGGGCTGTCCTTTCACAGAACAAAAGGAACATAGACCATTTCTATAAGCAAGACAAGACTTTTGCACAAGAAAATTACAGCACTGCAGGTCACTTATGACCCTATCTTGGGTACAATTAAGTGGCACTCAGTAAAGAAATTTGATTATTTGTTAATACACAGCATTTAAAAAATAATCTCACTTTGAGAAGCTGCTTATGATTCAAACTAAGTTTGGCCAGTAACATTCCTATGATGGGAATCCCTGCTAAGCGTATGATCTGAACAGCTAATACTTGCATTATTTCTGCAACTCAACTATTTTGCTTTCCCCAGACAGTTGAATACAGTTCATCAAATCAGGTTTAAGAGCAGCTAGAAAGCTAGACTAAATTAGCCTAAAATAGACTCTAGTGGCCAGGCTAGCTACAGTGACCATGAACTGACAATATAAAACCTCTAACCCACCAATAAAAAACTTCCTATAATTCCCTTGAATTCACTAAGAAGTGGTTCAGATCTCATTTGTTTGTGTTAGGCTGACACTTCACAGCTCCAAGTGCCAGTATGTTTATGGGAAAGAAAACTGTAAAGTTTGTTAGCCCAAACTGCTCCAATCTGTAAGAAACACCTACATAAAAACTGGAGTCTAAATCACTACGGGTGAGAAATGAATCACAAGGAGGAGGTGGAGAAGAAAGTAAAGAGAAAAGCTGGCAGGAAGCTGAACTGATGGACAGGTTATATCTGCTTATTTCTCAAGTTCAGTTTATTGACACACAGCAGTGCTCGACGCTTCAAGCTGAATGCAAGAATCACAAATTTCAGTTATCCCACTGAGAGAATACAACACCAGGCAAGTATCTGAGCTCGCAATTAACATCTCCCTCGAAGACAGCCCCCCAGCTGAAGGCACTGAGCTACTCTTACCCTTTGTGTTCAGAATGCAGCCGTGCAGACTCATTTCTTCTATTTCAGCTTTATATGGGATTCATAATGACTGCTATTAGGCTTACTGTAGTTCACTGCTTTCCTCTCTAGTCACAGTCTGACGCACACAATACATTGTTGAAAGATTTATTTCACAACTGGAATGCAGTTTGCTGGCAATTATTGTTGCATATTCAGTTTGACTGTAGCGCTGCCCAGACTTGCCAGCTACCCTGTTTATTACTGTAAATTAAACTCAAGGTAGAGCACTAAAGTGCCCTCTCTGTATGTGGGGCTCTAAGAATCAAGGAGGAATCTAATTATCCAATGCATAAGCGATGCCTCTGTTGCACAAAAGTGACTTACCGGCGAGACCAATGTATGGCAAAAGAAAGAAGTTGAACAAAATTCTGCATATTCCAGGTGGCCTACAGGTACCCAACATGCATCCTCAGAACAGCAAACATGGAATAAATGTTTCTTGGTTTCTCCATGTCCAGCTCCCTTCATCAGCTGCCAAAGCACCACTCTGTGATGTGTGAAGCAGCACTTGCACATATTCTACTGTAACAGCTGACAGAGGAGGTTTTCTCAGGTAGCTGGGACTTCCTATGGTAAAGTGCAAAGACCACAAAGCCACATACAAGCAGACATTTACATGCCACTTAATAGACACCTTTTCTCTCCACTGGGTTCAAATACAGTAAAAGCACAGCACACATACATTAAACAAAAATTAATGTCCATCTGAAGAGGTATTTTTGGGTACCAAAGACTAAAACCCGAATAGTGCAGGCTTCACCATGGGCTAGAGAAGCACAGGAACGATCTTGGGCAACCACACTGCATGCAGTAATTAACCACTCTAAGTTATAGGCAAATAAGGCCAGGCATAGCTTCCCCAAGTCAATGCTAGGGAGGGTATGCTTGCCTGTATTTTAATTGCACCTTATGAGTTCAGTGAGACATAAAGACACACTACCATGTAGATGGCACCAATACAGTTAATCAGCTCTATGAAGCCTGTGCACATTGTTTAAACACACCAAACACTGATTTAGGGAGGGGGAGGGTAGCCTTCTGTTGATTTCAAGTCCAGTCTTTAGCATGACAAAGCTAGGCTGGCTGCCTCCCAACCCCATTCACTTTGAATAAATATTCAAAGTTTACAATCCTGCATAATACACTTTCTGCAACTGTTGTTTCTCATTAGTGGAGTACAGTACATGCCTTCTCAGCAGAGAAGAGAATTCCTCTTACAGAGACAGTGTGCCCACAAGGAAAACATTCCAGGGGGAGAACACATTCTTCGTGACCACTCAGCAAAGTAATCCCACTTAAGGAGACAGATGTAGTTCAGAAAATTGTAGCCCATCCCTGCTGTTCAAGCTGTTTTGCTGGAAGACTTGATTTCAGGAGGCATAATGGCCTGCAAAAGTTCTGATCAGGCATGCAGAATTCCCTACGGACATTACATGAGAGAGAAGGGAAGAGCTTAGAAAGTTTTAACCTGTCTCTGTTACCTCAGGGTCACTTTTCATCCCCTCCCTAATATTCTGATTTAAGTCTAAAAAGGTATCTACCGAGAACTCTGAGGCACTGTGTAAAGTAGCTTGACATATATCCATTACCAGTCCCTGTCATCTTTGCCAATGCCAGGTTTCAATTCATTGCAAGAAGGAACAAGGAATAAAACAAAGACACATAAATACAGAGACCAAAAATATGGTTCTGGTTTACCCTTTTAGATGCAAATATTTAACATGTATGTGGCCAAGATAAAGTCATCTTACAGGAACAATTACTCTTGCTAACATTAACTGACAAACTGCTTTGATCTCAGCATTGATACTACTAATCATCTTCCAGCTCATACTGAAAAGAACCAAGAATCAGTAAATACGTCTGGTAAATTATTTTTAAAAGTATTATTTTTACTTTGCAGCAGAAGTTTGTCTAGACACTTTCAGCTCAACCTGCTGTGCCAAACTAGGACTGTGTACAAGCAGCCTTCTGCTACATCTCATATTTTTATTCTTGTTTCAAATCATTCTGCTGCACATTAACAGCAGCTATGGGGATGGCAGGCAAAAACCCTGGCACAGAGAAGTCTACCACCTTTACAGGGTCCAAGCTTGATTCTCAACCCTTCTAGCAATAGATAAGGGTTCAATAAGAGGATCTACATCTCTGTTTATGACAGTGATCTCTGAGGTAGAGGTCTGGAGAAGAATGACTTTTTCTGGACATGAAAACACAGCAACTCCTACACAAAGAAGAAAAAGCTACATAGCGTTTAAGTTCCAGGATGTGTAAGGAGACCAGGCTGTAAATATTTATAGTTTTAAAATTTTTATTATATTTGTTTGGTTTATAAATACTTATGCTCATAAATATCATGCTCAAGATAGTCTGAAAATCCAGACTGCAACATTTCCCTATTCCATTCAAGGTCGGGCACAGCTCCTTGGCCATCCATTATAAGCACTGTTCTACAGAAAGCTCCTGGTGCACCAGAGCACACGAGGAACACCGGCCTGGGCTGTACACCTCAGCCTCAAGCTTGTCTTCTGTTGCTTCCCTGACCTGTGCTTTCTTCTTTCATTGGCAAATATATCAGTCTTTAAAAAGGAACAGCATCAGGCTTCGCTAATTTTAGAATTCACCCAACCGTGCATGTCCTCCTGTCTGGATCTCCTGAAGCACTGATTTTTGTGTTAGAGGAGAAGGAAGGACTCATCCTTCAATCTCAAATGAGTAAAAGGAAGGGCACTTGAAGCAGAAACTAAGTCTGGACTGTTACAGTCATGCCTATATGGCATGTAAGATTTTCTCTATTCTGGCAATACAAGAAAAGACTTCTTTGGAAAAAAAAAAGAAAATTATCTCCTTTTGAGAGGTGACTGATGCGAAATTCCATGGTTCCCATATGAGGAAACACATATAATTTCAAGGTTTCAAATAAAGTTTTGCTTTCTGCTCTAAAAGGATAAAAAAAAAAAAAAACACACATAAGGAAATACTGACCACAGAGAAGCCAAATCATTTCATGTGTTTCCACCATAGTTAACAACATCATCCACAACCATATACACAGCAGTGCTGCAGTGGTGAGGCACTGGAAAAGGCTGCCCAGAGAAACAGTGGATGCTCCATCCCTGCAGGTGTTCAAGGCCAGGCTGGATGGGGCTCTGAGCAGCCTGGTCTAGTGGAAGGTGTCCCTGCCCACGGCAGGGGATTGGAATGAAATGATCTTTAAGGTCCCTTCCAACCCAAACAATCCTGTGACTCTCTGTTACTCTCCTCCTTATCTACATAAGCGAGAGCTGAACCACTACTGCAGCTGCACTTTTTCCTGACAGAACTAGCAATAATACAACATGGTGATACTTATCAGTTAAGTCTACATCAAGTTTTTTGAGCATTAAAGAACTAGAATTAATTTATATACTTCTGCCCATTAGGAAAAAAAAATAAGATTTGCCACATAAAAGATTACCTCCCACCATGTGGGAGGAGAAGATAAACTAATTGTGCACATGTATATGCCAGTGCTACAAGGACAATGTAGATAGTTTTTAGAAGCTACATTAATTTGCCTAATAAATTGGCAATCCTTCTTTTATGACTAATCCATCTTTCTCATCACATTTGTGTGTTCTCATTTTACTTTTTCCCATCATATACTGCATTAAGTTTGGAAAGGGCCATTAAACCAATTCACAATAATTTACTGTGTAATGAAATGTCAAAGGCTTTAGAGTCTGCGATAAAGATTCATACCGCAATATAAACCAGTTCGCTTAGCTTTTATTGTCTGGGTTAAGTCACAAATCTTATGTCACAGTTTAAAGAGTTTTTGACAGTGCCTGTAGAAAAATCTTATTTGGTATTTATGCTTCTCTAAGAAAAAAAATTTCCTTGGTCATTATACAGACACATCCACTTGAAACACAGCAGTTTCAAGTATCCAATTATTTAACTATTTTAGGTAGTCTACTGTATACCTGCTTCCATGTTTGTACTCTTTAAAATAATTCTGAGAAGTCTGAATACATTCTACTTGATGTCAGAAAGGGATAAAAACCATTTCCATCTCTGAACAACAGAAAAAAAAAGACGTCTGAACCACAACTATGAAGAATAAAATATAATAAGTGGCATTCTGCAAAAAAAATTAAATTCCACTAATACAAAAGAAGTATTTCTTGGACCACTTCATACACATTTACAAGCAAAAGTAAAGTTGTTTTCTAGACAGTTACTGCAATGAGGAATTTATGAATTAAAGTGCTTTTTCTGGGTATCTTCAACTCAAGTCCTCCCCTTCTGACCTGTTCCACTAATTGTCAAACATGGACATCCGTCCTCACAAACACCCAAAAAACCCAAAGTAAAATGTCAATACCTTCCTCCACATTTTAACTATGACTGATATAGCCAAACCAGAAGCCTGAGAGTATTCTTCCTCATCTACATTTAAAAAAAGGCGCAAAAATCAATTTACGCTATAAACCAACTAGTTTCAAGTGCTTAGCCAGGAACTTTCTAGTCCAGTTCACTGTTTTGACTTCAGATTTACATTCAGTATTTGTTGTGAAGTTCTTACATCTAAACACCCTATATTTGCTCACATATGTCTAAATCCTAAGATAGGGTTTCTTTTTCTTAAATTGATAGCACATCAATGAAAATTACTTTGTTCACACATTTCAAAATAATTGATTTTATCAATTCTGGCATGGAAATACTGGAATCTCTGGCACTAAATGGCAAGCAGACCTACACTGTAACAGTCTCTGTCAAAAAGGGCTTACTCACTAACAACTGACCTACAAACTGATACTACAGTTCCGTTAAGTCAGTCACATTTGGAAAAAAAAACCAGAAGCAACTAAAATTAACTTTTAAATTAAATTTGGCTGTAGGTTTCCTCTTTTTTTTCCTTGAACATTTAAAACAACTGTGTCACTACAACTGGGTTGGCTGTTGGCCATAATCAACCTTAACCACAGTCAAATCTACTGCATCTTCAAGGTTGATTCAAATGAACTGATCAAGTCTTGAGCTTAAAAGAAAAACACAGGTGAATGGACTACAAACAATAAAAAAGCAAAGTAAACTATTACAAAAGCATGCTTTAAGTCTTAGATTTTAAACAGGAAGCTGCCTAGCAGGAAAAAGACCTCCTCCTCATTGCACACAACTGACAAAATAGAGCTGTAAAATTTCTTTAAACCTTTTTTCTTACAAGTCTGAACGCCCACTTTGCTTTCATGCATATCAGAACTGTAGTTCTGTCCAGAGGCATATCACAATGGATTTCCTGCCGAGACTCATTAAAATGGTAGTTCTTGATGAATGGAAGTATTAATCAGTTAAGGAGACTTTATGATACAGATTTTCACGTTGTTACCCTTAACATATTAATTATTAGCTTGAGTTTACTGAAGTCGCTCATCCATGAGGTTTTATTTACTGCTCTCAGTAAAGTAAGCATACATGCATTAGGAGAAACTTAAATTTCTAGTCATGAAGACAAGCAGAATCCAAATGCTATGTACAAAACTCTAGAGGCATAAATTTCATAAATAGGTCATGGAGTCAAGCCACAGCATACTGCATTACCTTTCATCATACTTCTGTGCAACCAGCAGCAATACATTTGTAATACTTCTACAAGAAATAATTTACAGTAGACAAAGTACGCCAGATCAATTTTCCGGTTTCCATTTCGCTATGGTTAAAAAGGAGAGGACTTAGCAGTACTAGCTCCAGAAGTATCACACAATGAAATCAATCACAGCCCCATCACCAGAAAACTGTAGACACTACTATTTCTTCAGACTCTTTAGGATGCTCAGAAAGGTAACATATTGTGATGGACAGGAAAAAGCCAAAGGACCATTAATTGAAAATGGAGACTAATCCATTATGCTGAACACAACCAGTTGGAGAGAAGTCAGAAGCTGCTAAGCCACTACAGTGGCCTAGGACTGCAAGACAAATTGGTGCTGAGATTATTACTTAAAGTATTCTGAACAAGTTCTCACAGCCACTGAAGAAAAAAGCGAAGCGAATAAACCATAATTAAGATGAACTTGTAAATTGATGCATTTCATTTAGTTGGACAACACCCATTTGCATTCGCTTCCAGGGCAGAAGCTGCATTTGTGTTTTTGCCTCAGCACACTCTATTAAAATCAGGTTGCTAGTTTCCATCTCTTTCTATACTAGAAAACTCAATTAGAACCATGGTGTGGTTAAACTGAAAAGAAATTTAAGGTACAAGGTCACCAAGCCACCATTAAGCTAGAGCAACTGCCAGCAAAAACAATGCTGCTGTAGGCAATCCTCTGCTATTATAGTTTCGTTCCAACCCACAGAAGACTTAACGTCAGGCACACAATTTCTCTACTTAACATGCAAACAGCTCTGCCTCAATTATAAACTAAGAAAACAAGGAGTAAGGAGATATTTATGCAAGAAATCAAAGAGAAAAAATGTATGTTAGAGGGCACCGAGTGCACTGTTGAGTCAAACCAATAAAAATATATTAAGTCATGCACTGAGGATTAAGGTTTTGGACACCTTTTAGTAGATGTGCACACTAATTCTGAGCCTCTAAAATGCACTTTAGTCATCAGTTAGCTTCAGCATGTTACCCAATAACCCAAAGCTACCACACAAAAAAGCAGATGTAGTATTCAAAAGTGGGGGATAAAGCAACCTTAGCTTTGACTTCCCCTTTCAGTAAACCCCGCATTAACTAGATGAGTTCCTGTACCTCCCATGGGACCATTTATAATCTCACCCTATCACAGTCGCACTAATCCGTACGCAACATAAATCTGGGCAAGACGCAGGCCTAGGGATGGGGTGGAAGCCAAAGACTGAGCAGATTCAGCTCAGAAATCACAATACCTCTGACACGTGTCCTGTCTTCTTTGGTCTGTATCCTGGAAATTAACAGAACTGAATGTGAAATTTGGGTATAGATGGACTAATCTCCCAGTGCAACTGAAATATATTTTCACAAAGCCCGTAGTAGCTGATATACATGCACTCCCTTGTACCTGCATGTGAATAGCCTGACACACGACTAACCCGTGAATTATTAAATGAAAAAAGTTGGTACCTTATTTTTAAAGGGCTTCCAAGATAAAAATGGTTCGTGTTTTCAAGATAGTTTGTTGCAGCGGTAAATGTAAGGTTCCCATTTGTGGTAGATACATTTGCAGTGCCAAGTAATGTTGCAAAGAGACTTAAGCACCTGTGACATCCAACTCCAAGGCAGTTTTCAGCTTGAAGATGAGCAAGTATTAAAGCTACCATCAGCTACACAGCTTAAACACTATCCAACCTTTTGCATAATACCTAAATAATGTGCTGCACAAAACAGATTATCTCAGCTTCCTAAGTGAGAGATTTTTCTAATCTCTTTCCTACCACTTCACTGGACAAGGAGGGGGGTTTTTTTCATTATTATTATTATTATAACTTTTTCATTAGATTCATTTAAAAGATTATGGTGTAGCTCTCACAAGCTATTTGTCTTCTTAAAATATTCTGAAACACATCATAAACTACTCAGAGGAAATCATGAAAAAAATATTATTCTTTATCTCTTGAGATGAAATTATCATCTGGCACCTTTTTTCTTTACAAGATTACCTTGAAAGGAAAAAAAACCTCAAAAACAAAACAAACAAAAACCATCCCAGAACCATGGTAGAAACACCCAACAATCCACACAAAGGCTAATAAAAGGACTTCAGTTTCTCCGCCCATTCTTTTGGGGCAGACAGAACTTGAGTATTAAGGCTTCCTGTTTATACAAAACAGACACAGGCTACCCAGCAGAGCAAACACTGAGGTTGCAGACTCTTCTCCAGAGATCTTCCAAAATCAGACTTTGGCTATACAAGTCAAGCATCCAAGAGATGACACCAGATTCCAAAATGAACCCCATCAGTCACCACCTTGGTGGCAGTTACATTCGCTCTGACATTTCAGGTCAGTAAAGAAGTTCAGATCCCCATTCTATCCAGTGCTACCAATTTTTCACCTACTTTAGGGTTATAGAAAATTTTGCCTGTTAACCTCTATAAAGACTGTGCACACAAAGTGAGTAAGTGCAATAAACAAAGCTGTCAAGAAGTGGAACGCATCAATTTAGGCAGTTCCACCTGATATGGAGCATCATGGAACTGTTGCATGATTTCCCTGCAGTTACTTTCACAAGGTCAGATTAGCATGAAGTCTTGTGTTTATACAGTTTTGGAAACTGAATTAACAACCTCAAAACCTTTCTGCACTACTTACATTTATCAATTGCTTTCCCCTCATTACAACTTTCTAGTTAATAAAAATATTTGTTTATCTCACTGAAACCTTGTGAGAGCACTACAGACCCAGACAGTACATCTATGAGTCGATACATATCTGCACCATGATTTGCCATTTTTGCTGGAATGCCATCGATAAGTGAACTTAGTCACATTGTGACCGAGTGACTAATTTCAAAAGCATTTTACACAAGCAGTAACTGATTAGAGGGCTGTTACTTTGGAGTTAAAACTTTACTATACCTAGCCTTATGAACAGGACATGTATACAAGAGTCAAGAATGCGTAATTTAATCTTTCAATCCACGGTTCAACAGCCTCCATGCAAGTTCCCTTGTATTTCCTTACAGCAGGGAAATCATAAATGGACCCTGGCCTGCAGACTACTACAATATCTTTACAAGTTTAAGGCACAATTTTTTTTATGCACTACTTGAGAGATTATCATTCTTTGGGAAGACCTGCCCACTTATAAAAAAGCTTAGGTTCATAGTCTGCTCTGATGAAGTGTGGCTCAGGACATCATGACAAAGGATACGGAAGAAAAACCTAAAGAAGAAGCAAGATCAAGGGCACGAATGGTGCTTCAAGAGGGAAAAAGAAGGAAAGAAATTGTAAGGAGGGAACGAAAATGGAATTAAATAGTAACTGCACGCAGGGTTTGCTGATCAATGAAGTTTACTTCTGAAAAATCCCCCTTTATGACCAGAAGCGTTTTATTCGTTTATAACTCATTCCACTCTGCGTTTAGGCAAATTAGGAGCAATCCTCATTAAAAACACTGGGCAGGCACCACCCTCGGGGGCTATGAAACTTGTTACTTTCCACACCTACCGAGGACAAGTTGGTAAAGATACCACTCAAAGCCGGAGAACTTTTACTACTCGGTTGGAGGTGATGCCTGAAAGCACAAGCTATCTGCAAGAGCTCTCCGTGCAAGCTTCATCTTGCCCTGTCACTCCCTCCCCCCTCCCTCCCTCTCTCCTGGCCCAAACCGAACGAGGAAGTGGAGCCGGGCGGGCGGAAGCCAAGCCCATGGCGGTGTCTGCAGGAGGGTTGTCAGCCCGTGACTCAGGCTGCAGCCCTGACAGCTGCCCGGCGGCCCTGCTGGCCCCTGCCCGCTGCCCCGAGGGACGGGCACCGGGGGGAAAGAGGGAGGGGAAGGAGCTGGGTCCGGCGGAAAAGAGCGCCAGTCAGCCACCCCACCTGCGGGAGGCCAGATCGCGGGGCGTGCGGGGAGCAGAGCGGCAACTCCCCGGGCACACACGGCCCCGGAGCGGAGGGGGGACACGGGGACCACCCCAGCACGGCAGGTCCCACGCGGACGGAGCGGGAGAGCGGCGGGACAGCGGAGCCTTCTCGGCCGGCCGGACAAAGAGGCGCCAAAGCCGGCGAGAGAGGTAGGGAAGCGCGGCGCCAGGGGGGACAAACCGGAGCCACCCGCGCCCACCGCCCTGCCCGACCGGCTTCACCTGAGCCCGGCTACGGTGGAGGGAAGGAAACGCCGCGGCGGCGGCTGCGCTCCTCAAGGCAAGAGTGCGGCGTCCTCCGGCTGCGGCTCCTCCCGCGGCACCGCGACCGCCGCTCGCTCACCGGCTCTGCTGAGCCGCCCGCCCGCCCGGGCGGGACCGCCCCGCCCCCGGCCGCCCCCGCCAATGGCGCCGCCGCTCCCGGAGATTGACGGTACTGTGACCAATCGGAGTGGCTGAGGTGGGGAGGCTGGGGAAGCCGTTGAGCCGTTAGCAACGCCCGCGCGCGCCCCGCCCGGCCCCGCCCAGCTCAGCCCAGCCCAGCCCGGCCCCGCGGCTGCTCGGGCGGGGACCCGCAGTGGCCGCGGGCGGTCGGGGGCGCCGAGGGCTCCACCCCACCCTCACCCCGCTGGCCGCAGGGTCGGGGCAGGCTCCCCCAATGCGCTCCGCCCGGGTCGAGCCCTGCCGAACCGCCCCCTCAACGCCCCACGCCGCGCCAACCCCACAATGCCCCGCGCCGGGCGGGTACCGGCGGCCGGCACTGCCCTTTGGTGCTCCCGAGGGCAGCGGGTGCGGCCGGAGTCGGGAGCAGGGAATGCTGCTCAGCGGGGCTGTGGTCACTGCCGCCGGAGGCCGGGCCAGAAGTCCTCGGAGATGGGGGTTAGGGGTGTCCCGTCAAGAGGTTCCCACTCAGCCTTGTTGTAGTGCAATACCTGCGACAGGTAGATGCCAGTCAGAATTTCGTTCCACAGAATCAATTAGGATGGAAAAGACCTCTGAGATCATCGAGTCCAACCTACGATCGAACACCACCTTGTCAACCAGACTATGGCAACTGAGTGCCACATCCAGTCTTTACTTAAACACCTCCAGGGATGGTGACTCCACCACCTCCCTGGGCCCATTACCATGTCTCACCACCTTCTGTGAAGAAATTCCTTCTAATGTCCAACTTGGCTCAGCTTGAGGCCGTGATCTCTCACCTTTGTTACTGGTTTCCTGGGAGACCGACCCCCACCTGGATACAACCTCCTTTCAGGCCGTCGAAAGGTTCAACTCCACAGAAAACTCTTGTGTGTTTGCCTCATGGTCAGATTTGTAGATGTGCCGTACTTGAGGCAAGTCAGGTTTTAAATGTCTGTTTTCTGTAGCTTGATTACCTTGAAAATAAGCGACAAAAGATGGGTTCTAATGTCTTTACAAACAATTTGATGGGTGTTAACGTCCTTGAAATGGGTCTTAATGCCTCTGCTGACTTTGGGCAGCAGGTTCCTTACCGGGCCCAGACACCTTGGCTCCTGAAATAGACAAGGGTCTGCACAAGCCTGAAATTCTGGACTTTAGGGTAAAACAGTCAGTTCAAAGGGGGGGGGGTATGGGGTAGGCGGTTCGGGAAGGCTGTACCTTCCTAGTTCATATCTTCCCTGAGCCTCCTTTTCTCCAGGCTCAACAACCACAAGTTCCTCGGCTTCTCATAAGACTTTTTCTCCAGATTCTTCACCCAGCTTTGTTTCCTTTTGCTGGACTCTAAAGGGACAAAGCTGAGGCAGGCAGAAGCCTGGGTGTAAGCAGCCCCTGATGCTCCTGAGGTGTTTGAACAGCCAGTGCATGTGCTCATGGAGGACTGAAATATATTTTAAAAGGCATGCTGAAACACTGAGGTATGAAAAGACAAAGGTGGTGTAATTCTGCCTCCTTACACTTACTTGAACTTCAGGATGAGCTAAAGGAGGAAGCAATAGTCAGGATGCAAGACCAAAGTCCTGCTGAAAAGAGGACAGCATATCTAAATCCATATGTCAGATACAGACAAGCAGATAAGATTTACTGCACACTGTATGAACATGTAGAAATACAAGGCTTCTTCCCTTTGTGACTTCCTACTTTGTACAAGGAGGGTACATTTGTAGATGTAGGTGCCAGTGACAGAAAATGCTGGGCAAAGTTTACTGGTGCAGTATCAAAGCTACAAGCAGAAGAGGCAAATTAAGTTAAAGAGGCTTGAATATAGAGGAAAGTTAGCGGAGAAGTACTTAAAGTAAGCATCTCTTGTCTGAGTGAAACACTTAAGGCTTAGAAAGGTTCACTTCAGCAGTTTGGAAACAATCCTAGAACTTTTTATCTCAAGACACAAGACAGTGGGAGAAATCACTGAAAGGTTGTACAGCTGAGTATCAGGGACATAGAGGTGTCACTCTTAGAGGCAGAGGTGAGAAATATAAATACAGGTGCAAAATATAAATGCATATTTAATTTGGCAGTGAACAGTGAATATACAGGGTAGATCTTGGCGAGTAGTTCAAGGCAGAAAATGAAAGGAAGCTGGAATTGTTACAGACAGTTACCTACATAACCAGATACCTTTGGATTTACTGTGGGGGTGATGAGCCACTGGCAAAGGTTGCCCTGAGAAGTTGTGGATGCCCCATCCCTGGAAATGTTCAAGGACAGAGTGGATGGAATTCTGAGTTAACCTGGTTTAGTGGAAGGTGTCCCTGCCCATGGCAGGGGAGTTGAAACTGTGTGATCTTCCAACTCAAACCATTCATGATTCTATGGTCAAACAATCCAGTGGCTCATACTGAGCCATGAAAAAAAGTGACCAACATATGGGACAGATATTTACTGGCTGAACAACAGGGTTTTTAATTCTCCCACAAAAATGAAGCAGAATGAAAATAGTGGAGGTAACTAAATATATCAAAAGCTTCTTATAAGAACATGAGAAGCTGCATCATCAGCCAAATGGCTGAGAAAGGAAAAGTAAGCAAAGGAAAGCAGTCAGTATCAAGTTTAAACAGAGCTTTTAAAGGAGGAAAAGTAGCAGATCTTAGCTAGGAAAGCAAGTACAAAAGGCAACATGAACTGACAGCAGTAGTTATGCTGGAAATAAAAGATAATGACTGGAAGCACGAAATGCAAACAAAAAGGCTGTCACAGTCTTTTTTGAAAAGTGTACAATATTGGTAATTTAAATTTTTTTATGCTTCTCTGACTCTTACACTTTCATGTGTGCTCTGCTCTTCCTGATAATCAGATTTAAGGCTAAGGTCAGACTGGACTGCCTTCTTAAGGTTTGGTGGGTTTTGGCTTTTTTTTTTTTTTCCTTTTAAGTTTCTTTTTAATTTAAACCTAAGAACTTGGTCCCACTCCTGTTTAATTTGTATCAAAACTTTCTTGATGGTTTCAGCTGTAAAGCATCAAAACTGAATTCAGAACAAAGATTGGTGCAGGTTTACACCATCCTTCCCCTTCCCAAAAACTGTATCCCACCTCTACAGAAAACTCTGTGTGTTCCCCTCATGGTCAGATTTGTAGATGTGCCATGCTTGAGGCAAGTCAGATTTTAAATGTCCGTTTTCTGTAGCTTGATTACCTTGAAAATAAGTGAAACAAGTTTTTGGTGGCAGGAAGTTACCCCAGGAAAGGGGACACACCTCAGAGAAAAACAAGTGTGACTAAAAGAGCTATCAGACTGATGTTATACATCTGTTACTTTCTACAAATTCACAGGATGTTTATGTGGATCTTTCTGATCAACTTCACTCACATTTTCCATCCGTGTTTGCAAGCCAGCATCATTTGGAAGAACGAACCTGTACTGGTCACTGAATTCTGGAAAACATCTCAACAGCAGACAAGACAGATTTACCAGTTTGATGGGAATAATGGCACTGTAGTATTTCTAGAGGGAAGCAAATCTATGAAGCAGTGAGCATCCAGAGATACTTCTTCAATTAGCCAGCCTTTACACACCAGACAAAAGGCCACTTTGCTGAAGTACAATGTTTTCCCCCTACGCTGGTTTATACCAAGACCAGTTGGGTCTTAAGTTTGTTGCAAACAAACTTTGCTTAAATTTGTTGGCAAACAGCAAGCCCTGGAGAAGCCTGCACTTCTTTGATCAGCAATAAATGCAGGGACATTTTAGTTCTGTATCTGACAAATAGATAAAAGTGGCTAAATTAATTTTGGTGAATAATTTTCAATGCTTTGGGGGGGCAGAAAAAAATCTCTGCCAAAACTAGCTTCTTACTGACAAGTTGGAGAGAGTGAAACAACAAGGACAGAGACAAAACGGTGTTTACTCCATTGGAGGAGTCACATTGCTAAACTCTAACCACAGCGTCTTTAGACAGAAACCGTACGTGTACAGATCTGGAGAATGTCACAATCTGGTGTTGCAAAGAAGCCTGAGCTTTTGCAAAACCTTGAAACCTTTGAGGTTCCACTGCAGATTCATAATTAGAATTTCTTTAGAGAAGCAGCTCTGAAGTGGCTTAAATATATACGCCCATACAAAGGAGCAGCTATAAAAGCAGATGAGAACTTGAAGCGTTTTCAGGTATTGTGGCAAAAGGAAGTGGCTCTTTGGAGGCGGATCTGTAGAGGAAAGCCACATGTCTGCGGACTTCGTGCCTCTGAGCAGCCTGAAATTTGTCTGCAATTTAAGCACCATGTATTAGCACATAACTTCCTTTTCCCTTTATACTGACTCTTTATTGTTCTGCTCCTGTAACAAATGCCACATCCAAATTGTGAGAGTGTGAAATGTGGAAAGCCATCTTAAGAGATGTGAAAGGAGTGAAAGCAAGTGATGTTTCCCCTGAGGGATGGGAGGGGTGTGTGTGTCAGAGAACCAGTAAGTGAAATGTGTCCCGGGTAACCTGTCTCAGAAGCAGCCAGGAGCGGATGTTAGGAGGAGAGTAGTCCTTTTCTCACAGAATGATGTTACTCTTAGCAGAACTACCCAGCGTCTGGCATGGCTGTGGAAAAAGTATGGCTTAATTGGCTCGCTTTCCTATATCAGGGTGCAATTCCATCACGCCCTCTTCATCAGCAAAACTGGTTTAAGGTGTTGTCTATTCTCCCACTAGGCATTTGGTTTTAGTGCTGTGACACAGCACACCACTGCTCCAGCAGTGATGATGTTTAAAAAGTGATATTGTACACTGGATCACTGAAAAACAGCTAAAAAATGAAGGTCAAGAAAAAAAAATCAGTTCACTGATCTAGTTTATAGGCCCTCAGAGAGATGCATCAGCACAACAGGGGAGATTAAACTGAGGCACTGTGATGGGAGTCTTTTAAATTGACTTTGCTGATGGAGAAAATTTAAGAAGGAAATAGACTCCTTCCTCCCCAAGGCTGAGGAGGAAGGGAGGAGCTGTACCTGGCATACTCTAGCATTTAAAACAGTTGTTCTATTTTTCACCTCTCTGCAACCCTCCACCCACACAGTTCCACGTGAACAACCTGCTGAACTCCTGCTGTCTCACTGTAGTTTTTTCTTCAACTTTAGTAAAAGAGGAACATGTTTTTACTTTCTCAGTACATTAATGACAAGATCTGCTGCTGAATAATAAACCATTTACGTACAGCATCTCTGGTCATTTGGGATACCATTCAGAGACACACTTCTCTACCACTGTACTGCAGTAAGTGTATTTATCACATGCCAGAGTCCTTTCTTTCAATAAAATGCAAGTAACACCATCCTGCAGAAAGAACCCTCCTGGGGAAGGAGGCTATCAAACAGCTGTGCTCTGGCTGAAGTCATGGAAGTATCCTCAGAAATACACCTAGATGGAAACTTCTGTCTGAGGAAGAGTCTTGGAACTTGTGAGTTCCTCCAGTCCCTGAGATGAGATTACAACTCCCTTTGGTATGGTTACAGACACCGTATTCCTGATCTGGCATACTAAGAATAATGGCCCAGAGCTGTTTACCTCCAAGAGGTACTTCTGCCATTTAAATGGAACCACAGCATTAAGCAACATTTTTTAGTTCATTATATTCCCTTCCAAACTGTGTTTCCTCTAGCCTTATTCTCTTGCTGCTCACTATGTTCCGTTCAGCTTTACATTCAGAAAAGCTGGCATCCAACACCATTATACAAAAGGGACAACACAAATACAAGCTATCCAGCAAAAGAATCTTTGTCCCAAAACTCAGATTTGGAATCTGAGTTTCCTGCCTTGGGCCTACCCAGACTTGTCCAAAATGCCAGCAGAAAAAATCCTATTACCTGCATTAAAAAAACCACGGAAAATTTTGTTTGTTTGTTTTTCTTTTTCTGAAGAAAACAATAATTTTCGTACCATCTGCTACACCTTAGCTCCTTCAGTGATAATTCAGCAAGTACATATGAAATTTTAGGCTTGTCTGCCCTGGCCTCACGGCTCCCTGGTTCAACAATTGCTAAGGAGCCTTTATTAACATCTCAAATACCTCCTTTTGCTTCTCCCTTTCTCAGAGGGGGTAACAAATGCTTCAGATTCCTGAGTTCAGAAGGGCTTGGGGGCATTCTTCTTAGGAGAGGATAAGTTGAAAAGAGAATAGCATCCTTCCCTAGCCCCTCTGTCATCCTGCACCTGTCATGCTTATGAAAAGCCAGGCTTGGGTGAGGTACTGATAAGGAAAATACAATTTAAAGAGACTGACAAATCCATCTAAACACTGTTTAATTCACTCTGATAAGGTAGGGCCGTGGAGAGCTTTCTGCCACCTTTGCTTCTATTTTCCTTCCATAAGTCTCATGCTGGGCCATGTTTTCACAGAACGAAGAATTCAGTAGCAGAGTGACTGGGATATTACAAAACCAGGACTTAGTTCAGAGAACACCTAAGAGTGATAGCATTTAACTACTTCACAAAATTTATACATTGTTTTAATTACTTTTCACCTTCAGTTACCTTTAATGGACCTCTAAACAAAAGGCATCTAGCTGAATGTTCATTTCTCTCTTCCTCTACCAGGACGAATTTAGTCTGCATTTTTTTTAACACTCTCCTTACAAAAAAAACATGAACGCACCCCTACTTTCTTCTTGTTGCCTTTCCTGAGGTTACTGTGTGAGAGTCTGCTCCACTAATGGTGCCTCTCAGTTTATCCCATGTCCACTGTTTGTTTTTGGGCTCAGCCTGCTACAGTAATCAAGGCCAAATATTTGCTCAAATGAAGTGCCCCTGTGGTTCTCATTTCAGGAAGTTGGCTGAGCACAAAGTGAAACTAGCTTGAAATTCTCTAGTATGCCCAAGAGATGTTAAGAGCAAGGGATTTTTCCGGAGCTGTAGAAAGTCATCCAGATTCCCACTGTAACTGTTGTGGGAACTGCAGGGGAACTAACTTGTTTACAGCCTTCCCCGATTAAAGACACCGCTTTTGTCTGCCAGAAACCAAAGCTGGTCCAGTCAAAACCAAATTTTGGGATCATTCTATCAGGCTACAACCAGAAAGAAGACCTAATGTGAAGTTACTCAGGCATTTGTTCTCCCTCTGCAAGGCTGAAGCCCACATTTTTCTGATAAGAGGAGGTTACATCCTTTTTGCTTGCAAGTCAGTGGCAGGTCTTAAAAGCACACTCACAGATTCTCAGCATAACATATTGCAAGCTCTGTGCATCTGGAGCCAGCGCATGCTTTGCTCAACAACCCCCCTTTTATTTCTGCCAAGATTCCCTCCCACATTTAGGACTTTTTCCCTGCTCCCTTGGGAGCCTCCTCAATTCTCCGAGCTTCTCCAGCTTCCTGTTGTCAGCATGGACTGTTCTGTACAGCTCTGCCGGTCTGCTCTGCCTTTGGGAATGTATGGACCAGTGCAGGAAGCTGGGCACAAAGATCTGTGTGTTACCCTTATTCTCAGCCCCGTGTTTGGGTCAGGGGGATGGACCAGAAGACTGAACGGTCAGTGCTGCCACAGAAAGGAGAAAATTCACCAGGACTTCCTGAGGCGTTAACTTTGTAGGATGTGAGAAATGGCCAACACAGATACATGAGGTGCCATCACTGTGGGAAGCCTCCTTTCAGATGAGGTGAAGATGAGCTCCATTTAACACAGTCACCCTTCTGTCCCATTTATCAGATCATCATTTCCTGAGACTACTCTGGAACAAAGAAAGCAACTCACAGGGCATCTGGTGTGTTTTTATAACACACCAATTCCAATCAAAGATCAATAACTCACTGAGGAGTAGCAGGCTTCTGAGCTGCCCAGGTTAGCATCTGCTCTGCAATATTACTCAGCTACTAAGAGACAGGAAAGTGTTAGAGAAATCAAACCCATAGGAGTTCCTTCACATGAGGTAGCAACTTGTGTTAGGCCAAGATGTAAGGAGCCCTGCAGGCACTGCTGTCTTCTTGCACTGGTCCCAGGGAAGGAAAAAAATCCAAGAAGTTAAAAGGTTTTCTGTAGAAGAGAACATTATTTGAACTTTGTTATAAACTCAAGCATGACACAGCTCTAAAGCACAAAATATGGTAGCTCTGCTCTCTTCTACCTAGTGGAGCAAGTCGTTCAACCTGTGGTAAATCCTGTCCTCTCCCTCCTTGTCTTTTCTGTTTGTACATCGAATTAAAGCATCCTTAGGCCTCTTACTGCTCCACCACTCTCCTGATTACAGCTGCAACTAACACCGAACTTGAAACACACACCTGTACGTAAGTTTGCGGCTAATTGAGAGACACTGCAGAGCCCTGTAATCCTTTGACTCTTTATAGGGGAATGTACATGTATAAAAGCCTTTTGAATTTTCATAGGCCATCCCTTAGATGTGGGATAGCAAAATAAAAAAAAGATGAAAACAAGATGTTCACCCGATGATTCAGCTTTCCTGCAAAGTTTCTTCTACCAGCCATCATAACCCTGAAAATAATCACCCCAGCCCTTTTTTTTCCTGTGGGCTAAAAACACATCAGCAATGAGGATCATAATTTAAGGGGGTTTTTTTTGTTTCTAGTAGGAATTAATGAGAAAGAACTTTGCATTACATGGAGGAAAAGAATCACATGTAGAAAAAGAAAGGGTATGTGTATGTTTGGTATCATCGGGTTTTGGTTTTTGAGGATTTTTTAAATTTTTTCTATTTTAGTTTAAGGAATGCTAAATCAGGCTTAGCTTTGCTAGGGGACATACTAGCTGTCTCCAAGCTCTTTTTATGATGATTTCTCTTGTACCTTAATTGAGAAAGCAGGGTGTGGAAGTTTCAACAAGGCTCCCCTTTGTAGTGTGTTAATTAGGCACAGGAGTTAACAAAACCCCTTAGTTATAAACAATTACCTTTCCCCAGGCTTACTTTCATTTTCCTGCTATTGCATTTTTACTAATTTTCCATTAGGTTTCCAGAGTGGACAAGACTAATTTCTAAAATTAGTCTTCTAATTAGCAAAGAAAAGAAAAATAACCTCAAACCAAACCCAAGCAGGCAAATAAGTAAAGAAGGAGGAAAAATACCACTATAATTAGAAGCACTTAATTTTTTTTTTTTGTGTGTGTGTGCTTCTTCAGCATACAGGAGACCAAGGTCTTTTAAGTTTGCCATAAAGTCCCCTCTAAAACTGAGAATCTAGATTATAGTCCCCTGGAAGTGACTCTGGGTGTAAATGCCTGGGGATGTGAAGGAATGTGATCGGGGTGCCCCAAAATGATTGCTACCCTCAACCCTACAGGAGGAGAGGGAAAGAGGGGAAAGTGATGATGGCTGTAATTTCTCCAGACATCTCCTTGCCTGGCGGTGTCCTGGCTGACTGCTCAGCATGTGCTCAGACTGGGGACACACAACAGCTGGGAAGGGAGCCGCCCCTGCCCTCCTCCCTGATGGCGGTGACCTCACCTCTTGGCACCGAGCTATCCCAAGGGCAGCGCCAGCCATCCAGGCACTGGGACTCTCCTCCTCCTCCCTCTGCCTCCTTGCCAAGGGAAGGAGCAAACCCAGGGGCTTGGGGCTGCCCTTCTGCCTCAAAGAGAGGCAATCCCAATGATGGAAAACTGTACTATAAGGATGACTGCCTTCTTAACACCAAACATTTTCCACCACGTGTTACCATGAAACTTTTCACACTGCTGCTCTCTAATCTTGTTTTCTGTTGAATTTCTGGAGTAAGGTTGATCAGGGCACATGAACCCATGGTATTGAGAAAAGCACACTATGATTCAGTCTCCAGTCAGCATCACACTTTTCTTGTTGCCTCTGATAGTGCTGTTTGCCCAACACCTTCACAACATAAAAGACACTAGAGATTCAAAGTTGCCTTTGTGTCCAAGGAGCTGCCCAGAAAGCAGGGGAATAGCATTTATGTAGGACTGGGGAAATAGTAGCTCAAGCTACATTCCCAATGGGGGCTGTGTATCCCATCCTGCCAGCAGACCTGGAAAAGACTGTCTAGGGGAAAACATAATTCTTAGTGGCAGCTTCCCAAGCACAGCAGTTCTTATTGGGAACTTGCCTCTCCTCTCTGGAAGAGACTGCAGATAGCCAAGAGAAGATAGGAATTCCAACCTTTATTGCTGCACATCAAACCACTCTTCCTTTCTCACAGTGTTGCAGTAGCACAGACTGATTCTGAAGCCAAGATCAGCTCCTGCTGCTTTCTGCAAAGAGCCCTCCAGCTCCAACAGACCAGGAAAACTCAGTGTGAGAGAGAGTGATCAGAAGTGAAGAAAAGGCTGAGTGGCCTCAATGGCTGCAGCAGGTCCCAGGCAGGAAGTATGTACAGGTACTACTCTGACTGACCAGGCAATCAGGGAACTGAGGACCCCATGGCAGCACAGAGCTACTGCACGTACTGTGGAAAATGTTTAAACTGCTGTAGCTGGGGCCCACAGGAAACTTTTGGGAAGTGTGTGCTGGGTCTAAGACAGGAACCAAGAGAGTCAGTGTTTAAAATATGCACTGACAATGAATTGCTTCATTACTTAGAGAAAAATTGAGAAGGGGGGAAGGAGTAAAACTCAACTACATCAGGAAACAGGCAAATAATTGTCTGACAGATACACCAGGTCTCCTGTTTGCTGGTCTAAAACTTTGCTGCTGCTCAGCCCACAGTATCTTACTCATGATGATCTCCTTCCAGGAGACATCAAGGTCTCCTCTGCATTTAGGTATGGATCTCACATGCTGGAAAAGAAGCAAATAGAAACATGGGGCTTGCTTGCTGTTTTTATTAAGTGTCTTATTATGCCCTGATCTACTCTTTTTCATTCTCCTCTAACACCTTACCCTGTTCATACACCCTTCAAACCAAGGAAACTTTTGGCCTGTGAGCTGCTGAAGAAACACACACAGATGGGTGGGCCACAGCCCTTCTCCTGCAGCACTTTGTAAAACAATTGAACAGTCCCAGGCAAGAGGCTTTCTGCAAAGGCCAAGGCAAGGAGTCGTGTGCAGGGGCAGAGCACCTGGAGAAATTGGACCTCATGACCTGGACTTGCTTATTCCATGTGCAGAGACATGGGAAACACTGCCTTTCTGGAGTTGCAGTGGGGAGGGGAGCTCTGGAAGCTGCAGGCAGGAAAGCCTGACTTGGGAAGAGCGAAGCAGGTAACAATCATACAACTATTTATGGCTCTTTTTCCTTGTGACAACCGCAGCCTTATAAGGGCAAGAGCGCTCTAGTCGGGGCAGAGCTGCGGAGGTGGAGCCTCCAGGGGCACTCCTGATGTTTGCTCCCAGGCTATCTGCCTGCCTAAGCCGCTGACCTCCTTCCCGGGAAAAACCCTGGGAACCCTTGCTGAATCCAGCTGTTCAAATTTCAAACTACAAAACGCCTCGGCTCCCCTCCCCTTTTCCCCATACCTCCTACTAGCTGGAGCTGTGGCGAAGCAGAGACGTCTTCTTTTGTAATGTTGTGGGTATCAGGGAGCTCTGGGTTGGAGAGTCCCCCCCACAGCTGACGTGGGAAATGTATTCCCATCTGGTTGTGACAGTACTGAGAATTGGAAGAAAAAAGAAAGCAAGAAAAAACAAACAAACCCCCCCCCCCCCATGGCCCCCCCAGTGTTGCTTGTCAGACACTAGCGAGTGTGTGAAAGGCTGCAGCTGGAAAATCTGGTGCACAAACTCAGTTGCAGATCCTTTTGCCTGTGGATGTGCTTCATAGCCCCCCAGTAACTGGCTAAGTTTTCAGTATGTGTGTTGGGTTCTTACACATTTCAACTCTGTCCAATCCACCCCGCTGAACTATGCTGGAAACAGTTTGCAAATAAAACTGAACATAAACATGCAAAAAATGTCACTGTCATCAGATAAGGTTGCTATGCACATGAAATTCCTGACACGAGTTCATTAAACCAAGGACATGAAAAGTTTAGCCACATGGATATGTTGCCTGGGATGGGGAGGTGGGCATGGTGAGTGGGGATTCAGGCTATAACTTCATTTTTTTAGCTTTCTCACAGCCCATAGCCATCACTCTGGTGTGACTCAATTTCTCCTAACAGGAGGGGAAAAAGAAAAGAACATAAAAAAATGTTACAGCACCCACCTCCCCCCTGTGAATACTGGCATGATTTGGGAAGGAGCAGGAAGCAAGAGTTAGCCATGCCACTTGGGAGCTGTGGAAGGCTCATTTTTCAGAGGGCAAAGCACACATTGACAAAGCCAGGCCTCAGCAGTCTTTACCAAAACCAGTAATATTTAGCACTGCAGGAGGCAATTATCTCTATGTTATGAGAGGAAACAGGCACTAAGAGCTTCCTCTATGATACACTTCTCGTAGTTGTGGCTGCATTCGACTTGCGGAAATGCCTGGGCCAGATACTCCTACATGGACTTACCAGTTCTCAGACACCAAAGTTTGCAGAAGCGCATGAGCTGCCAGATGTAATGACCTTCCCTACCACCTACTCAGTTGTTCTAGATCTCAGGCCACGTATTTTAAGAGAGGGGCAGGAGCTGTGAGAGTAGTTTACAGGTGGGAGTGATTTCAGGAGATGCCCTCTCCTAAGCCTACCACACAGCCACCCCTTATCTGTTTTGTCTGTTTCAAGAAAGAGAAGCTGTGCACACTTTGCCCTGGGATAAGCAGCACAGGTTAGATTAACCTGCAAAGGTGGAACATTATGTTCTCCTCGATGTCTCAGGGGTCAGGGTTGGGATTCAATGACTGTGTGAAGCCAGCCCATGTCTGAGCACTCCCTGAAGGAGGGTTGTTCCCCTCCGTCCTCTGATCTTCACACTCCCACTGCCAGTCTCGAATGACAGCCAGCTGATTCAGCTGGAAACAACCCTGAATCAAAAGAAAGACAGATGTTTCCAGTTTGATAATTTCCTTGGTCCATTTGACTATGTGCCTGCTACAGAGGTGCTGAAAATGCACGGTCTTTAGCAGCCAGACCCACAAGCTGCTCAAAAACTATGAGGGAATTGAAGTTCAGTAGACGCCAGAAAGCCTCCCTTCCAGGGATATTGTGAATGAATTGAGTTCAGTTGTGTGGCTGGTCACAGGTGTTCTTATAGCACCCCACATGCAAGTGGTTGCAGTCAGTATCTGAATTAAGGAATGTCTACTACCAAATATTTAGCATTACCAAAATCACAGCATCATTAACATAAGAGGTAATTTTGGAGGTCTCCAGGTCAACTGTCTGCTTGGAGCAGGACCAGCCTTAAGGTTAGATCAGAGTGCTTAGGACCATTTCCAGCTGGATTTTGAAAATCTCTGAGGATGGCAAATCTACCATCTTTTCCCTCTTGTCTTTTCACTGAGTACATCTGGCAATGTGGCTTTACCTTCCACATAACCCCCATTTGGGTAGTAGAAGTCACCCTCATGAGCTTTCTTGTCACTTTGCAAACCAACCCAGCTCCCTCAGACCCTGCCCTTGTGTCAGATGGTCCAGTTCCCTTGGGCAGCTTCACACTTCTGCCCTGGAGTTGCTCCAGTTTTTGAGTGTCCCTCTTGCAAATGTGAAGGGCTGTCCTGGAGCAACCTGAGGAAGGAGAGCAGGTGTCCCTGCCTGCTCGTAGAAGCTTTTTTTTTTGTAGGAGCCTTTGCGATTGTGTGTGCTGGGGTGTGCATGCACAGTGCCAGTGTTTGTCTGTGCATGTACACAGTGTCACAGGGCAGCTATGTATCCGCCTCTCAGGTAAATAGTGACTCAAAAGTTTAGGTCATAAAAATGGGTGCAAATTCACTCAAGGCCCTGGAGCTGTGGTGGTTTTTGTAAGCAGAGCCTTTCCTGCAGGTGTGCTCTGTGAATGCCATCCATGCTGAGTCCCAGGGATGTCTGTGCACAGTCCTCCTCTGTGCCTTAGCAGGCACAGATCCTCCTTCCCATTATTGTTGGAGAAGATGTTTACAGTCAGGTTTAAATCTGGTCAGGTAGCTTCTTGATTACTCACTTCTCAGCTATTACTCTGCTTCAGTAACCCTGAAGCTCGGGGAGACAGGGTGTACCAGGCAGTAGCCAGGTCTGGAAGACAGCAGAAATAATTTTCTGCTCTGGTGATGTTGCCAGAGGGCAACACATCACTGCTGTGATGTCATGAGCATGAGGCACAGCCCTCAGAGCATATAAAAAGAACACCCATTACTCAGGGGGCCAACAGGTGTTTTCAAAGGAGGCAAGTGAAAAAGGACATCTCAGAACTTTTACCTGCTTGCTGTCTTGGGAATATGGTAGGCAAAATGTCCTGTAACTGCGAATCAGCTGTGCCTTTTGAAATATTGGGATTGTGGCTTAATGAGCAATCCCTCTGGTGTCTTCATAAATTTTGTTACTGTGCTGTTGGTGGACTGGGCACGGAAGAGCCAAGGCTGGACCACTGACTGGCACAAGCTACAGAGGCAGCAGCAGAAGAAAGCTCCAGGGTGCTGGTTCTCAGCTGGTCACATGCACTCCTCATTTTACTGCAAGAACTTCATCAAGCCTCTGTCATAAGGAGCTTTGGTGCTGCAGCCCAGGGTACTTGGATGTCTGTCACAGAAGGACAAGGGGTGTTGGGTAAAGACCTCCTTTGTGATAAGCTCCAGGCTGGAGCTGTGGTCTTACAAAGAAGAGGAAGTGAAGCAATGTAGTTTGCTGTGGGGAATGGAGATGTAAATCTGGGTTAACACAGGGTGAGGTGCTCAAAGGTCTGACCCAGATCAGAGTCAGGCAAAGTTTGTTCCCCAGCTATAGAAAATTTTTACAGAAATAGAGTAAACCAAGGTTTTACTACATGTCAAGGGTAAGAATCACCAGCTGTTTATGTCACCCAGCTCCCTTTATTCTGAAACAATTTATGGACTGCTTAGGTGGCAGGAGGAAAACATTCAGGTCAGGTTTGAAAGGCAGAATTTCTTCCAGGGGTCTACATCTTCTTTTGAGACACTTTTGTAAATCCCAAAGGCAAGGCAGCGAGGTGAAATACAAACTCAGTTGATTAGCTCCACATCTGGATCTTCAGGACCCAGCTGGGATCCCCTGGGTTGTGTTGGGACGAAGAAGCTGTGTCTGCACCAACACCCCTGCTGGATATAGGTTCAAGGGCCCACAATACGTGCACAGCCACCATGAGCCATGGGACCTTGTTCTCTGCCCAGGGCAGGGTGGCCAATCCCACCCAGCTCGGCAGCCTGGAGAACCTCAACTCAGGCTTATCTGGTTGTGTGCCCTCCTCCCTCCCCAGTCGTACCCTCAAGGCCAGGTTTTCCTGCTTCACCCCAAAGGCTTATTTTTCTTATTATAAAACAAACAGTTGTGTCTGTTTTGATTTCTAGAAGAAGGTTAGAGGGAGGTCAGAGCTGACATCTGGGCTGGAGATAACATTCCCGTCTAATTAGCAAGCCCTGGATAATGAGGGCCTTCCTGTCCCATCCCCCTGCCCTGATGTGAGCGCAGGCTGGTGCACAAATGGGGCAAGAGAACACCCTGTAGGGCAGCATTTCATCTTCTAGTGTCCTCAGCCCAAGCTCCTGGGCTGCTGATAGGTGCCCGTGGGCGACGGCTGGAGGCTGCTCCTCCTTCATCTTTATGCGGACACCATCTGCAGGCACTCAGCCTCTGCAGACTCTTTCCAAGGCATTGGCCAAGGCTTTCCAAAGGGCCAGCGGTGCTGCCATTCACCCTCTCCGCAAAGCAGGGGTTATGGATTTAGACACCTTGTGTGCTACCGGTGCTGCTGTGTGTGTGGCAAGAGAAGACACCGGGAGACACAACATTGGTGGGAGACAGATGAGATGAGGACAATGAGGTTCCTGAAGCTGGGCTATCTGCTGCCCTCCCCTCAGCCTAGGGAGCTGTACATTGGCAGTTCCATCCCTGCTCTCGGGAACTGGGTCATTTATCAGGGCAGTGCAGCCCGCCGGGCTGACACGATGCAGCTGTTTGTGCACAGCAGTCCCGCGAAGAGGAAGCAGCCGCGGCTGGAGCCAGCTTTGGTTGGGATGCTGGGCTGGGGGGACAAAGGGGCAGAAGTGCTGGGGAGACCCAGTTTGTGAGGCTCCTGCAATTTGTAGACATAGCCCCCTGCAGCAGAACACGGAGATGCTGGAATAAGGCCTGACTCAGATGGGACAGACGGTCCCCGGCTGAATCACCCGGGCGCTGTGCCTTCCCTGCAGCTCTGCAGCTCTCCCACTGTGGGCTGACGGCGCTTGCAAAACCCTGGGAGATTACAGGCGCAGGCAAGCGTGGCAGGGGCTGAACTGCAGCCAGGCACTCTCCAGGTGAGATTACAACAGCAGGCGCATCCGGTCCATGGAAAACCCCGGCTGACACCCCTTAGCAGAGCCAGTGACACACCAGCCCCCTTGCCTCGTCAGCTCCATGGCAGAGGGGTTTGCTGCCAGCAGTGTCAGATTCCAACCTCAACGGAAATGCCACAGCCTGTTGATTCCTTGGAGGGTACGTGACCATCATTCCTGGCCTCAGTATAAAACTCCAGGGAGGGAAGGAAAAGGAGGCAGGGAAACAGGGCTTGGGATGTAACACTGGTAGAACTTAACCATCATGACCCCAGCTGCAAGCTGGAGAAACGAGGCTGGGAACCGTGCCCTTGGGTCAGTCATATGCTGCTGGCCACCACAGGCTGGACACAATGTCACAGAGCATTGTCACAGCATTGTGGGGGAGAAGCAGAACCGGGAAATGACAGCAGCCTAAGAAGTTTGCTTGCAGACATGGCCACATGCTGCCAGTTTCTGTGCCACGGGCTCCAGTGAGACCAACAGTGATGGGTCCCTTGTGTTCCTGCATACCTTCATCTCAAGGATGCTGCTAGCTTCTGCCTTCATGTGCAATGCCAGATCAAGAAAGCCCCAAACATGCTTCCTCATGAGAGTTGCCAAACAACTGAGAACTTGATCCCAAGGCCAGGGAAAGGGGAATGAGAACTAAACAGGGCCCAGACAGGTAGAAGGGGGTTGGAGTGCTGCGTAACTACACTCCAAGTTTAAAACTTTTTTTTAAACTCCAAGTTTAGCATGAGAAATACAGTGGTAGGTGTGACAGCAGCAACCTTTAATCTTGCCTGAGCTCTATGAAAAGTTTCCATGCTGCTGCCAGGATTTTAGGATGAAGCCAATGGGAGCTGGCCTGGCTGGGAAGAGGAAGCTGGACCTCCTCAGGTAGTGAACTAAGCTGAAATAGCTAGGCAGAAGGATCAGCCCCGTGAGAGCAGACCTGGCAAGCAAGAAGGAAGAATGTGGGGGTTTTGTCTTGTAGCTTCCTGCCAAAAACTGGCACAGCCATAAACACAAGTGCAGAACAATAATGTCTCTTGTCCCAACAGCTGCTAAAGCTGTCACCTGGGAAGCTTCCTGCAATCAGCCAGTGGCAGGACAAAAATGGGCTCCCACATGCTTTCCTGCAATTTGTCATATGTCTGATGTCTGTTCTGCTCAGTCCCTTGTCATCCTCCCTTCCCCCAGAGCCATCTCACGCTCCAACAGGAGGATGTGATTATGAAGACCAACCTCTGGTGAGGAGCAGGCTTATTGTTCAGCTTCGCTTCTCCAAGCAGCAAGGAGCGCTTCTCTTTATGACTGAGTCACCCTATAGCCTCTCCACAGAAAGTATTTCCCTTAGGCTGGTTCTGCAGGCACTGAGTAGACTTCTGTGGTGCCTCAGAGATCCACAGCCCTCTGCAGATCCTCTCTGCCTGCCACGTGTTGACGCTTCAGGGCTTACAGTGACCAGAGTTGGCAGGACTCTGCCACTGGCTTCTTTTTCAGACCACTGCACCTTTCCAAGGCGTTAATCTCTGGGTCTGAACAGTGCCATGCTGGATTTCTCCTCACGGGTAAGTATTTTTAGAAAGTTTGAGCTCAGAGTATGCAGTCACTTCTGAGCTATGCCAGGATGAAAAGAAAACAACCACTTCTGCCTGAACAATACCAGCACAGAACAAAAAGCCACTGTAAATGGGGTTTTTCGGCATCACTCAAAACTAGCCAAGCTTTGAAAGACGAAACTCGCAGTCAAAAAAAAAAAAAAAGGAAAGAAAAAGGTTCCTAGTGAACAAGTGAACAGAAAGGGCTTTGACAGTTTACTTAAAAAGCCAGATTAAAGCAAAATGATGTTATATAAATACCAGCGAGCATGCTGGAGCTTGCAGTGCTCCATCTCCATCCCAGCCACTGCGACAGCCAGACCTAGGCTGGGTTTGTTACCTGCTGCTGCCGGTGCCATGGCCCCGCGGGCAAAGCCACCTGCGGGGAAAGGAGCCGTGCGGTCCCTGCGCCCGCGGCTGCGGGCCCGGCGGGAAGTGTTATTGCCTCATGATGGAGCAAGACAGCAACCCCGGGGGATGCATCTCCTTCCCGAGGCCATGAAGCTCTGTATGCAGAGCCCACCGGCAGAAACAGCCTCTCCCTGACAGCTGTATGGGACTGGCATGGAGGAACTGCAGCCACACACATGACCAGAGGTCACCATCTCTGGAAAACACCGAAATCTCTCGTGCATGTTGTACCCCCTGGATGACTTGAAGTCAGTATTTCTGAGGACTCTCACTGCAAAAATTTCCTGTTTTTCAGGAAATTGCTCAACCACTTGTCCCCTCGCAAGAGAGATCGAGCCAGGGTGTCTTTAGCAGCAGAGGAAAGAGAGGCATGTAGTAGCTGAGAAGTGTATAGGGAGCTCAGCTTTGCCTTGGGTGGGAGAGCCAGCAGGCTGGCCCCTGGTCCTTTTCTGTCAACAGCTACCGATGCTGGGGACATCTGTGAGTCACTCCTGGCATTCTTCACAACAGAGAACAAGAGTATGTGAGGAGATAAACACATCTATATACTACGTATACACCTGCAGGGACCTTACTTCAAAGAAGCATGCAGGCCCATGGAGAAAACCCATCAGTTTTAGTGCATTTTTATTGTTACTATTTGGATCATGAGGGCCTAGAAGTCAATGAGAGGTGGGAAGTTGGGTGCTGCCCTGTTGCCTGCAGCTCCCAGCTGTCCCCCTCCCTCAGGACACAAGCGGTTCCAGTGTCCCCTTCTGGCCTCTCCCTGTAGGATGTTTCCCTGTCTCACTGCCCACCAGGGACCCCTTGCCACCAGGAAGGCAGCCAGGGTTTCTCCTCACTCCATTCCCATTGGGATGTGGGCTGATACATTTTTAATCTCTCGCTGTAGGCCTCTTGTTTTCACCCATTTGGCTCCTCTGGTGTAAGAAACTTGGGGTTTCCCCTGCTGCTCCTGCCTCCATCCTTCCCTGGCTGGTAGAATGCACAGAGAGAAAAAGCAGCCATTCATGGCTCAGCACAGCAGCCCCCTCCAAACTGCATCCAGCCTGCGGCTGCCACTCTCCTGAGAGCTGCAGTCTTTGTTTTTTGCCTGCAAAAGGTTTTAAGGGGAAAAGTGGTGCTGAAGATACAGAGCTGCAGAGGCAGCTCACACAAAGCTCACAAGGGCACCCCACATCCTTAAAAAGCGCTGCAGAACACCACCCCTGTGTGGTGATGGACAATGTCCTGGTTTAGACTGGGACAGAGTTCATTTTCTTCCTAGTAGGCAGTGCAATGCTGTGTGTTGGATTTAGTATGAGAATAATGCTGGTAACATATCAATGCTCTACTTTCTAAGCAGTGCTTACTTTAAATCAATGACTTTTCAGTTCCTTATGCTCTGCCAGCGAGGAGCTACACAAGAAGCTGGGAAGGAGCATGGCCAGCAGAGCTGAGCCAAACTGGCCAAAGGGATATTCCATGTCATAGGACATCATGCCCAGTATATAACTGGTGAAGTTACCTGGAAGGAGCTAATCACTGCTCAGGGACAGGCTGGGCATCAATCAGCCAAGTGCTGAGCAATTATATTGCGCATCACTTGTTTCTCTTGTGTTTTCTCTCTCTTTTTGTAGTTTCCCTTTTCATTACGAGTATTGTTATGTTATTCTTGTATTTTACTTTATTTAAATTATTAAACTCTTCTTATCTCAATCCACGGTTTTGCCATTTTTTCCCCTGATTCTCCTCCCAATCCCACCAGGAGAGGTGTGAGTGAGCAGCTGCCTGGTACTTAGTTGTCAACTGGGGTTAAACCACAGCTTGAGCCAGGGTGTGTTGCAGGGGCAGGGAAGGAGGACAAGAGACTGTAACAGATGATCTAGCCTGGTTTTGGTCTGGAAGTCAAGCCTCTGGTAGTTTTATCTTATCTTTTTATTGACTAGAATATTGCAGCTGCTGTTACTCTTTAACTTGCAGGAAACTCACAGCAAGCACCTGCCACCATTTAGCAGTAGTTTTGAACTACACCGAGCTTAACATTGCTGCTAACAGCCTTGCCAGGCTGGAGGATTTAATTGCTGATTCTGTCTGAATCCTATAATTACTTGGATGTGAAATCGAGGTGTGTGAGGGGAAGCTCAAAGTGATTAACAAACTGTTCAGGCCAACAGACTGGCTGGGCTGGTGAAAAGGCAGTGTCAGTGGGGGCCATTTCCCTGTTGATATGGAGCTGGTCTTTGTTTTGTTCTTTGCACAGGAGGAATCACATTTGTTGATAAAGCAAAGGATTTACTGGCCAGGATGCCAAGGTCAGACCTCACTGGAATCAAACTGGCCCAAACTATCCCCTTCAGAAGACCACATATACACAGCCCACTGTGTGCTGCAAGCCAAGCAACCTGAATTTTCCATCCTCTACCAGCACTTGAAGCTGGTCCCAGCATAGCACCTCTAGTAGAGAAGATAGCAAAGCTCTCCCTCCCTCCTTGCAGATATTTACTATGAGCCAGAGCAGCTGGAGATTAACTCAGAGTTCAGCAGGCAGGCACAAACATCTTGGGGAAAGGAGCAGCTGTGTTAGGGCTTGATGCAAGTGTCAAGCCAACAGAAACGCATGGAAAACCTTTGCTTGCCTGGAATCAGGTGCCTTGGACAAGACTGTGAGGGCAGAGGCACTGTGCCTGACCCTTTGGGGAACCTTGGCGTTGGGTTCAAAACATGCATGGGGAAGAAAAGTGGGCTTAGCTGAGCTTTGCTCCCCTTGGGAAGGCACTGACTGCCATGTCCTCTTAAAATAGAAACAAGGAACATTAGGAGCTGAGAAAACTACTGTAATATAGACAGGCTTGGGCAGGAGAGCAAATGTTTGACAGATCAGAGGAAGATTCAATGTGCTTAACCCCAAAAGGGAAAACAAACTGCATCCTCACTGGAGAGAGGAAACATTTTCCCAGCTGACATGGGAAAAACAGCTATTGCTGAGGAATTACCCACTGCTTCAGCTCCCTTCAATCAGGAAAGACCAACACACATTCAGGTGGCATGAAAATTGCTGTGCAACCCCTCTTCAACCACTACATAAATACCCTGCTGGCATTGCTTCCTGCTTGTACCTCCTGTTATTAACACCACTGTGGGAATCCCTGAAGCCTTCCCCAGCAGTTGGCAAACAGGGAGTCGAATTAAAAACCTGGCACAGAAAATATCCTTTTGCTCTGGGTTCTGTCCTGTCCCGTGGTGAAAACTTCACAAAGTGCTTGGGGAATCTCAAGCTGTCCCCAAAGCCCTCCTCCTCCTGTCCACCTGTTACACTGTTCTGAAGGATTCCCACAGGGCACCACCTACATGGGTCTTCAGCATTTATCTCAAAGGAACGGTTGTGGCTTTCACATAATGCACCCTAAAGTGTGCTGGCACTTTAACAGCTGAATGACACTTTAGCTCGGCTTTTCCTTAGAAGGAAGCAATAAAATAACTATTTTATACTGCCTGTAATTACACAATGCAAAGTCACCATGTTTTTTCCTGTTCTGTAGGATGGTAAGGCAAGAAAGTTGACTATTGTCGGGTATGTGACGCTGTTCCCCTACTTTTCCTGCTTATGCAGGAAAATGGAGAGTCTTTACTAGAAGTGTTTACTGGGCAGGAACACCGAAACTGCAGGGGAAATTGCCCAGCGTGAAACCCGAGGAGGTCAGAAGCAGCACAGCCTCTGTGGTCTCTGGAGTAAAACGAAATGCCACTTTTTATTGATCACAACTGACCAACAGTTCTTTACCAGATTCCATCCAAGTGACATCACCTCTAGGAGCGTGCCAGCAGTGAGGTCAGCCCAGCCTGAAGGGGAGGTGCCCACCTCAGGGGACCAGTACCACCTTGTGCTGTGCCCTAAACCCCAGGGTGACAGAAGCAGGTGGGAGCAGTGATGCCAGCAGCACTGCAGTTGCAGCAGGATTTGGATCACCACTCCCCTGGCTCCTTCAAAGGTCATAAATCATTACTGCAGAGGTGCAGAAAAAAAATTACCTCGCTGCTCACATGCCAGGGAGGTGAAATGGAGCAAAGCCAAAGCAGATTTAAGAGTGACTGAAGGAAACAGAAGCTGTGGTGAAAAAAAAAAAAGCAGCTTGTACATGGTTATTAAGCACTTACAATGTTCTCATGCAGCTTAGATAAGCAAGCTGGAATTAAACAGTACAGCAGTCATCAGTGCTGGTGCTGTACTCTGCCTGCAAGCACAGGAAGAGGCTGGGAGCACTCAGAAGCCAGGTTGACAGGAGACAGGTGTATGTGAGGAGGAGAAGGAGGAGGAAGAGGTTGGAAGGGCTGAAGGCTGCTTGGATAGAAGCCCACAGCCAGCACCCTTAGTCCAAAGGTCACGGCAATGGAAGTCAAAAGGCTGCCTTCTGGCAGGGCTCACCTGTGTGAGCACAATTAATTATTCACAACAGGGAGAGGGAGGCTCTCAGGCTCCACAGGCAGGGAAGGGGCGAGAAAAGCACAGGGGGAGCGAGCACGGCACATGTTCCTCATGTGCAAGAAGCAGCTGTTCCTCTGTGCATGAGAGGTGAGTCCTCCCTCTGGCCTCCTGGATCCAGCAGCACACAAAGGGGGTCCTACAGGTAGCACTGAAAGCCCCATGGAAGTAATCCCCTACTTTGTTTTTCAGCACATTAACTTTAAGTAGGGATCAAGTCATAACCTGCACTTTTCCAACCCATCATTAGAAACTGTGCTGCTGATAATCCCAACTCACCTCTCTGGACAGATAGATTGCTGAGAATCAAGTTTTATTCTCCCAGCTAGACAGCAGTGACTGATAAAAGTTCTCTACTGCAGACATACAAAAGGAGATCCATAAAATATTTCTCCCTATTTTTCTCTAAATTCTCTATAAAATTATGATAGAAGCTCATGGATTTGTGGAGGAGATGTACCTGTCCCAGCAACACAAGGACAGAGGACAAAAGAGGTTTCACAGACAAGGCAGAGGCATTCTCAGCTTTAAACAAACCCACCCAGGACAGGTATGCACCATCATCTTGCAGGGAGCAGCTGCCCTCTGCTCTGGGCTATCAGATGTGAGGCAAAGAGAAAAACATTCCTCCTCTTAACTCAGCAGCAGCAGCAGCAGCTCTGCACGTCAGCTCTTGGCTGATAAACACAGGCTCCTAATTCCAGCCACATTCCCGGTTTTGAGAATAAGCAGCCCTGCTCCTCAGTGCCCTTTACAGCTACTACTGCTTGGGAGAAGGGGGAGAAGGAGGGAAGGGTTACAACATTTTCCATCTCCTAAAAACAGCAAAACAGAAGAAACCCCCGGGTTGTAAGGGTGGGCAATTGACCTGCCCTCAGCTCTCCCAGGCAAGGAATGCACAACATGGACATGTCCAGAGGCAGAGGTACAGCCACCCTTTTACTTCAGGCTCCAATGAGTTTCTTGAGGAATGCCTCCAGCTGATCCTCATCCTTTATGCCAACAAATTTATCCACAACGTCTCCGTTCTTCATAGCCAGCACAGTTGGCACTGCTGATACCTAGGGCAAGAGAAACAGAGAGACAGGTGAGCAAAGCCTGCAGGAAGCCAGCTGCACCTGGCCCCCCAATGGAAGTCTAAGGAAGTGGCTACAAGGGAGCTGAGCATGCACTGCTCTTGGGTAAGATGTCCACTCGCAAAACAGGCCAGCTGAGCTCCACGTTCCTCCTCTCCCTGTGGCCTCATCTCTGCACTGACCTACACCACACTGCTCAAGTCAAGGCTGAGCTGCTTTTTGAATTTAAATAAGACTCAAACTTTTAAAGACAAAACCAAAGCTAATACAAAAACAAGGCAAGGCTGTTTCCTCATCTCCAATACAAATGCTTCTTCTCCCTCCCTTTTTTCCTATCATAAGCGAACGCATCTAGCACACCTCCCAGACACGATGACCTTTGGACATTTTACAGCCATGGCAGCATCAGAAGACCTGTGTTCTTCTCCAGACAGGACTGGAGCTCTAATCCTAACCTGCCCCACCACTGCACAGGCAGATTTCCTGCTCCATCATATTATGGCAGTGACAATCCCCTCCAACCCTTCTTTGTTTCCCACTTCTATTTTCAGTGGTTTATCTGGTCACACACCAGTGGCCATTCACTGCAGATCCCTGCTGATTAGGTAAGAAGTGAGAAAGTCCCTCTGACCAGAGCTAGCGGGCAGCTGTGCTGCTCTGGGTGCTGCTTTTTAAGCTCAGAACAAAGTTTTCTGGGAATTATCCAAGAGAACAGTGTTGGAAATGGTAACACTCCCCAGGGACTTGCTGGCTGACTGATGACACCAGAGACCCCAGGGACATGACTGAAAGAAGGAACAACCAGAGCTTGGAGAGCTGCAGCAGTGGAAGATCTGCTCACATTTCTGACCCCACAGCTTCGATGCCCTTATCTCTGCAAAGTCTCCCATCCAAAACACATCCTGTCCTTATCTTGCCCACTGACTCTCAAGCCTGTGGGGCCTTTCCATGTGCACTGCCAGCCCTGCTGCCAACAAAGATCTGCAAATCCCTCTGGAAACCCATCAGAGGGCTGACTTTTCTCCCACTGGGAGCCTGAGATGAAAGGGACATTTTGTCTTCCCTTCCCACACGGTCCCAGCTGGGCAGTCCAGCGTGGCTCCTGCAGTGTCCCTCAGGGCTTGTGCAGTCTCATCTGAAGGGATGGGAGCGCCAGGGCTGCTCAGCGCACAATCTTCAGCTCCTCCTAGTGACTGCAGGGAGCAGATCCAGAGGGCTTGGGTCCCAGCACTGGCGATGGTGCCAACACATTCCCTTGCAATTTTAGGAGAGAGAAAGGATGCATTGCACTCAGCTGCTCCCTCCCTGAGAAGGGCAAACCTCCATCGAGCACAGCTGCTCTGGTTCCATCCAAAAAAAACCCAAGAGCTGGCCCCTAATAGAGCCTGGGTGAGAACTCTTGGAAGCTCCACAGAGAAGCAGCCAACATCACATTGCCAGGCACTGCAGGCTGACCAGTGCACCCATGAACTCCACAAGGCCTTGGTCCCTCTCTTTCCCTCTTTGCGCTGGTGAGCAAATCCCAAGAAAGAGTGGAAGGTGCTGGTGCTGCAGAGCCAGACAAGAACGAGAGTCACAGAGCTACTTTGCTCAGAAAACTTCTGTCAGCTTCCTTCCTGCCAGCTGCAGCAAGGGCAGCCTGTTAATGGAGCATGTACTTTGTTTTGCTGGTTGAGAAATAAATGTCAAGGGAAGTTCTAGAATGCAAAGTTGAGGGCATTTTTTCTTTTTTTTTTTTTTCCATGTCTTTTTTTTGGGTCCCATCTGCACTGAACCTAAACAAACTTTCCTCCTCCCTCAAGAGCATTTCTACAAAAAAAAAAAAAAAATCAGTCTGCTTTTGATTAGTGTTGACCACACAGATAAATAAACAAACATGGCCATCCAGGTTATTCCTGGCAACACCTGTACCAAGGGAATTCTCTCCCATCTGAAACTTTTATACAAGCTCGGATGCCACACATCAGAGCAGGGAGAAGGATTTCACCCTGGCCTCTGAGTGAGGAGGTAACAGGATGGAGCTCCATTCATGAATGACCATCTCTGTACACAGCAGCTCTCCTGAGCTGCTCACCCACAGTGGCCAGAGAAGGGGCTGCCCTTTCCCAGTCACCACCACAGAGGCAACTGGCCAAGGCAAGAGATGAATCTAAAGAATTTTAAGAGACTGCAGATAAACACAAGTATTCCTTCTCCCTTTCAGCTCTTGAGGCAAGAGGTCAGGAGCTGGCGGGAGCATTGGAGAAAGGCCACGACTAGAGATGAAAGGTGTTAGATAAAACGGGGAGTCCCCAGAGAAAGAACTTTTGTGCTGGGCATAACAGGATGGGGAAGGGCACTGGGGACATTGCTAGTTGCAGGAAATGCATCCATGCTTTGTGCTAAGCTAGGATGGCTGAGAGCCAAGGGCTTGTATAAAGGAATGCACCAGCATTCCTCCACTCTTCCAGGGGGTCTCCCCCTCCCGCTGCTTCCCCCTGCGCCAAGGAGGCTGAAGAGGACATTGTGCAAGCAGGCAGCAAGCTGGGGGCTGCTGTGTGCGTGGGCAGGGGAATAAATGCGGATGGAGGGAGATTTCCTGGCAGCTAATGAAGGAGTTGTGGGGGTGGCATGGACACTGAAAACACCCAAAACAAAGACTTCCTCTGCGCGCAGACATCTGATGCCCAACAGAATGGCTTTAAAACAAATGTTTTCTGATCCCTCCTAAATACCACCTTTGGTTTTCCTGATCTCTCACAAACACTGTATTTGGTCCCTCTTTGATCTTGACTTGGTGTCTTCCCATCAGCCCTTACACTTCTCACACAGCAACTTCCCAGAAGATGAAGCAAAACCAAGCACATGCTCAGCACATGAACCAAACTTCTGCCTCGGAAAGACGTTTCAAAGGATCTGAGCAAAAAATTCTCCTATCCCTGTTTGCAGCTATGGTACTTGCAGACACTGTCTAGGGATGGTGTTTCAGCCACAGGGATAATGGCCAAGACAAGACACACGCACATCACTCCAGAAGTGGAGGAGGCCCTCCTGCAAAACAAAAACTTCATTGTGTTTGTATATAAGGTTCCAGAATGAACTGCTATAAGCTGACCCTTCCCTGCCGCCTCAGTCCTACCTGCACACAAACACACACAGCAGGCAGCGCGGCTGCTCCCTCAGCACCTGGGGGAAGAGGATACACAGAGCACCATCAAACCTGCACAACTGGGGACTTCCAGCCTCTTTCCACAGACCTTTCTCTGCGTGCACACACCCTGCTTGTCGTTTCCACTCATCTGAGATTATCCTCTTGTAATCCCAGCTAATTCTATCTACTGGAAGGCTTGGAACAATACATGAGTTGAGCTAATAATCTCTATTCTCCTTAGCGTGGTTGCTATGATAACCTTCCCTGCATCTGTTAGGATTTACACGCTTTTAGATCATCACTAAAACTACCTCACCCTCATTCAACTTCACACCAGCACCCCTTGAGCTATGCAGCTTTCAGGCTTGCAGCAGCTAGCCCTGCTCAGGAGCCAGCAGCCATCTTCCTTGGGCTGGGGTGTATCTGCTGGCACGCCTCCACCCTGGAGAGCACCAGAGGCTCTCGTGCTCAGCTTGTGGGAGCTGCAAGTCACGACTGTGGCCACCAGCTGTGTGGACACGCCACCACAGCACAGGCAGAAAGCTCTCCCTGGGGAAAGAGTGGGAGGGAACAAGCTGTTTCCACTTCCGTCTCCTTCTGGCTCGGCAGGGTGCGGGAACAGCATACAGTGTCTTCTCAACAAAATGACAGCTTGCTCAGGAGATGGTTCACACTTTTCAGGGCAGCTTGACAAGCCTGCTATGCTAGTTGTCACCTTGGGAGCAGGACTTCATCTGCAGAAGGGGAGCAGATCCATCTGCATGATACCCAAGTGAAAATGAAGCACTTTTGGTCCCTGTAAAACATAACAGCAGGGTGCCCCAACTCCATGGGCAGAGTGGTTGTTTACAAGGAGAGACAACAGAGGCAGGCACGGCCCTCAGAGAGGATTTTGTGTTTCTTAAACTACCTAATCACTGACAGAGGGGACAAATACATGAATCATGCAAACTAAAGCCATGGCCTTCTCCAATCGTTCTGCTCCCTCCTGGGAGAAAGGCAGCACCGGGAATGCACGCAGCAGTAATGTCACACACTTACACCAAGGTCCATTCCTTTCAAGAGCAGGACATGTGCTCCTGTTGCTTATGTGATTTTTCTGACCTGGCTTCTACCTGTCCAAACAAAACTCACCATGTCTCCGTGTGCTGCAATTTAAGGATGGGACATTATGACCCAGCTAGAGATCCTGAACAAGGAAGGGAAAGAGAGGACAAGCTGGTTGCACAAAGAACCACGTTCAACAGTAGTGCAGAGTAGGGCTTGTTACTTCATGTTCTTGCCCTGCACCTGAGCAGCCCCAGCTTGCAGCAAAACACAGTTTGTGCTCCAGGCTCCTCAAGGCCAGGGAATTGTTTACACTGACAGATGCCTGCAAGGCCTAGAGGACACCTCCCTGCAGAATTAGAGGTGGGGATGCTGAGCATGACCAGAAGAACTGGAGCAGAGCTCAGCAGCAAAATCCATCTAGTAACAAGTGACACAGTGGATCAGGAATCTGTAGGCTCTGGGTTTCCCCTCCCCTCCAACACTGCTGCTGTGCAGGGACAGCTCTCCCCAGGGAGGCACCTTTGCACTGCCAGCCAAAGAAAGTCTGTGCTCTTCCACCTCCTACCTCGTACTCAATAGCAAGGTCTGTGTGATCATCAATGTCCACCTTGGCCATCAGCACCTTCCCCTCCTGCTTGGCCACCAGCTTCTCTAACCTGGGGCCTAGGATCTTGCAGGGACCACACCACCTGATGGAGCAAGAAAAGAGAGGGGACATTAGGAGAGGCAAGTGCAGCAGCAGCCATGGAAGGCGTGCTGGTACTCCAGTGACTGTACTACCATTGCTGTTCCACTCAAGAGCCAGCCTGGAAATACAATTCCTGAACCACAGCTTAAAAAAACACTTCTCGCATAACAGAGTGGGCAAAGATGTTAAGGAAGCTCTAAATCAGGTTTTAAGTTTCAATTAATTGTTCTCTCCTCCCTGGACGATCCCAACTAATGCTCACTTTGGCTTGTCAGTTTGGTTTATTTAGAGCAGAAGTTTTTTGGCTGATTTGTGTTCTGTTTGCCCCAAATCAGCTGTACAGGCTCACATGACAGTACTGGAGGACTATGAAAATACATGAAAAACCCAAAGATAATCAATACTGTTAATCCATCAGATAACATCTGGGAATATTTTTACTGGCAGGAGGACGACAGCATTTTTATTGACGACAAATGCTGTCATGGATGTCACATGGCTGTTATTAACACATAAAGGCATTTGCTATAAAGAGCCTCAAAACCACACAGCTTCAAGAAACACAGAAAGACACAACATGACAACAGTGAGGCACTGCAGGTGCAGAGCTCCCTGTGGCTGTTAACAAACTTTAATGTTTCTTAGGGGACACTTCATCCATGAAGCCAAATAGGGCAGATATTAAGAGTTTTTTCCTGAGGCATCTTTTGTAGGATGATGCAACACTGGGGCTGGGGTAACAAGTGAGCACATGGAAGGTGCAGCTATGCCATCCTGAGGAATGCTTTCCGGGTACTCCTGTTTGACACTGCTGCAGGGTGGAGCTATGAGGGAAATCTTTATGCATTGAGTCTAACGGGCAGAAGCGTTTTTCAACACCAGACTCCACAGCTTGGGAAGCCCTCAGGCATGCTCCTACATGGTATGCCCAGAGTGCCACCACATCAGGAAAGTCACAGGGACACGCCTGCACGGGTGATGGTGGAGAGGCGTGCAAGAGCCACAGGTGGAACTTACTGTGCGTGGAAGTCCACCACAACGGGCTTGGGGCTGTTCACCACCCGGTCCTGGAAGTCACTGCCGTCCTGCACATTGAAAGTGCTCCTGCGGCCAGCTGAGGTGCCAAATGCCCTGCCGTGGGATGCCAGGGGGCCCGGCGCGGGGAAGGACAGCAGCCGCCGAAGCGCCAGCCTCTGGGCCATCTGCGGGGAGAGGGGCTTGGTGGGGCGGGCGCACCTCATGGCTGGTGCCACTGCAGCAGCGCCCCGCTCCGAGTCGCCTCGGCAGGACTGCCCCCAGACCAGGAGGTGTCCGGGACAGAGGTTTATGCGATATGACACGGGAGTGCTTCCTGCTCCTGTGCGCAGCCCCTGCCCTCCCTCTGCAGCCCCAGCCCCACAGCCACGGGGCCCCCAGCTAGACGCCGCCTCCTCCCCGCTTACAGGAGGCAGCCCCAGACACGGGATCCCCGTTTCCCCCAGCCCCGCAGAGCAGAGCTGCCCCCACTGCCCGTTCCTTCCCACCCGCAGGGCAGACCCAGACCGCGGGATTCCCACTGCCCCGACAGCGCGGGGCTCCTTCAGCCGATGTCCCAGCCGCTCCTGCAGTGGCACAGGGCCCCCAACCCGGTGGGGGAGACCAGCCCAGAGCCCCCGCTGCTCCCCCAGCCCAAGGACAGAAGCACACGGCCAGGAGAGCTCCGCGTCCCACCCGCACCTTCCCGGCCGCGGAGGTGACCCGCACACACCGAACTTCCGCCCGGCGCCCCGCCCACCTGCCCGCTGATTGGTCGCGGACACCGGAAGGCTGAGACAGAAAGGCCTGTCACCTTCCCATCCAATTGGCAGCCGCCCCAAGAGCCGGGCACTTCTGACTGGCTGTTGTGCCTGTCCATTAGGGCATTTCGCCCCGCCCCTGAAGGGGACGGCGTGATGTGCCACGTGGGGCAAACTCTGGCTGCTGATTGGTGGGGGAGCCCTCCACCTTGCGCCCTCCGCACGTGGCGCCGGCCCATCGTCCCCGGCGCCATTCCTGGTCCGGGTCTCAGTCCCGGTCCCGATCCTGAATCCGCTGGCTGGCGGTTCTCTTCAGGTTGTTCAGACTGAGGCTAGGCAAAGGGCCACCCTCTTTTTTAAGCTTCACCGGAAGCGCACAGCTGTACAACCCCCCAGACAGCAGCTAACTCCCTCCCACAACGCACCTACTGGGGCAGGACACCGGGACCAACCTGCAGCCCTGCACTCAGGGGTGACCACAACCCAGCCTTTGTAACCACCGTGCCTGATGGAAAATGATTTGGAGCCGGCAGTCCCTCTCCCTTGCCAGCTCCAGCATCAGAACTCAACAGGAGAGAGGCTGAGAGCAATGCTCATCCAGTAGCACCCAAAGCAGGGAGACTCAGATCCTTACTCCCCACGTCCTGCTGGAAGCGGGTGGCAGGAGAACATCTGGAGTTTTAACTCATAAGACCCAATACTGGGAGATCTGCACAGTGCATGCTGGAACTGTTGGTGGGCACCAGTTTTTTCAACCATTGCTTTTCTAAGAGGAATCACATTGTAAGGCAATACATACAGATCCACAGTCTCTTGGGGGAATTGGAGGATGGAAGAGGAAACATCTGGAGAATGTGCACATCTGTAGGTACAACAGGGATGTGCTCTGTGTCAGCACAGAGAGTGAACAAATGAAGCAGGCTCTTGGTGACAGCTGGTCAACCCAGTTCAGCCACAGGCCCTAGACAATCCCTACACAAAAAGCCCACGGTGCCAAGGATGTAGCAAATAGTAGTACTACCCAACTACAGGAGCCATTCCTGCACTGGCCTTGGAGCTGGGGCACTGGGATGTAAAGCCCACAGAAAGATGCTGATTGATGCCAGCTGAGGTGATTGTTTCCCTCTCCAGCTGCATGTGAACAGGCACTATCTTCCAGCAGCAGCATTGCTTGCATAGCCCAGTGTTCTCAAAAAAAGCAAGAACCCCACTGTCACTTCCTTCACCTCTTCTGCTCCCCTGCCTCTCCAAGGAACTGGGGTTTTACTGAAAGAGCAGCTGAATTCAAAGGATTAGGAGAGCTTTAGGTACATGTAAGGTACAGCCCCCTCAGTCTGGAAGAAAAAAGTATTTTTCAAGAAGCTGAAGGGTTGGAAAAACGTGTGGAGATAAAAACGTGTTCCCTGTCACCCCTCCTCTATTTCCTAGAAATCATAAGGACATCATGAGGTCAAGCTCAAAACTGCTCTTGCTTTGCAACTCCAGGGCCATGGAAGGAATCCACAGGGAGGTGACAGGCAAGCTAATGTGGCTGACAGGGGCAGCAGTAAAGTGCAGGCAGCCACCCTGTCAGTCCCTCTAAGATCTCAAGATGACTGGAGCAGAATAAAACAGAGAAGGAGCATTTTAACAACATCGAACTTTCTTGATGGGACATAGTGCAAATAGGAGAAATATTGGTCATGCTTTATAAAAGATGGGCTAACCTTCCAGGCTGCTTGGTGTGGGAGAAGAAACACATGAGGACAGCAGTGCCAAACTCTGTAAGTCTGTGTCCCAGGCATTCCAGGCAAGCTACTCATCTGTCGTGGAGGAAAGAATCCCTTGTAGTGTAGGGAAATGATAAATTATCTGACCTATACAGTAACTAAAAAAATCATCCTTCCCCACTCAAGCTACACAATTGCCCTAACACAAATGCAGGAAAAATACCAGGAAGTTTGCCTGGAGTACCACTTCAGGTTTCAATCCAGAAACAAATCTTCAAGTATACACAGTGTACAGCATCCAGGGTCCAGAGAACCGCCACTGAGCAGCCACAGGGTGTGAGCAGGTCACCTCTGAAGGGGGACGTCCCATCTGAAGTTTCCCAGGCATTCCTGCACTCACTTCTGTGACCTCTGTATGCCGCTGCAGATATTGGTCAGTGAGATAAACACAAACACCATCTTCAGGCTACTACGAACTCTTCAAGGACAACATGGGAACCTCAGCATCACTGGATTTTGGTTCCTCACTCAATCCTTCAGAGCATGTTGGTCCTCTTTGTAACAGCAAGATCTGAGCAGGTCTTTGGCAACTCACGATCAGTGGGAGGCATGGGGATGGAAAAGGGACACTGGAAAGGGCAGAATCCTGCTGTGGACCTCTGTTACAGTACTATCAGAAGAGCACCTATGGATTTCAGTGTGGAGCAAGAAAGGTTAAAGCTCATCCTTGGCATTAACAAGATGCTGGAGTGGACGAACTGGTATCGCATGATCTGTCACCAACTGCTCCTGTGACCCATCATGGCTGTCAGGGGGTCTGTCACCGGAAAAGTCTGTGTGAGTGTAATCCTGGAGCAGCCCAGCCTGTACCGCGTGGTGCTGGAGCTCCTGGCTCCCCACCAGTCCCTGCATTCTCAAGTACCCCTGCTGGCAGAAGGGAGGCAGCTTCTGATGGGTGAAGGCAAACAGGAAACAGGACTCTGCAGAGGAAAGGATCAAAAATTAGAATCAGCAGAAAGACCCTGCAGGGAAATAGTCCCATAAACTATCAGGGAATTGTTCAAAACAAAAGGCAGAGAGGATGAGGGAGGATGGCTAGAGTTTCCCACCCAGTACCCTGCCCTAGCTGGCAGCACAGTAACTGACTTAATTCTGCACAGCTCAAGAGATGCAGAGAGGGATTCCCAACCTGCACTTGGAGAGAAAAAGGAGCTGGATTTGAGTTTACATCCACCTGGCATCTTCTTTGTGCCACAAGATGGCTTCCATCTGTGTGCCACATGGTGGGTCACAGACCAGTCAGGGAGGCAGCAGAGGCTCTTCACCTCTCACACCACAGCACTCCCATTTCCCATGGGAAAGCAATCCAATCACCAGTACAAGAGATCTAGCACAAAGAAATGTTCAGATAATGAAGAAGAAAAGAAAGCTGCAGCTAGAAAATGATTGAACCCAACCTTATATGGCTTTCCCTAAATCCTGGCATGCCTGGGCCAGTCTTTTTCTAATGGTGAACAAGAGCAAGGACTCTTTAGGAATACACAGAATGGCATTTTGTACCAGTGCATTGAGGAGGTGTGACTGACAGTGAGACAAGCAGCCCACCACAGGGAGATCTCAGCTATTTGCAGAGGAGATCGCTCCTGTCACTTGTTCCTCACATTCCTCCTCCTCTTCCTGCCACCTCGACCCTGTGCTCAAATTACCTGCAAAGAAATTGCGCAGGTCCGTGCTGAGGCAGTTCTCCAAAAACCGCCTCAGCGGCAGGATGTGAGCATTTGGGGCTGTCCAGTCTGTCAGAAAGTCTTCCACAATGTGATGGATGGCATCTGGCCGGGGCAGAGGCCAGTCTGGGGGACGGAGTTTCATCCCACGCTCTGCCAAGAGAACATTAAGGGAGTCTCTTAGAAGCAAAATGGCATTAAAAAGAGCTTGAGGAGTGGAAAGCAGCTGTGACAGCTGTTTCCGCTTTTGTCCTGACCTTTTAATCCATTACTTTCATTTGCAATCCCCTCTGCCAGCTCTGTCCTCAACAGCCCTGCCACTGCACAGCTGCCCTCTGTCCCTGCCCGCAGCATTCCTGTCATTTTACTCCTGTTCCCCCCAGGCAGGGACTGCCAGATGGACTAAGCTGTGTTTAATGCTGCTACCCATCATGCTTATTTCTGTGCAAGGCAAGCTGGACCCTGACCCTACGTTTTGGAGATGAAGACTTCAACACACTTATTTCCCAAGGAACTCTACTTCTGAGCCTGTTTGCTGCTGGACAGAACACTCTTCTTCAAACTCTTGCCTTTGGTTGCCTCGATGGCTGTATGACCTCTGAGACCTGGGCCTGCCTCAGAGAGCAGCTTTCTCTTGGCAGCAAGATGGCCAAACAACAACAGCCCAGCCTCATCTGTCAGGCTCCGCAAAATATACATAGGGTGGCAGCCAAAGGGAAGAACTGTTCCTCTTTTTGAGAATGGGGAAATTTCCAGCATGCCTGTTTCTTCCTGTTTTCAAACGTGAGGTCTCCGGTACAATTCCCCTCCTCCCCGCCTCATATCACTCTTACCAATGGAACTTTCTTGCCAACTCTCAGCTCCCTTTTCAGCTCATACAGTGGTGGGGGTATGTCTCACAGGATGAACGTGAAGGAAGCAAAGAAGGGGGAATAGTGCTTTCAGGTACCACCTCCACTTTGGCTCTGATTTATCTTTATCCCTCTTTGTTTTGGTTTTGTCACATAATTAACAGGAAAGCTTACCTGTTGGGAGGTGTTTGTAATAGTAGATAACAGGGTGTAAAAAGTTGGACTGCCAGGCATGCTGTGCCTCTCCCACAGCACGGTTGTAGTAGAAGACATCCTTGTCAGCCCCAGAGAAATTCCTCCCGTACTCCATGATGATGACAAAGAGCCCATTGCGAGCCTTTCTTCCCGTCTGCATTTCCAGCTCAGCCAGGACTCCAATAGGGTACTCTTCCAGGTATTCAAATGCTGTGGCATTCCTGTGAATTGCAAACACACCATCACAATTTTCCACCAGAGAAACCCAGCTCAGATCCAACCCACCCTCAGGTGGTTGAGGCTAAAGCCAAAAAGTCATCAGATAGTAATTTTGTTTGGTCATTTCAGATCAGGGCTGGACTTGATGCAGAGCTTAGGAAGGCTGCAGATACTGTTACAAGACACCACTGTTTTCCTGGATTACGGGACTCTCTATATAGTAGCACTGCTCAAGGAAAGTTTTTCCCCAGGATCAGTAAAAGGATACCACACCTCTGAGCCTAGAGGGAAGGTCTGGAGCATTTCAGCCTTTCAAGAGGGAGAAACAGTCTGCACAATTGGGCACCACTTGCAGCAGTGGTACAGGTTTGGGGTGGCAGCAGTGGTGCAATTTGTGTGGTGGCACGACAGGAAACAATGGTAAAGAAACAGAAATGAAACTATGGAGTGCAGTGCTGGGAATAATTACTCACTCACTCACTCTCTCAGCAGTATGATGTCAGCCAGGACACTGAACATCTGGTAGAGGCCTGAGGCCTCGTTCACCCTCTTGATGATGGAATTGGTCAGCTGTGTAATAGGGTAGACTGTGGATGGCCAGGGGACACCATGGTGACGGTTTTCCAATAGGCGATGGACTGCCCGAGCTAAGACATGGCGAGAAACAAAGACGGTTTATTTAACAACCCAAGCTTATGCTTTAAGAAATCCAATTTCTGCTCTGCAGCAGGACTCAATAAACAACCTTTACAGCTCCTCCATGCTCAGGGTCTCCCACCCCAGTCGCTGGCAATTGCAGTGGAGATGCCCTCGGAAAGCTGATGTGATGCTAAGTGGTGGGGGAGGGGGGGGGCCTTGGGATATTTCATTACTTCTCAGCAGTCCTCTAGTGATAAGGATGGGCACACACACATAAAGAAGGAACTTCTCTCCACTGCCCACAGCTGCTGGGTTTTAACTCCACAACACAGACCTCTCACCCACAGCCTGTCACGAGGCAGAGCATCTGGTAGGAAGAAATCTATTGTGTTACATAAATAACAGACAGCAGGCAAGAGAGACACAAGACAAAACAAAGACAGACAACCAAAAACTTCAGATATGACCCCAAGTCACTTCTCCACTTCAGATGATGCAGCTGCAGCTTGACTGTTTCGTCCTTCTTATTGCCAGAACACCACTAAGGGCAATCTCTTTCCAGCAGTAAGCTATGGATTGTTCCTTTGAAGGGACGAACAATTTCCACCTCTGCCCTTTCTGTACATCCCAGCACTCACTTGTATACCGGAATCCATGGATGAAGCCCCCAGCAGATTTCCTGAAGTCAACTGAATGGCTAGCAGTGCCAAGAATAAAGAGCCCCCGAGTGCCTCTGGACTCATAGCTGGGTTTGATCTGAGGATACTTCTTAATATTCCCTTTTCCTGGCATCATTCTCAGGGATCTGATGAGCAAAAGAGAAGAGTAGGCTATAAGGAAGGACAGAAGTAGGAAAATAAAAAAGGGTTTCTGATACTCATTATACTGCAGCCACTGCAAGATTCTGTTTCATACCCCTGTGCCTTCAGTGGCACTTAATCTTTGGAAGATAAGGGTGTTCATCCCAAGACAGCCCTGGACAAGGTATAATTCTCAGCTAAGCCACTGACAGTGAATTTTGGAAGACAGTGAAGTTAGCAGTGTAATTTTCAACTGCAGGATGTACCAAGGTGGAGTGAAGATTGCATCCTCAGGGAATTTTTTTTCCCAAACAAAACCTTTTCGTAGTGATCTGTTCCTTTATCATCCTCATTTCAAAAAAAAACCCTTGTCCTTATGATCTGGCAGTCAGAATGTTAAGTTCTAAAGGTACAAGCTTTTCTGTGTCACTCAGGTCTCATTGCTACCATCTGCACAACCTCAGAGCCTGTTGGTCAGAGGGCAATGACACGCATTCCCCCTGGGACATAGCTTTACCTGCACAATAAACAGGACTGTGCAGCACCAAGCAGCTCAGAGCACACGGAGGTCCAGACAATGCTGCCAGGAGAAAACCTGCTCTTCCCTTTCCTCCCTACTCAGGCCCTTCAGTCTAAATACCTTTCTTCATGGAGATCCTGGTTCTCCCTCACCTATTATAGATAGAGAAGTCAAACTTCCAGCCCAGGCAGCGGATGACACGGTCATAAGGTGCGCGGGTGGCAAAATTGTCCAGTTCGTCCTGAGGGAGAGTGATGGAGTCGATGCCCGCGCTGATGTTCCTGTTCTCCAAGTAGAACCGCAGTGTTATGTGCAGCTTTCCCTTTTTGTCCTTAATGATAGCCAGATCTTCCAGATCACCCTCCAGAAGCCCATCCAGAGATTTCAGCTGGTAGGTGTCCAGCAGGCCATTGTTAATTGCTCTATGGAAATTACAAGAATGTAAAGTAGGGAGGTTCTGTCTTAGCTGCTGAAAATGGGATCATTTATCAGGCATCTAATTCCTCTTCAGTGTAAAGATTATCCCTAGAGCCTCAGGCTTCCCAGGAACATCACAGGTAACAGAACCTCGCTGTCCCTACAGGATGTAGCCACCCTCCTAGCTTTCCTCTGTGACTGGAAGCAAGGGAATAACTTGAGAGCCAGTACATTTTAAAGATTACAGCTTCCAAGTGGACATGCTGCTATTTCACACAGATACTAAAAAGCTCTCACCAAGCCTCTGCATTCAGCAACTGCAACCTGGATTGCTTTAAACCAAGGACCTATAGAAGGGCCCGTATTTCCCCTGTGACCTCCACGACAACAGCACCAGCACCTGCGCCAGTCCAGCCTGTGGTCTGGGAAAGAAGCGATTCTCTTTGTATTCCAGCTGCATTAGAAAGAGGAATAGGAGTGGTTTCTTACCTCAGATCCCCAACGTAGTGGGTGGCCCACGAGAGGCGCACGCGGGACCGGCTCACCATGTGGATGAAATTCGTGACACCCAGGATGTTCTCCGCTGTCTCAAAAGCTGAGTTCCCTCGTCCCAAGATCAACACAGTTTGGCCAGTGAAGTCCTCCGGATTGATGGACACAGTCTCATAACCCTCAACATACTCTGAGCCAGGAAAGTTTACCACATTGGGAACCCACATCCCAGCAGCAACCAACAAAGAGCTGCAAAAACAGAGACAGCACTTAGAAATGCAGGAATTTCAGGAAAGGGGCTCCATCTCCTCATTCCTTCCTCCTCCTACTGTGGAAGGTGGCTGCAGTGGACCCCCACAGTGACACTGGACCAGCTGCATAGGCCATGGTTTCAAAAGAAACCTCTACCTAGCTTCATCTAATGACCTCTCTTCCCTATCCTCAGGATAACTAGGAACACTGTTATATATAGCAATAGTCAGTGTGGGTGCTGTACATATGCATCTCCCTCGCCTGTTCATGAATGCAACTTCTACTCATACGAACTCGTTGACAATATATGTAATATAGTTTCACAGGTTGATTATATGTTGCATAAAAATGACTTTGATTTAAAATTTGAGTCGCCTTTTGGCAGAGCAGAAGTAATTTTTAAGACAAATAGGAAATAGTTTCGATATTTTGAAATGTAACTCCCAGTCCTAAAAACACATTAGCAACATCACTAATTGTTAACACCAAAAATAACTACACTGATCTTTTTATATCAATCCATAAGAGCTTTTACTTGATTCTTGAGGAAGTCTTTGTGACTTAGATGGAAACACCAGGAGGCTGAGGCAAGCAGCACTGCCTGCTGTCCCAGCCTTGCTTACACAGCGTCCCGAGAGCAACTCGCTTGTGGTACGTGGGTGTCCGGGATTGCCTTCTGTCCTCTCAGAGCCTGCCAGCAGCACACCGGCAAGTGACAGCCAGCACGACCTGCTGTCGTAGAGCTGAGGTTCTCAGGAGAGGTGAGAAATATACTCCGTATGTTCACACGAGTAACTTCGAGGTTTTCAGGAATGTAGCTCAGTGGCAGTATGGGATACACACACGTAAATAGGATGAGTGGAAGGGGAATTCAGTGACCAACAGCCTTGAGGGTTATTTCTCACAGTCCTTGTCCCTGCAAAAAAAGCCCCACTTTCCTCTGCTTCCCCACTGTGTTCCAGCTCTGTGCCAGCCAAGGATTTCACTTGTCTGGGACACACCCCTGAGCACACATAGGAAAACAGGAGCGAGATGTCACCACACTGACTGAGCCCAGTTTGCAATAAAGGCAGTGCTGGCTGGGAGTACAAATGAGTTACTTTCTTCACAGACAGCAATTATCTAGTGATAAAACAAAAGTGATTTCAAGCATACCTATGAAGGACAGACCCTACACTGATGGCCGTCATAGCCAATTTGTGTCTGCCCTGCCAACCTCCTCAGCTGCCCAAAGCAAAACACTGCTTGTCAAAGGCAACTGCCTTCCCAGGAGCAGTTATTCCACCCATCCACCTGCAAATCCCTAAAAAATGTTTAGTGCCTCTGATGGTGATTAAGGCTCTAAGAGGCTGTGAAATCTCCATCCTTGGAGATACTCCATGCCTCAACAGGGCAAAGCTCTGAGCTGTGTATCAAGCCTTGGGTTTGCCCATTACCTGCACTTGTAGTTCTTTCTGTCCTGGTCAGTCAGAAGAAAGTAATGACCATTCCAGGCCTGCTCATTCTTCTCCAAAGTTACGTGGATGATGGCAGTATTGTACTGAACCTGCAGCTTCAGCAGGGAAGCAAAGTCCTCCAGGTAATGCACCATCGTGTCAGCACTGGGGAAGAAGTCACGGGAGTAGTGTCGGAAAAGCAGCCGCCGGTCATGGCTGAGGAGCGAATTCCAGTCATGGCGGAGGTTGAACTCGCTGTTGGACTTGCCTGTGTACTGCTTGTTGATGCTGATGAGTTTGCGGTGCCGAGGGTAGAGCGCGAAGAAGCTGCCGGGAGCGTGGCTCCGCTCAAAGACAACGTAGTCCCGGCCGGCTTGCTGCAGGAAATAGGCCGCCTGCAGGCCTGCGGGGCCGGCCCCAATGATGCAGTAGTCGTGGTAGAGGAATGTGGCACCAGCGTACAGGGCCAGCCCCAGGAGTGTCCCGCAGACCGCCAGGGCCATGGCGGGGCGGGCACAGCTGGCCCTGTGGGCAAGAGGGCCAGGAGGCGTCACCCCAGGGCCTGCAGCCTCCCCACAGGAGACCCCGGCCCCACCAGTCCTCGCCTGCGGCCACCCAGACCCGGCCACCATGGCACCCTCACACACAGAGCGGGGTGAGGGGGCGGGACCCTGCTCCCTGCCAGCCAATAACAGCAGGGGCCCCGGGCCTTCCAGCCAATGGGCGCGCAGCGGCCCCCGCCCACAGCACACAGGTGGCAAGGTGGGGCAGCACCTGTGGGCGCAAGTGCCTCTGCGCCCCACCAGCCAATGGGGACGGGCGGCCCAAGCACCCTAGCCAATGGGAGAGGGGGTGCCCCGCGCTGCCCTCCCTCCCCCGCCCATACGGCCCCAGCCCCGATGCCCCCGGGCCCCGCTACACGAGGCGCGGCGTGCGTGACCGCCGCCGGCCACCCGGACCCGTCCCGCCCGGGGCCGCACCTGCACCATGGAGCTCCCGCCGCGCTGCTCTTCCCGCTCCGGGCTCTTCCCGCTTCGCTCCCTCCTCCCTCCCGCGCCGCCCGGGCAGGGCGGGGCGGGCACAGCGCTGCCTCCCGCCCGCTGCGGGGGCGGGCGAAGGGAGCGGCGCCCTCCCCGCGTCACGTGACACCGCCACCGCCGCTTCCCGCCGCCGCCACCATGGCGGCGCGCGCACCACGTGTCCGGGGGCGGGCGCACTTAAAGGGGCAGGCGCGGGACGGAGCCGACAGCGCGGGGGGGACCCGAGCCAGGCCTACACAGACACACATACAGCGCCGTTACTCGGCAAAATCAACTTTATTCCGATTTCCCTCCGTGTATGATCTATGTGCAGCACAGCCAGGGCGAAGGTGCAGCCACAGCCCACCCCCAGGGACCGGGGCTGCCCGGGCATCAAAGACCCTCAGTGATGGCTGCAGGGTTCAACTCTCTTCCTCTGAAAAAGAAGAGGAACAGAAATTAAGTGCATGCAGCTGGGGAAAGAAAACAACCCAAACCCCAAAATTAAACCTTTGCTGTCAAGGAAATGCCACCACGAACACAAAAAAAACCACGGCTGCCACTTCAAGAGATTTATCCCACCTCCAACTGTCTTTCCTCCCCCCAACTTCCCAACAAACCTGCCCATCAGCCAAGATCACACACATGTCATTTCAAATTACGCAATTTACATTCCTGAGCAAATTATGCAGCAACCTAACTAACATTTCCATAATAAAATCCAGAGAAGCCAGGCTAAGCTGACAGCCTAAAAATAAGCTGGGAGATATTTTTCCCATCACAGAAGCAAGAGCCCTAGGGTAAAGGGTTTCCCACTGTCAACTGAGCACACAGAGATCTCACGTCAGGGGTCACAGATGGTTTTAGGCAGCAAAGGGAAGGCAGCAGTTGTCCACTGGGCACCACTGATCCTCCAGAACTCCCATCCTGACCAGCCAGCGATTGCTCAACTTCAAGAGTCACTTCAGAAAAGCCTTCACCATGTTCCTTCAATTGCGCTCCGTCACTATGCGTTGTAAATGTCTCACCTTATAGACACTGCCATTTCTAAAACAGCAGTCAAACAATATCCCAGTACCAACAGAAATTGGCACCCACCCACTCCTGCAGACCTTGGGGCTACTGAATAAAGGGCTTCTTGGCAGGCTTCATTTTCCCAGACAGTACTTTGGATCTGGGACGTCCTCCCCCACCCCTGCTAAAATCAGTCCTCATCGAGTATCTGTACAGAGGCACAACATCTGCATTCCCAAATCTCTTTTTTCTTCCAGCTGAGTACTCCCAATGTAACCCACACCTTTTCGACTGAGTCTCATCCTTGGGACCACACATCCTCCAGCCTCGTTCCTCTCCTGCCATTGCACTGGCCAGATCTGATGCTTTAGCTGTGGTCTTCATCATACATCAACCCCTTTTCATCCAGATCAGTACATCACTTAAAAGCATAAAGCACCAAGTACGCTACAAACCTTCCTCTTCCTCTTCTTCCTCCTCATCCTCCTCATCTTCATCAGAGCTGAAGGTGCCATCAGGCAAACTGTAGATCCGGATCACCTGCTTGTTGGGGTCCTTGAGGATGAGGTACTTCCCCTCATCTAGCTTCATGCAGATGTCAATGACGCATCGCAGGATGCCCCAGGCATTCTCTATGCTCAGATTAATCTGACTGGCAAATTCATTTGGCTTGAACTGCTGCGTGCCCAGGATCACATGGCGGGCAGAGTCCTTCACGTGGTAACGGGATACATACCTAGGGGGCAAGAAGTAATCAGAGAGCTATCAGGAGACTAAGCCCAGACAGCAGAACACCAGCAAGAAAAGCAGCGTGATCATCTTGTTTTCATGCCTGAAAAATCCTAATACTCCAACACTGAAAGCTAAGAGGATCTCCTGGCTACAAACTGTCAATATGTAATGCACCTGGAAACCCCCAAATCGGATGGAGAGGTACAAAAGATAAAGAAGAATTAGCCCCATAGATAAAATTAAGGAAAAGCATGATTACCTGGGAGTTTGGAATGAAAAAGATACAAAAGCATCAGTTCCACGTCTATGGACGGTACTGAGGGTTGCAGAACCACTACAACTTAGTTAGCAAAAGCTTCTTGTTCATTACCTACAGCACTCAACTGATTTTAAGCTGATAATTTAAAAAATGCTGTGGCCGTACCTCCCCCCCACCACTCAATTTCTCAGTAACAGGGCACTGAGGATCTCTATCAAGTTCTTGACAGGAACGACAGTCACTGTGCTTATTTCCCTTGTTGGTGACCACAGCAAACAGGCCGAGAGCCCATGCAGGCCACTTGCCCCTCACATGTGTGGGGTCAGTCATAACTGGATGCGGAGAGGAAGCAGCTTACACCAAGGTTGGTGCACTCACCACAAGCTTTCCTTTCTTGGCCACTCAAACACTGGGTGATTTTAGGATTACTCATTCCGTAAATGCTGCACTCAGCCATATATGAAGTTTAATCATGGAAAAGGCACCTGGAAGATATTTGGTGTGGACCTCCCCCTTACCCGAGTTTAAGATACTCTGATCCAGCCAGCAACGCGCAGCAGGTCCAGCGGGCCAATTTGTAGCTGTTGTTCTTCAGCTCTGTGGCAATGACAGCCCCTCTCTGCGAGTCCAGCTTCTGGCGCCAGTCTACCCCATTGCAATACTGAGGAGAATCAGAACCAGGGTCAGCCTGACAAGCCAGCAGCAGCCACCTCTTCAGCCATTTTGTCATCACATAAGGAAGCTGCTTCTGTCTACCCTATGGTACCATGTGAAGGAACGTGAGCTGCAGCCTACAGGCAAAGCTCTTGCACCGGGAAGGGACAAACGCAAACAGCTGGGATTGCTCAACACTTGTGGCACTGGTTAGAAAGGCAGCTTGTGAGGGAAGGATTCTAAAGAGAAGCACAGGAACAGACTGGCTACTGTGCTGGACAAGAGGGTTCGAGCCAGATACCTCACATTGAGGGGAGAATGCCATCAGCACTGCTTGTCCACCAAAGTTATACTCCTTAGTGGAATGTAAGACCCGGGGGGACACCGCCAGAGGTTTGTCTCATCTTTCCTGCTGTACCTGGCATGTCAGGCAGCAGTGAAGCAGTTAGAGCTAGCTTGGGGATCTTGTTCTTCCTCACCCTCGAATCCCACTCGTTCAGCGTCTTGATGTTGATGAATGACACTTCTCCATTAGCTCCTGTCATCACTCCATCATGTTCACAGCGGACAATGAGATCTATATCATCTCCCAGCTTCCACCTTCGGTATCTGCCAATAAACAATCCAGCTGGTTATTTCTGACCTTTGTTCTCTTCCAGATCCATGTAAGCACTCAGCAAAATTATTTCCTCCTCCTTCTTTTCACTGTGAGGTCATCCATGAATCCTTTCCAAGGCAAGGTAACAGTCCTAACTTGTTTTGCCTCCGTATCACACTGACATCCTGCCACCGTGACAAACCTGGGCATCAGACAGAACAACTTACCTGTATGCAACAGAGGCTACTTCATTTTTATCCATGTCATCCTCCACAAAGGGGTTTGGGTTGGGAAACTTGTATTTCTCCTTTCCCTGCAGATGAGAACAGCAGAGCATGTTAGGAGACAACTCTCCTCTATTGGAAAAATATTCTTTTACAGCAACAGTAGCCAATTTCTCTGATGTAGAGAAACACCAAAACATTAAGACAGCTGATGAAAGCCTCATGCCCACATTAGTCACAGCACTATAAGCAGTATTGTACTGGCACTTAGGCTTCATTAAGTGTACTGAGAAGCCTGTCTACATCATCAATGGGAGTAGGATGACTTCTCTGTGAAATCAAAGTGAAAACCTTTCTACAACAGCTCACCAGAAATAATCCCACCTCTTTCAAAACTGAAAGACCACTGGGTATAACACAACTGTCAATTAAAATGCTTCTGTAGTGTATTAAAGCAGCCTTAATGAAGGCTCTTCTTGAGACTCTCTGAAACACAGACCCCACTACTCATCACTGTTCCACCGTACCATCCTCAGACACTGCTGGGAGAAGTTATGATTGATGTAGGTAGCTTCCATGGCCAGGTTGCGAGGAGAATTAAAGGAGTTGCCCTCTTCCTGTGGTGGTTCATTGGCTGTTTCACTCACTGTCAGGAGGTCTGGGAAGAAAACCAGATGCAAGTGGTTACACTTGGGGGAGCAACTATGTCAGTTTTAGTGAGTTTCTAGCCCCACATCAGAGCAGGTCAATACTGAAGTTCCCTGCACAGGTATCACAGGCACTGCAGTAATCAGCTTGTTCAGAGGGCTCAGTGTGGACACAGACACAGAATAAACTCAAATAAGCATAAAGAAAATTACACCCTTTAGCTACTGCAACAGAAATTCCTTTCAGCACTTTTCCTCACCAAAATCTGAGTTATCCCTCTTGTCAAAGAAAAGCTTGGATCCAACTCTCTGGACAATGATGTCCCAGGAATAGACAGAGCGAGTGCAGCTCATCAGTGTGGCCAGGATGGCATCCGTGGCAAACACATTCCCTTGTGTCTTGGCCAGCTGTGGATACAGGAGGAGAAAACTGTTTCAGCAATAAGAATGGATACCCTTACCCTAGACAGAACTGTAAGTGCTAGCACACCAGATTACTGATTTCTTCTGTTGTTCTGACTGAAAAGCTGAACTGGTAAGTACCACATCAACTGCCAGACAAAGTCTAAGGTATTGCCCAGCAATCCTGGCCCACCCTCACCCACACAAAGGGAAAGAAAGAAACTACTACAAAATGTTGGAAAATGCACAGCTTCTTATTGTCAATCAGGTCACAAGAGAGAAATCTCTGAACCTTCCTCACTTCCAAAAGCAAAGCTCCAAAGATCACATCTCTGATGTAAGTTTCCTTCCCAACATAGCTCAAGTACTGGTCCAGAATCACAGCTTTTCCTTGGCCAGTGTTGTTAACTTTGCATTACTCTAGCTCTGCCTTTGACCTAAGAAAAATACTGGTACCAGCTAATGCTTCTTGTTTTTACCCTTTGGTCTGACAATGACAGCTGGTCTCCAACAACAGCACACACTGATGAACCCACTCCTGGGTTTTACCTTTCGGATAACTGGGTCATCCGTGGTGGTGACGGTATGGAAGATGCGCTTAATACTCCTCAGCAGCTTCTCGTTCCTTGTCGTAATGCGGTCGAAGGCTTTGTCATAGTACTCTAGGGCTCCACAGCACTCTCTGCAAAGGTAAGAGGACCATCTTGATACCCCTCCTACAGATAACACCACCCACGAAGCACATAAGGCCTGCTGAGTGTTCCATTACCCCCCCCAATTTGGGTACCTCAATGAAAACATTGGGACCAGGCAGGAGACCCTTGAGCTCCCGCTTTCCAAAAATCTGGTTGCTTCAGGAAGCAAAGGACGGTTTTAGGAACTCACATGTCCTGTGGCTCTGACACCTCCAGGTAGCGCATTTTCATCAGCCGAGGGAAATCCATCTCCTCCTTCACCTCCCAGTCGCTGCGAACTTCAACAGAGGAGTCACGAGGTTTCTGCTGTGCGGCCAGAGGCGGGACAGGTAGAGAGCAAAATGGAGACACAGCATATCAGGACTTGTACAAGAGGAGCTGCGCCGTGAGCGCAGCCAGAGAAATCAAACCATCACAGGAGGCACAATGCTTGTCAGTTTGTCTACCTGTGATTTCTGGTCCCATTTCTGCCTCACTCCAAACTGTTTCTGAAACTTCTTTTGTAGGCGCAAACGATCTCTAAAATGACAAATGTGAGAAAAGCCATGAAGAGAAGTTCTTGATTCCTATATGCCACAACCATTCCTCCACTTCCAAACTACCACCAGAGGAGCAGGGCTTTCAGACACTGAGCTGCTGAAACATTTGCTGAGCCATCTGTTAATCAAGATACCCGAGGCATTAAAAAGTGTATTCATTGCTTTGAACAACTCTTTATATAGTTTTGCCCGAATACTGAAATAGCTTTCAGAAAGAATATTCTCTGTTTAGAACACCACCTTTGCTTTCTAAATACAATTCAAAAAATCTCCTGCGGTATTAGGTAGCTATTTGAAATCTATGCTTTTAAGTACTACTGACACCAGCTGAACACTGGACTTGAAACATCCTGAAATCCTTTGCTGTTTGCTCCAGCTGGCTCTGTTATCAACAGTATGTTCACACAGTCCAAGCATGGTATGCTTGTCTCTGCAGCCTCACCTCTCCTTCTGCTTGGCACTCTTTGGCAGTGTCTGCATGCTGAACTGCAGCATGTTCCGACGGTCCTTGTCTCTGCGAAGGTTCCTCTGCAGAAATGACGGAGAGGAAAAAGGAAAAAAAAAAAGTATTTTAGTTGGGAAAGAATCCTGTGCTGCCAAAGCTCCCCTATGATCCTGCCTGTTACCTGTGCAAACCTCATACGATTCCTCTGGTATGCTGTTTTCTGTGTCCGGGCTGTGTCCACCAGCTGGAAGCTTGTCTCATCCTCCTCGTGGAAATAGGCATATTGGCTTCCGCCGCCAAACTGCGACGAGTACTTGTCTGGAAATAAAGCAAAGCATCTCGGCACCGAGGTTTTAAGAAAAAAACCTGATGCTTTGCCCCTTTCTTTCCCCAGCTGTCTTCATCCAAGCCTGATGCCTAAACTGGGATGCCTGCCCCACACCTGCATGTCTTCTCCCCCTCCAAACCTCTCTTATGAGCCTGGTTAGTAAGGCAGTACAAAAATCCAGAATAAGCCCCAAGGACAGGGAGAGCCCCACAGAGCTCTCCCAAAGGTAAAGCATGGTTCCTAAAGTAAGCTGCCTGTCCTGCTGAGGTGTGCACGTAATTACAGGGTAGGTGTGACACATGAAAGCAGGGACGACGCTTGGAAGAAAACTTTGTAGAAAAGAAACCCCAGGAAGCACCAGACCACACATACTTGTGTATCTTTTATCCTGATACGTGGCTCCTGTCCAATCGGCCACCTAAGAACGAGCATAAATAGTCAAAGTAAGTATTAACACGACATTTCCCCTCCCACACCTCTAACTCTGCACATGCAGTGCCCAGCAGCAAAAGCAAACACTGCTGTATGCTTCAGGTCTAATCCTTCTGACTCCCAGCTCTGCATGGCAGCCCTGCTAGGCATTCACAGTGTGTTAGAACGTGCTGCCAAGGCTGCCAGAGGAGCAACCGCGGTAACAACAGCGAACACCGGAGGCAGCGTGCGGGGGGGGCCGGGAGGCACCCAGAGCTCGCGGCCCAGCCCGGCACAGGTACCTTGCCCAGGCGGTCTCCTTTGCTGAAGGGCTGGTAAGGCATGTCCTTGAATTGCTCGGGCACAGCACACGGGCCCCAGCCGGAGGGGTTGTCCTGGATCACGGGTGTCACAAACTTCGCCATTTTTTAATCTTCTAAAGGTAGGGAAAAAAAATAAAATAACCCTGAAACCCTGAGTTGCCGCAAGGTGCGGCACCGAGACCTGAGGCTTTGCCTCGGCACAGGCCACAGCGACAGGAAGGCACTTCCGCCCACCAGGCCCGGGGAGGAAGGAAGGGTCCCGGTGGGCGCTGCCAGGGAGGGGAGGCGACGCGGCCCCACCGGAACCGGCGGGACGGGGCGGGGCCGGGGGGGGGTCTCGGTATGCGCGGGAGGTGCCGGCGGGGCAAGAAGCGGCTACGGGGCGGCCCCAGCTCCCCCCTCACCTGCGCGGCCCCGGCGCGGCCCCGATGGCAGCGGATCCAGCGGCAGATCCGGGAACGGCTCAGGCGGCGGCGGCGGCGGGCGGGGAAAAGGCCGCGCGCAGCCCCGGCGCGCCCTGTTTGCGTCAGCGCCGCGCGACGGCAGCCCCGCTGTCGTAAAGTAGAAAAAGTCCAATCCCCCCTGGAAAAGCGACCAACGAGTGCGGCTGTCGTAAAGTGGCCGCGTCGTGGCAAAGTGCCAGTATTAAAAATTTTTCTAAAGAAACGATCTTCTTCGATGTTTGATTTTTGTATATTTTCAAGTCTAATCAACAAGAAAAGAGGTTTAATCCGTGAAACGGCAGCCAACAAACAAGCCCCAAGTGATATCCAGGTGTTAGAAGGACAAATTACTTGACAGTAGAATTGCCTTGTTAAGGTTTAGGGTTTAAAATGTTTCAGTGACCTCAGGGGAAGTTAACAAAACTTGGGAAGAAGGATGTAGCGCAGATCGTGGGCACAAAGAATGCAGAATTTACAAGCCATGGGGACATTTGGCAGAACCCCCAAGATAAGGAAGAAGCTAATAAAGACTGCTCAGCAGCTGTGCTGAACCTGCTGTAACTGAGTAAAAGGTAACTCTGGAAGGGGGAGATCAAGGCTGCTGACCCAAGAAACCACCGACTCGAAAGCAGAGAAAGACTGAGCGTGCAGACTAATTAGCATGAACAGTGAGAGGATCATTAACCAATAGAAGACAGAATGCTAATTAAAAAGAGAATTAGGTAATTTTTAGCCAAGGAACATTAGTGGCTTTGTTTGCTAAAATGTATAAATACCAAAAAGCTTTGGTAGTCATCATGCTGGCTTTGTGGATTTCCCAGCCAGCACCCCTTTCTATGCAGAACTGTAAATAAGCCAAATACCTTGACTCTTTGTGTGGATTGGCCTCTTGCAGACCAGGTGAATGAACCTATTTTGGGACAACACTGTCATTTATTGAAATTTCATTCCTGCTTAATTGCCGCTTAAGGAAAAATATGTGTGAGTGGAAGTAGAGTGATGTTAAGGATAATGTAAATTTTTTCTTGTTGATTAAAATGCTTGAGTTTGGCTTTTAAGTGTAAAAGCCAGGGGTGGCATGTGACAAAACCCATTCAGTTTGTACCCAGATGTCATAAAGAGAAAGAAAACTTGGCTTTCTGTGTGTGCTGAGGGCTCAGCAGAGCACAGCAGCTCAGATAGTTGTGAGGTCAGAAACATCTCCAGTGCTAATGATGGCCAAACTTCCTGGAACTGTGGAACTTCTCTTGGCAGAAGTATTCAGCCCTGTGGTACGCAGATGCCTATTGGGGATGGTTTTGGTGTAAATGACTCTCCTGATAGCATCAGGATGGGATAGGTGTCTAACAAACTCCCTCTGCCTGTCTACCCTCTGTTCTCATGAAGATAACTTGAGCTTCATGGCCACACAAAGAATTGCCTAATCGGAAATGTCTTTTCCTTTAAAAAAACTTGAGTTCAACTTATGCTACGAAAATCATGTATTGGAAGAATCTCTATCCTCAGCTTAGTCAAATACAGATTTCAACCATTAATGGGCAGTTCCCACCTGGTTGTGCCAGTTTGCTTTACAGACATGTGATGGAGTTACTGCCATGTCCAGTAGATAAATTCCTGTTTTCCCAGATAAAAATGAAGATAGAAGAGATTACTTTGATAGAGAACAGACTTACAGGACTTTGGACAAGAAATATGTCAATAAAGCCACATGCTAGGACACGAAACATGACTTAATACTGTACCTCTTAATTTTCTCTCACACACAGCTTCTTAAAATAAAAATACAAACTCTGCAATGGTTCTGTAGAAAATGAGGTAATTTTCAGGCTGTAGTTGTATAATCATTCAACCAACTTTGTGCTTTAGAGGGTGTTACAAAAAACACTTTGAGAGTTAAAGATGTGTGAAGAATGGGAATTGCAGTTGTCCTTGCTGTGTTCACAGTGTGATATTCAAGCTTTCCCATTGTCCCTGATGGCTTCCCTGGACCTGCTGGAAGGGAGGCCTAGGGCTGGAAGTTGGATTCAGCCCTGCGGCCCCTCCAGGAGACCATGAGCCAGTGATTTAATACAGCAGGGCCTCGGGTCCCTATCTCTGTAATTGGGATAGTATTTCTTCTCAGGGAGTGAGGGCAATAAATCAATAAATCCCAAATGTTCTCATGCCAGAATGATTGAAATTTTCTCTATCCCTAAAAAGAGCAGGATTGGTTTACAAATCTCTTCAGCTCACAGGCTGGAAAACTCTTCAGAGAATTTTACTGAGTATCTTTTACCTAGGAAGAGTCTGGATCAATATTTTCCAGGCAGAGAGGCGTGCATTTTCTTCTTTATTTTCCACTTGTGATTCCTCCTCGAGAAAGAACTGAAACTGCAGTGGTCTTTGCTTTGACAAGACACCCTGCCATTAATCAGAAGTGGGATTATTAAAGCACCTCTTCCCGCTAGCAAAAAAAAAAATCCACTTATAGAAATACAGTTTATAAAATACAATTTGTAACTGTCTCACCTAAACAGCCTTTTTGGAGACAAACATCATTAGTGCTGGAACTGCCGTGCCGGTTGCCTGCAGTGGCTCAGTGAGATCCCAGCTCCATCCCCACAGCGCCTGCCCCTCGCCCCCCCCAGGCCAGGCAATGAGCCCAACGGCCTCAGAGGGACTCACAGCTTAGGGGATGGTGAGGAAAAGATGAAGAAGTTCTGAAAAGAGAAACAGACTTAGGAATAAATGAAAAGAAATTGATGAAACTAAATCCCTTTCTTTCCTGTTTCCTCTTCACTCCCGAATCTGCGTGAGGTGCATGCAAGAGGATGTAGTGCTGCTGCTGTCTGCCAGAGATGGCAGATCACATGCAGCTTGGTCTTAGGCCATCAAGTTTCCTTTTCTGGTGACACAGTTGAGTGTGGTGTGGGTTGGAGGAGACAGCATGCACAGGGAGCGGCTGGTGCGGGATGAACGTTCACCTGGGCATGATTATAACCTTCTGTTTTCTTAGCAAGGAGAAGAGTTCTACAAAAAGAAAATTCAGTCTTAGGCAGGTGAAATTTCTGCCACATTTAGAATCATAGGATGTTAAGGGTTGGAAGGAACCTTAAAGATCCTCTAGTCCCAACCACCCCTGCCATGGCAGGGACACTTCCCACGAGACCCAGTTGCCCAAGGCCTTATCCAGCCTGGCCTTGAGCAACGCCAGGGTTGGGGTACCCACAACTTCCCTGGGCAACCTGTTCCAGTGTCTCATCACCCTCACAGTAAAGAATTTCTTCCTAATATCCAGCCTAAATTTCCCTTTTTCAATTTGTAGCCGTGAGTCCTTGTCCTATCACTACAGATCCTGATGAAGAGTCCCTCTTTGGCTTCCTACTAGTCTCCTTCAGATACTGGAAGGTTGCTATGAGGTCTCCATGTGACCTTCTCTTCTCCAGGATGAACAGACCCAACTTTCTCATCCTGTCTCGGGTCAGATTTCCTAGGAGAGGAAGCAGGTCTGTCTTGCTTCCCACTTCACACCAGGCTCTGCCCCTCCTGTGTCCTGCTGGGGCCCCATAGCTCCATGTGCCTCTTGTCCTGTCCTGCTGACCCCACACTCTGCTGCTGCTGCAAACACTTCCTCTCCCTGTCTTTGGTTTTCATGAAAGGCACGTGAAATACATCGCTTCCTGGAAAAGTACTCCAAATACACTTGCTTTGCAATCATTTGATCCTTCATCCATAATTTCAGTTCATCAGTTAATTAATCATTTAATCAGTTAATAAGACTAATCACTCTTCCCTGGAAGATGCTCATGAGAACTGCCAGTATAAATTGCTCCCATCTGTTTTTCCATTCTTGTCTCCCACTTCTCTGGCTTTGGGCTCTGAGCTGGTGTTAGCAGGTCCCTAAAAGAGGGGCTCATTCCAGCACTTTAGATGTTCCAGTCCAAAAGCTTCTTGCCATCCATCTCCTCTGCGATTTGGGGCTTGCTGGAGAGCTGTCGCCCCGTGAGCTGGCGCTGCGTTGTGCAGCCTCCTCCTGCTGCAAGAGGATGATACACAGCTCAGGCAGTGTTACCAGGGGCTTGCCAGGTTTAAGGGAAAGACAGCAAGTCCAAGCATCCAACCCATTAGGGGCCTTTCCTAGAAAAAATCACCTCTGCCTGGAAAAAGCTTTGGAAAGCCTTAAGGTGGGTTGCTTTCCACCTTATATGACAGTACTTCCAATCAAAGAGGCATCTGAGGATTGGAAGACTAATGTTCACATTAAAACACTATTTTCCCGTAGTTCTTTTCTCATTCTTTTAAGAAATGCATAAAAAATAGACAGCTGGGTTCCTTTTCCTCGCTAAAGACCAAACACACCGTATGCCTGTGCCATATGCTTAGTCTGCACTGCCCCATGCTTCTTGACAAACCCAGAAACCAAGGGAAATAGTCTTCAGCCTTAACACATTCCCACTGCAGGGAACCCTGATGTTCACACACACCTCCTCAGGTCAGATTCCTCTCCCGCAGTCATTGTCATCATCTTTAAAGCAGCAAAACTTACTGCTGGCTCCAGGGCTTTTGTTGTAACCAACCTTGGCCATGTATGAACTGGCTCATGCCCCAGAGCAATGTTCACAGGCTGGGAAGCCCTCCTTCCTTCCCTGGCCCTCCTCTTTGCATCCCGTCTTTTCCGTGCCACTTTTATCTGCCTCCTCAGTCTGCAGTTCTCTCAGGCCAGGTGCTTTGCTGCAATGCTTGGCCTCCTTTCCAAGAGCTTCTTTCCTCTCGCTGGTGTCCTGGTTCCTGAACTATAACCTGTCCTCTTGCGTGGTGGTTGCTCACCAGCTTTTACAGGGAAATTCTTGATTGGATTTTCAGGAACCCTGGAAAAACGGCCATAAAACAGTGTTACCGTGTACATGTGGTGAATCTGATTTTTAATTTGCTGTCTGTGCAGTCTAGTGGGGCTGGGAGCAGGTGGCACCTGGCAGATTTGCTGTGTGCATTCAGACCAGCCATGTCTGCCCAGAAAGGCCCACACAAGGAATGTGCTGAGTTTATTATTCTTGGTAGCAGATAGTGGGTTCTCCGTGAGGCTTTCTCTATCTTCCTCCTCCTGATGGGCTGAGATCTCCCCAACTGCTGGGCTGGACTGTCTTGTCCTCATAGACAGACAGAAACTGAGCAAGGACAGACTTACCTGTCTTAAACCATGCTGCTTCTGTAAGCTGGGCTCAGAGCCTGACCTTGTATTGTCTGCTCCTTCCATGCTACCAGGAAAAGCCACACACTTTTGATATACCCAAAAAATTGTCTTTCTCTGAATTAGTGCTGTCTCTTGCCTGGTTTTGACTATTTTTGCCACCAGTGTCAGAACTATCCCAAGGTTTCTGTATCTTTGACCGTCAGGGTCTGGACCACACGAATTGCCGAAGAGGCAGTGTGTGTGTCACGCTGCATCCTCACCCTTGGCTGCTGAGCACTGCCCTTGCCAGAGCTGTAGAAGGAGCCCAGGTCCAGCTGCCTCCCCTCAAACTGTCAGCAAGATTGTCTCCTTTGATCTGCACTCAGTGCTGGATTTTATCCCAGCAGCCAACAGGCTAATTCCACAAGTTTATTCTACAAAGCTCAATTAGAGCAGCTGGCGCCAGCAGCGTCCCTGCTGGCTCCAAGCCTGCATCAGGAGAGGAAGGCTGGTGCAGTGGCTGGGGCATGGGCTTGGGAGTCTACAGGCTCAGCTGCATATCCCCACTCTGTGGCTGTTTTCTAGGCCACACTAGCGAGCTTCTGCAGCAGGAGCTTGTCACCTCCATGCTGTGCAGGGATGGACAACATTCCCTGCCTGACTGGAGGAGATAGAAGCTATCATGGTGATGGGGAGCTTTGTCAACAGAGGCTGCTGCTTCTGGGAAATGCTGCATGGATACAGCCAGATCTACAGCAGGGAGGAGGACGGGGCCCTGGGTGGTGGAAGGTACAAGGCACACAGTACCTTCTCACCACTGATTAGCAGTTTGCCTTTCAGCTACAGGGGCCCCACTCTGTACTCCTGCAATTATCCAGGGTCATATGCAGCACTGCACTCAGAAGGATCTCGATATGAGCAGAGCTATGAGCAACCTGGGTGTTCTTTACAAGGGCCCTTGCCCAGCACAGAAGCACTCATGGTTATTTCCTTCAACATCATCAGTGTTAGAGTAACTTCTGTGAAAAACCAGAATCTTCTGGTCTAAACATGCTGTGCGAATGTTCTTGCCTGGCTGGTCTCTTTTCTGGAAAGCTTAATATTTATGCCAGCCAGGAAAAGAGGTCTAAGCAGAGTATCAGGAGGCAGAAAAAGAGTGCAAGCTTTTTCTGCTAGGAAACACAGTTGAACCCTATTTGCACAAGACCTAATTTCAAGGCAGTAAGGAGCCAAAAGCAGATGCCACCTATGTATAACATACTGTTCCCAGAGACTGTCAAGAAGGTCCCCACAAAAAAGAAAGGCATCAAGGGATATGCAGCAGCCCAGAAAGTCCACGGTTGCCATTGCCTTCTCTGCTCCTTGGTAAGTCAGAGACAGGGCTGGCCGACACGCTTGGCCGCGGACAAATGTGTCTCTCGGGGTACAGCGAGTGCGGAGGGTACAGGGAGTACGGAGCCTCAGGGCCATTCCTTCCTCTCCTCTTGAGCAGATTTCAGCACCATCTGCTCTCTTCTGTCTTTGGAGGAGTCAGCCGGGTGCTTTTGTCCCTTCTGGCAAAGCTGTGCTGCGTATGTCCCCCATCGGGCGTCAGGTACCCCGAGGCAGCTGGGATGGATGCACACTCTCAGCCTTGCTCCAGAAAGCTCCCACTGCAGCAGTCCAAGGTCCTTCTTTCTCTCCTTTTCCCTGTCTGCAGCCTGTTCCTCTGGATCAGGCACTTCCCAAGGTCACAGCTGACTCCCAAGGTCAGGCCCAGGCTTTGCTTGTGGCCCCTACTGTAGGGGATGGGAAGGGGTTTGGGCTGGGAAGGAACCTTCCCTTCATCCCTTTGTCCCCAAAGGACCCACAAGCAGCACCAGGCACTCGAGGGAGGGGAGCAAAGGCAGAAGGAGACAAGGGGCAGCCATGGGGCTCCCTGACCTGGGAGCTTCTCTGTGGAATTACTCTTTTCTCTGCATGCAGGAAGTATTACCCCACTAAACACTCCTAGATGATCCCTGGCCAGGCACCAGTCAGAGCTGCAGATTTTAGAGTAGGAGAAGTGGGGGGGGGGACTTGCTGATGATAGGCATGTCCTGGGACATGCTGTCTCGAACATTAGTGGCCACACCAAGCTCACAGTAGGAGCTTTGTTGTCTGCCTTCCACTCTAAAATAATACCTGCCCCTGTGCTGGCTGGAGCCCCTCATGGGTGGGATTAAGCTGAACCCCCAGGTAAATTATGTCCTTGTGCCCCTCTGGGCTGCTGGAAGGAGAGGGAGAATGAGGGAAAGCAGGTAGTGAGGAGCCCTGGCAGAGTGGAAATGTCCTCTGGCCACCCCTGTGCACCAAGGGGACGCCGGGCAAGGGTCCCAGCGCTGCATCTTCCTTGGAAGCTGTGGGGCTGCTCCAGCTCCCGCTCGGCGAGGCTGTGAGGCTCTGCTGCTGTGCCGGGCTCGTCCCACGGGATGGCACTGCTTGCTCAGGAACAGGCAGACCGGGCGGCGCTCCTGGCAGGCATAAATGCAGCAAATTAAACGGTGCTGGCAGATTCTGATTGACAGGTCCCTAGAGAGCAAAGTCCCTTGTTTTTTCCATCCCCGAGGGGATCAGGAGCAGCAGGAGGAGCAGCAGCAGAGAAAACCCTTTCCCAAGCCCAGTACTTTGCCCTTGTGGATCTGTTTCTGGGACTCAGCCCATCCCCGTGTATCTTGACCCCTTTGCTGAAGCCGTGGGTATCGGGCCAGCCGGCTCCTCCACTGCGGACGTTCCGCAATGTCAGGAGCTGACCCTGCAGAGGATGCCGAGGCTGCCGAAGCTCAGCCCTTGCTGCATACATGAGCTGCGGCACCCTTGTCGCTCCGAGCCCAGGGTGCAAGGCCCGGAGGTTTCAATAAAGGGCAAGCGAAATGAGGCCAGCAGGGTTTGGCGTCATTCGCACGTTACTCCTCTCCACGGTGTAAAGCTGGCACAAGTGACAACACTCTGCCAGAATGGTTCACGTCTGTGTTGGCTCTGCCACAGCCAGGTCAAAGCTGGGATTTGCAGCCAGGAAGATGGAGGCAGTCACTCATTTTTTGCTGCTGCTGTTGTGGGAAGTAGCATGGCCCATTGGGGCCCTGGATCCTCTGTCTGGGTCCTCAGTGCAGCTCCATGTCTGGCAGGTCCTCAGCCAGCCAGTGGTCCATGGCTATAGTAAGGAGTAGCCACCATGGACACTGGCACATCACAGATGTCCTCCCTACCTTTGTGGGCACAGATCCCCGCTTAAAGGTCTTTTTATGACCTGTCCTATGTCTGGGTGACAGGGCCCTGTCCCCTCTCAGGCTGGAGGGGAGTTTCTCAATTCCATGGGGCATTTTGGTGGCACAGCTACTCTGGAGCTCTGTGGAGCCAGCAAAGTGTGGTACAGGTATGCTCAGTTTGGTCAGAGGTCCTGTTAATGCCCTGCCTGGGTGAGGAGCTGCATACTGCACAGCAGCCCACGTATGGTCCAGCTCCATGCCTCACCTTAGTGTGAGGGATGATGCGTTCCTCACTCTTGCTGGTGGCTTTTAATTCACATCTCTTTAATCTGCATAGGTCCTACTCAAATTTTATCCGCCATCTGCCTCCCTCCCCTACCAAAACTGTTGGCCCTTCTTTCTTTGTCTCCAGGTGTCAAGAAGAGCCTGGGGAGACGAGGGGAGAAGGCCTCAGCAGCTGGAAGGCACCTGGGAAGGAGATGCCAAGTTGTTTGGAGCCCCCTCTACCTCTGGGGATACTTCCAGGACATTCTATAGGCTGTACTTTGCCATCCTTAGTACTGCTCACTTAGCAGCTTTAGTGATGCTGACTGTACCTCTCCACAGACCCTCTTCCTCCATCAGCTCTCCTTAAACCTTTCCCTGTCCTTGGCCTCGGTGCTTGGCTTTTGAAAGGCGAGCTTTGTGGCTGTCTTCTTCCCCTGTGGCAGTCCTCACACACAGGCAAGACAGCAGGCTTGCGTGTCTGACGCTTGGCCTCTCTCTGTAGTCATCTGGCACTAAAAATTATCTGCAGAGAAAAATACTGGGCTCCATACCTGGGTCTTAATATCCTCCCTCACCAAACCATAATTACTAATTACCACTCCTGGGTGTTTAAACCATTTCGATGATGCAGTTAAATGCCCGATGTTAATTTAATAGCCAAGTATCTGGGTTTCCCCACATGAGGAGCTCTCAGAGCGTCTCCCACTAAAGCAAAACACAGCCAGCTCTGGCTGTGGTCCATATGAGAGAGGCAGCAGAGGAGTAGCAAGCACATGCAGACAGCAGACCCACACACGTGAGGGCCGGGGCATTACTCAGTAGTAAGTGCTCCCTTGCCCCACACCATCCCCCAAAGAGAGCTCCCTCTTCAGCCATACTCTGCCTCCATGGGATGGAATACCTGGCACCACTGCCAGTGCAGGGCAGCATCCCTTGAGCAGTGCAGGCCCTCTGGAGCTCCGATCCTTTGCCAGAGCCATCCTTGAAGATTGCTCTGAGTAGGGCAGTGCTCTCTCTGGCCAATGCCCTGCCTGCCTTCTATCCATCCCTGGCCAGCATTTGAGAGCATGTCCTCAGGTTCAGAGGGGGACTGTCCAAAATCAGCCCTATGCAGGGCCAGACACTGCATTCCTCTGGCACTTGAAAGCAGGGAATGACCACTGTTCCCTAAGAGGTCATGAGGATGGGGCATGAGAGGGACCTGGCTGAAGGCATCGGATCATACTTTGCCTGCTCCATCTCCATTCTGTCTGTGGCGAGAGGCCTGCTGTCTCTCCTGTCCCACTGCTGGGGCTTGAGTCTGGGGCAGGAACTTTTCCAACCCAAATATTTTAACTGTCACGAGTCATTGTCTTCCCTAAGGCCTCAGTGGCTCAGTGCTGTCGAGAAGACCCTGATGCCCTGCTCACCCCTGGCATACTCAGGGCCTGCCAGAGCACACAGTCAGCAGTGGGAGAGGCAAGCACGTGGCATGGAGAGCACTGAGAACTCAGAGGGGCACAGGATAACATATTAGGGTCTCTCACCTACCTAAGTGTTAATGTGCCTGAGGAGAGATGGGGAATGAGAGCTTCTGCCCACGCACAAGTCGTTTGCTTTCGATGCTGCCCCTCTAAGACATCACTTAATATGACATTAATTAGTTAATGTTTGCAAAGTGCTTTGAACATGAAAAGTGCTGTATAAGTGCTGAATATTAGTACTAATTATTATGGCGTGGAGGCTGCCGCTGTCTGAGGAGCATTCCCCACACCTAATTTCACGCTGGTGCTGCTTCCCTGCCTCTCCCCCTCCCTTGCCTCATCCCATGAAAGCCAGACAGAGAAGGGGAGAAGCATCTGCACCCTTTAAGGAAGGAGCCCCTCATGGAGCTGTTTGGAGGGGGCGAGCCATGCACCCCCTTCACTCCAGGCAGGACATTGCGTGGGAAGTGTAGCCACATCTCCCCAGTGCCCCACTGGCACAGGGGAGGATGTGGGAGCACACTCTTGCCCCAAACTCTGCAGCAGTCCAGGAAACATCACAGGGTGGATGGAGGAGATGCAGGGGGGTTCCTTCAGCTCATCTTACCCATGCCTGAGTGGGAGCACCCAGCACTGGTAGAAGCTTCAGAGCCAGGCAAGGAGATGAGGAGGAGGTGAGAAGGTTTTGGGGTCTGTGCACTAGAAGGGGTGGGAAAGCAGCTGTCTCCTAGATGTGCATGTGGCAGGGCTGGGAGCTCCCTGGTGTCCCCCAGACAGGCTCCTGGCCTGCTTTGCTGCCTCTCCCCTCCCTGTGCCCTCCTTCTTGGCGAGGCCACTGCTGGGAAGGGTCCCTGGAGGAGGAGCAGAAATGGGTTGGCGGGTGCCCCCAATTACCTTGGCAGCGAAGCGTCCTGCCAGCTGTAATGCTGGGGTGAGTATTAGATGCTACAGGGGCCCAAAGAAGAGGGATGAGCTGTAGGAGGTTGTGTTGGAGAGGGTCCAGTGAGGGGCAGAGTGGGGACCCACTGGTGCCAGCCAGGGGATACAGATGTTGAGCACAGGTATCAACCTGTGCGAGGTGCATTGGGCAACAGGGAGAATTGCAGCGTCTGCTGGGACTCCTGGAACCAGCTGTGCCTTCCTAGCTGCTGCCAAATTAACTCCCCTGGTCCCACATGTTCATTCAGCTCGAGGTCCCACTTGTCTGCTGTGGGTCAGACCCTGGCCACACTTCAGAGGAGCTTTGTCATTTAGGTGTCTGTGCTTCCATGTCACCCCTCCGAGCTAGAGGTGACGGAGTCTGATAGGGATTCTGATCTGCTTCAGAAGTCCATAGAGGGTCTCATGACAAGTGAGAGCCCAGTGCAGGGTGAAGGGAAGCTCATTGGTGACACCCTTGTTGCCAGTGGTGCGTGAGAGGTGAGGGGGCATGGTGGTAGCCTAGTCCCCTTTGCGGGGATCTCACCTCCCTGCTCTGCCACCACCTTACCTGTTACCAGGTCTGCATCTCCAGCTCTAAGTTATTCCCCCACTCCAGGCTCCTATGCTGAGCATTTCCACCAGGCACTTGCTGCCAACCCAGCTCCTGAGGAAATTTCCAGAAATCCCACAGGCTGAGCAAACCCCCAAAACAATGCTAGGGTCACTTTCTTTTTCCTTTATGAGCCCTTTAGTATGTATGAATTCTGACCTTGCTGACAATTCTTAGCTTGCCATGAGAGCCACTGTCTTCCAGAAGGAGTTGGAGCATCAGCCTTTGTAACATCTCCACCCCAAGAAGAATGGAACAGGAGGGGAGATGCTGGAGGCTACAGAGAGGCTGGAGCAGATGTTTTGGAGGGCAGCAGAGAAAGCCCACATGTGTGACTTGAGTCTACCCACACTTACGTCAGAAAAGAGTTGTGGCAAAGCCCTCTCCTCTTGCCTCGTCCTTTCCTGTATCTCAAAGACTATCTTGAAGCAAAACTGTCCTCTAAATTTACAATGAGGACAAAATTGTCCACAGCAGTAGTTTCTCTTGCTGGGTTTTGAGGTACTCTTCTAGCACTATTAATCCCCCAAATAAAGCCACATAAATGAGGACCAAATTATATATAAAAAAAAAATCTTTATTTCATGTACCAGGATTTTTTTTTTTGTAATTTTCTCTTTTTAAAATTTTTTTTCTTTTTAACAGTCTGAAAAAAACCACGAAATAAAGAAAATGGAGGTTGGTTTCTTGTACTGGTTTGAGCTGGACATGAGCAACACCCTGGGGAAAAAGCTTCCCCTCCAGCCCTTGCCTCCTGCACACGTTCTCCCGGCGCCCTCCCGCACTGTTCCCATTCCCGCCTGGCCCCGGGGCGCGCTCAGCCCTGTGAATGCTCCCCAGCTCCGAGGAGTGTTGGGCGAGGATGGAAACCCCAACGCCACCTTCCCTCTACGCTGGGATCTGGGGAACTGGCTTTAACTTTTCCTTCGGGGGCCACTGGAGGGGTGGATGCCCCCTGTGAATCTTTTTTAAGGGGGCTGGGGGGCAACCAGAGGGGATGTCAGCAGTGGGGTGGGGTCCGAACACCCAGCCAAGGCTCTCGCATCCGCCTCTTGCCCTGTAATGCCGTTTTTGGGAGTGCCTTGTCCCTCTGCTGCCCCCCACCCTACCCCAGAGCGGGGAGGTGGGGGTGAAGTAGCAGTGGGTCGGGGGGAGCGGGGAGGATCTGGCTGCTTTAAAGCAGAAACCCCGCTGGGACCTGGAGCGGGGACCGCGCCGCTCCTAAAACTGGAGCAGCAGGAATGGGGACGGAAAAAAAGTCGAAAAGTGGGTCTGAGCTGCCGAAGGTCTCAGCGGCCCCATCCTGCAACCCTCGGCTTTGTGTCTGCCCCAGGCGCAGCTACTTTCGGGGGGCAGCCCCAAAGGGGTCCTGTCCTCGCCCCGGGATGGCCGGTGTCTCGTGGGTGTCACAGAGATCCCCCATCACCTCTGCTGCCACCTCCCCTGCTGCCTCCATCGGCAGCGGCTCTTGCGGAGGGAGCGACATAAAAAGCTGGCACCTTGGAGCCCCGTTCCCGGCGGGGCAGGGAGGGAGGGGGAGGCAGCCAGGCCGGGGGCCCGGGGCGGCATGGGGGGACCCAGCTTGCCTTGCCTTGCTGCTGTGGAGGAGACCACGGCAGTCGGGGACCCCCAGCAGAGGGGTGGGGAGGAGGACAAAACCCAGCAGGCATGGGGACACCCATGGGCACCTCTCCCCGGCACAGCTGCTGGGGCTCGGGGGGCTCGGGGGGCTCTCTGGGATGGGGGCTGGCAGGCTGCACGTATCAAGGCCAGGCAGCCTGCGGGCGGCTTTGGGTCGTGGTGTGCTGTCTGTGCCCAGGAGAGGACAGGAGCGATTTCAGGGGGCGGCTGGGTGGCCTCACCGTGCCCCCACATGGCTGCAGCCCCACTGATGTGACTCAAGGGGGATCTGGGCAGATTTGAGGGGTGCATGGCCACCCTGGGGAGCCTCTGGAGCATTCACAGGCGAGCATGCGCACACCAGGGCACGAGTGTGTGAGTGTGGGCACATGTGTGCACGAGTGCTGTCCCCCCCCGCAGCATCCCATGTATGTCCCCCCCACAGCATCCTCATCCTGAAGGGATGGGAGCCCCAGCTGCCCTCCAGCAGCCCCCCTCCCCGCCTGCTACCTGTGCCTCCCACACAGCTCCCCGCTGCCTCTTTTCCTTTTTTTTTCACAGTTTAAAGCTGAAGAAAACAAAAATTAAAAGAAAAAAAATACTATCTGTTCTTCTTGCAAGTAAATCCACTTATTATATTTACATTTATTTATAGCTGTTGTTTTATTAAAAAAATTGCCACTTTTTTCTTAAGAAACCTCTTTTGTCCTTTTTTTTTTTTTGTCTCTTCATATGTGTCTTTATTTACTGTGTCTGTTTGTTTTTTGCACTGTCACCGTTAACCCCAGGGTCCCTAGGGCTGGGAAGTGGGGATCCCCCGGGGACCCTGTGGAGGGGTGATTCAGCATCAGCTCCTGCACTCCCTAGGGTCACTCTAAACCCCTACAGACCTGTGGGGGACGAGCGGATCCCCATGGATCTCAGGGGAATGGAGTGGATCCCCATGGGTATCAGGGGAACAGAGTGGGTCATGGCTAACTCCGGCACCCAGGATCCTCCATAACAGGCCCAGGGACACTGAAGTCATTGGTGGCCGAACCCCCATCCCCTGTTCCCCAAGAAGCCTGTGCTGGGTTAAAGGTAAGTGGGAAACAAACCATGAAATTAAAGAATAAAATCTCCCAAAATTAAAAAAGCTGCCTCCTCCTCCTCCTCTTCCTCCCATTTGATTTATAGTCATTTGTTATTTCTTGGTTCCCTTTTATTTTTTTTTAATCTGTTTTTATTAAATGTTAAAATAATGGTACATGGGAAATCATGCATTTTCTTTTAAATTTATTTCTATTTTTTAAATCTCTTTCTCTCAGTTTTAAAGTTTTTCTTTTTTTTCTTTTTTCTTTTGCTTTTTTTATTTTAAGAATTTTTTTTCACTGTTGTCTCTTTCCTCATGTTTCCTTTTCATTTGTTTGTTTTTTTTGTTCACTCGCTTGTATGTCTGCTTATCTGCTTGTTCCTTCGCTGTTTTTTGTTTTTTTGGTTTTTTTTTGTTTTTTTTTTTTGTCAGTTTTTTGTTTGCTTTGTTGTTTTTGTCTTTTTTTTTGTG
>JACBWW010000005.1:5757177-5808885 GCA_020086605.1 Lanius collurio
GCTGCCCCCTGCCCCCTTCCACCCTCCCCACCCTGCAGCCCACCCCCGTCTCCTCCTGCCCGTTCCTGCCCCATTTTCAGCTCCTGGCGACGGCTTCATACCGGGGTGGTCCGGCGGTTGGCTGTGTTGGTGTGGATAGAGTCCTTGTTCTCTTTCTGGATACAGTTGTGAACCTGGAGGAAACTGTTATCCCTGTCGGAGTTGTAGGTGGCGGTGGGGGTGGTGGTTGCCTTCAGCGGGTCCCTGGTCAGGGTGTACATCGAGATCTCTGTTGATGGGAGGGTGTTGAACCCTTTGATCCCGACGGGAGAGGCATCCCTGGAGTGTGAAGGCTCGGTGGAGCGGGAGCTGGAGCGACTGCGTCTCTGATAGCGGTACCGGTAGCTGGGGATACGGGTAATGGCGGAGGACTGGAGGTAGTCCGTGGCACGAGCATTGGCGCGCAGCTGTTTGTGCCGGTCTATGAACATGTGGACAGCCAGCACTCCCACCATCTCGGCTATAATGAAGGACAGGGCCCCGAAATAGAAGGACCAGCCGTAGGAGTAGCTGTTCTTCTTGGAGTCACTCTTGGAGGGGTCTCCAGCGTTGGCTGATATGTATACGATGATGCCAATTATATTACTCAGACCTGCAAGCCGTCCAGCAGGGGAGAGAGAGGCATATGTCAGGAAGGTCACACATAGTAGTGGTGGGGGCTGTGGGGTAGAATCCCTGCCCATCCCCTCCTGGTGGGCAGTTTTCCTTGATAAACTCAGACAAAACTCTCCTCATGTGCCTGCTGCTTCCCTGGACTGCACTCCTGGCTGGTCCCTGAGAGATGTCAGATGTTAGGGAAACACTCTCCCTCCATCAGCTCCCAAGCAGCAGGAAAGTCCCTGCCTGCCTTCCTCTGCTGAGCGAGCAGGCAGGATGGAGAGGCATCCTTGTGACACTGCTTTCAGCCCGAATAAAGCTTGTCAGGGCTGGGAAATACACACTCTTGCCTAGGCAACTGCACCCCTGCAGCAGCCCCCCAACGCCTGGAGCCCATCCCTGGGGAATCAGGCCCTGTGCATCCCTTTACCTGCAGACACGAAGAAGATGCCGGCACTAAGGATGATGTTGTGTCGGGTTTTGTAGAACTCGCTGGCTGCAATGCAGAGTCCACCCATGAAAAGCAGAATCACACTCAGGATCGGGAAAATACTAGAGGCTCTAACAGCCCCTGCAGAGGAGAGAGGGAGGGCGGGGCAGAAAGAACAGCACAGGTGTGAGAGAGAGGAAACAGGGGCGTGGAAGTGGCACCGGAGTGAGGGGAAGGGGGCACGCAAGCCCGTTTTGTGGGTGGGGGTGAAGGGGAGAGACAGAGGGCAATGTGCCATAGGGGAGTAATTTAAGGAGAGAATAAAGGCATTGGGGGATGGAGGGAGGGAAGGAAGGAGGGAGGGAGAGAGAAACAAAGTGTGTCAGAAAAAGAGAGTGGTCCAAAGCAACTCTCCTATGCCCTGGCCACTGCTGCCGCCAAGAAGCTGGTGGTTCGGCACGGGGAGGCAGAGAGGGCTGTGGGGATGGTGGCTGAGCTGGGAGCCTGCCTGTGTTGTCTGTGCCCCCTCACGCTGTCTTTTCCTCTGTTTTTGGGGGGGACTGTGGGCTGGAGGGGGAGCCCAGGCACCATTCAGCTTCTGCGGGGCTCTGCCGCTTGAGCCTGCACTTCAAAGAACAGCAACCCAAATGCTTCCTGCAGAGCTGCTCAATCTTGAATCCTCCCGAAAGGGCATGAGCATCTCAAGGAGATTTTTTTTTTTAGGGCTGAAAAGGAGTTCCTGGTGCCATGCACTGCTCTGCAGCTGCAGTGAGGACCGAGAAGCAAAAGTCCCAGCCCTGTGTGCCGAAACGCGGGGCTTATCCTAGTGATTAAATGACTGGGCTCCTTCCAGAGGGCAGTGATGGGTTTGGATGTGCCAGCTCCCACACACGCACACTCTCCATCGGTCGATACGGGAAGAGCTCAGCCAGCAGAGGGCAATGGCATAGATGCACAGATGCACGTATATGCTCATGTGTGCATGCAAAACATACCCCAAAGCTTCTGGGGGGCCGGCCTCGTGCTCACGCAGCCAAAAGCCAAGCCTGTGTCTATGCACACCCACGCACACAGGCACGCACACACACACTTTGCTTGTGGGTGGCTCAGTGGGAGCCAGAGCCTGCGTTGAGAATATTCATTATTTTTTTTTTTTTTTTAACTAGGAAGGCCTTCTCTCCTCCCTTCACAAGAGAAAATAAGCTGTTAAAGTGTGAAATGAAGCCTTGCTTGATAAAGAAAGGTATCAGACGGGCTGGTGCAATTCTGCTTGTGGAGCAAAATCTGGGAGGGGGGATGAAAGCTAATCCTTCCTTGCCTGAGAGAATGAACCCACATGAAGCAAATGCAGGACTTCTTCATAAGTGAGCAGAGACCATGCTTCAAAGACCCTGTTGGTCTCTGTATCTGGCCAGGCACAAGCAATCAGCTCTTTGAGGAGGGCCTAGCCCACTGCTTGTGCATGGGGAATGCAGAAGGCAGGGAGAAACCTCTCTTGCTTGCTTTCCAGCTCTGCCTGGCTGTGTTTCAGGGAACAAGATAGCAGTAATAACCATCTTAATAGCTTCTGGAAAGCAAGGTGGGATTTGATGATGGGAAGCTTAAATGGCAGGAAGCAAACATCAAGCAGACACCCACTGTTGAGAGGGTTTCTAGGGGGATGCTTGGTCAGTCCTGCAACCTGGTCCTGACTGCGTCAGTTTTATCTGTGTCTTAATTCTGAAATTCACATCTCTTGGGAGAACACAAAGTTACTGACTGACATGGGGAGCTGCAGGTGTGATAGGATGGAGAAGGACAGCAGCGTTCCTCAGCCCCTCAGGAGGACCATGCCAGCAAGAGAGGGGCAGAATATCATCCAGTCTTCCTGGCTCCAGAGCCTGTGGCCTAAAGAAAAGGGGCTGGTGTTTGTATGCTCCCTTGAACCATCTATGTCTGCTAGCAAAGAAACACGGGGATGCTTCTGCTCCCTCTCTGATCATAGACATTTGATTTCAAAAAGCCTAAGACACCTAATGTGGATGGTTGGCAGAAATAATGTCTAAGCCCTTCTAGCCAGACCACGCACACTGCCCCATCACTGTCCTGGTTCCTTGGGACATGAGGGAATTGCCCAGTCTGATACTAATAAACAACTTCCTAGCTGTTCCTGATGGTACCGCTAGGCATCGCCCATGCAGAGCACCCAGGGACTCCAGTTTGGCAGAAGTTCTGGGAAGAAACTGTTCAGTGGGGTCCCTCTCCAGGCAGGTCAAAGCCAGCAGAAATCCCACTTCCCTCAGGAATGACCCAAGTAGTTCTTTATTGACTTGCCAAATCTCTCTTTGAACCTGGTTCTTTCTTAAAAAGGGCTCTACCCTGGGGACACTGTCAGGTCCTGTCACTGGGCCAATTTTTGTCTTCAGATCTTGTTCCCTCTGAGGGAACAAACCCATCCTTCTTGAGATGTTTGGCCCCTTCCCCCAGATCTTTTTTCTGAAGTGCAGTTGATTCTGCAAGCAGCTTCCTTGCTTCCAAGCAACTCTGCAAGGGCTGGTTTGCCCTCGGAGGCAGCCTGCAAACCTTTGGCATTCCTGTGCCAAACCAGATCAAACTCCTGTCTTCAGCTCTGCTGTCCAGGGGCCATGCAGCAATTAAGAGACCGGTGCTGCAGAAAGGCAGCTGAAAGAAGCAATCTCCCTCGGTTATTTACAATTTACAGTGGATGAAGGACTGTTTGAGAAACCAAGAGGATGCAGCATAAGATCTGCCTCTTTTCACATACAAATGAGCCTCACAGATCCTAAATTATCTCGCTCATCCCTGCCGCAGGGCTGGGTCTCCACATCTGGCTTGGAGCACACCCGGATGACAAGGAGCTATTCTGAAAGACTCCCCTTCTTTGGAAGCCTCTGATGATTAACCTTGGAAGGTCAAAAGCACTTATCTCAGATTTCTGTCGGGAGAAGATCTCTTGATGTCAAAAGACATTGGGCTTGTGGAGGGAGGGCAGGATGGGGACCTAAAAGGAGGAGTGTTCCCTGTTCAGCTGAGCTAAAGGAAGAGTAAGCTCCTGCCTCTGGGGTGGGTGGAAATGCTGACTGGGGAGGGCAGCCAGGCAGGGCAATGTATGATGCGGATCTGTCCTGCTGGCCAGGATGCTGCTGAGCAAAGCGGTCTGAGCTTCACCCACACATCTGAGGCTGGGCTTGGAGCTTGGGCTAGGATTCCTTACAGACATGCCTTTGTGACTCGGGTTCAGCACCTCTCCTAGGGGCTCCGGGTGAGCACCAGGTCTTTCCTTCAAAGAGCCCTGGCTATCCTTATTCCTGTTTCCTGCTCCCATCACTAAAATCTCTAAAACCAGCAAAGATCAGATCTGTGGCCTCTGTAGGGAAGTGGTGTTTGGGGAAAGGTTAAGACAGCAGTAAGAGCTCCTCAGACAAAATCCAGCTAATTTCTTAAGTCTGGTGCCGCTGGGTGTCAGATAAGGAAATAGAAATATGTGTCTCACACACAGACACTCACACACACATGCTGCCCCAGCTAGCCCAGTATGACCTAATGCCCAATCAGCAGCTTTTCAATGGACTTGAATTGAGACTCCGATTTTATATCATAATTAATTTCTGGTAATAAAAAAAATGCCATTGGTTGTTACTGTGAGTTTGAATTTGCACTGTCTCATGGGCAGGGCCCCAGGGAGGTGAGAGTGGAGCCAGTTTTAGGGGGTGACAAGGTTTTGGGGTCTCCACTGAGCTTCACAGGTCCCAGTGTCTCCACCACTCTGTGTTCAGAAAACAAGAGGCGCCCGACGCTAGCACCTACGAGCCATTGCAAAAAGAGCCTGTGGACTTACGGAGGAAATATTCTGCTGTATCGGCTTCATAATCTGCATCCTCAGGGAAGTGATCGATTTGCTTACACAGACCTTTAAAATTCCCTAGGGAACAAGAGAAAAAAAGAACAAATGAGAACACCAAAACCTGCCTTGCAGGAACAGCTGCCCTCTGTGTCACCTTTTGTGCCCGCCTGCCTTCCTCCCAGGCAGCACGCCCACTCATGTGTGCATGCCCGGGAAACGCCCGGGGCTTCTCCTTGCACACTCGAACATGTATCTCCCTCTTATTTGCACAAGAATGTGGGGTTTGCTGTCAGGATCCAGCCTGACTTCCACCTAGCCCAGCATGCCTCGCTCAGCAGAGGAGAGCACCCGAAGCTCCATGACTCCTGCTGCAGGCAGGCTCTGCCTGCCGCTGAGGGAGGCAGGATGGGAACAGGAGCCAGAGACTGGGCCATCCTGTAAAGTACCAGCTGTTGGCCCCTGTCCCTCAGCATCAACAGGTGTAACTATGCCTTACATCATCAGACCTCAGTGCTTCCCCTGGCATGGCCTTGGTGGATCCCAGCAGTGAGGGGAGCGGGGCAGGATGATCAGGTGTGGGTTGTGAAAGCATTTGTTTCTCTCAGCTGTGAATTTGCTGCCCTCTCATTCCATGGGCAGGATACATCCCTTTGTTCTGGTTTGGTGTGAGAACAAAAGCCCTTAATCTACTTCCTCCATATGACTGCTTGTTTTTGCATACCTTTGTTGGGCCTCCTCTTGTGTCCTCTCACAGACTGAGGCTACAAAAAGCTTGGTGCAAGTGTGTGTATGCAGCTCAGCAGCAAAACACCCTTGTGATGGGGGAGCCAAATCTTCCACCGTGAGTGAGGGAAGCTGGGCTGGACACAGTTCCATCAGGCTGGTGTACACGCAGGGCCTTCTGCTAGTTTTACTCATGGGGCATACTTTTTCACACTCTCCATGACCAGCAAGGCCACCCCAGCAGGAGGCCAGTGACATCTTCCAAGTCTTTTGTTAGCTGGGATGTCTACCAGACTCTTATTTTCATCATTCATATCTCCTCCTGACGTCAGGAATACCACTCCAGAGAGGTACTCCTCAAGCCACATCATAATTTTCACCATGACCACTGGTTAATTAGTATCTCAAATGATCAGGTTGTCCATTCTTGTACAGGGGTCACCATGTGAAATACAATTTCATTCTATCTCCTGGGGTCCCCACAAATTTTTTCTTCTACCCTCCATTCCATTTCCCACACTTGCACTGACTGGCCATTAACACAGAACTAATGGACATGATCTGTTCAGAAAGGAGAAATGCATTGTCTGCATGGGGTGTGTGGGCAGCCATTGTCATTCCATGAGCCTCCTTGGCAGAAGTCAACCAACTAAGTGGCTCAGGCTCATTGATCCCTCAACAGATGCATTTGGAGCCTGAGTCTGGAGAGTGACAAATGCTGTGGCAACCTGGGTAAGCCTCCTGCCACCCTGACCCTGAACCCTGCTTCTGGACCAGTTGGGTGTGCAGGGCAAGTGGAAAATGAAGCCACCACAGTGGAGGTTGTTGCCTCTGGGAAGAACAGAGCTCTTCCATACCAACCCTACCCGGGCTGAGACCTGCAGGCACCACGTCAGGTCCCCAAGTCATGTCTTGGGAGGTCTATTCCTGATGAATTTGAATGATCTTTCAGTTATATGTGAATAGATGGAAGAAGAACCAAGCTCAAAGGGCTCTCCCTGAGTTTCTTCTTGAGAAATTCTTGATGGATTAATGTTTTGGGAGGTAGTCCTGAGTAAATAGCTGAGTAAATGGAAGGCAGGTAGGTGGGTTCCTTTAGGTCAGCCCCCAAGTTTGACTTCTTCTGCATCCATCTGGCTTGTGTCTGATGCCTCCAAGGTACCTATTGCATTTAGCTACTCATTCAAAGAGTTTGCATGAAGAGACTAGAGACAGCAGAGAGGAGTGTGTGTGTGTGCATTAAGAGGTAAGTAATAGGAGAAGAAAGTAGGAACAAAGCTTCTCTGTGTAGGACTGACATACTATTCCCACACTGAAACTGTGGGTTATGAAAGAAGGTTAATAATCACCCATCCCCAATCCAGTTAACCTCGCTCAAAAAGTGTCTGCTTCTCAGCCATGGCTCTTCTGGAAGGCAAGCTTCATAGCCAAGCAAATTGCCTTGGCACACTTCCATCCTGCTACTTGCCCACTAAAATCCCTATGAGGCATGCAGATACAGCAGGAAGGGGGTCCTTTCCCTTGCTTGCCCCTGGCTGCCTGGGGCCATCTGCCTGTGACAGATGAGCAGCAGCCCATCATCCTGGTTCTTTGGCTGCGGTTGTTGCTGTACAGTGCATGTGAACACTGGCACTCTCCGGGGCACTGGGGAGGTCTCCAGCTTCAGATTTCAGTTCCTTGCCCAGCAGGTCCTGAACACTGAGTCCCTCCTGCCTATACGTGCTGGGGGAGCAGGCAGAACCTGCATGCACCTCCCAGGTGATGTTCTTGGCACACAGCCGGAGCCTCCCAGTTGGAATCAGCCAGGGAGGGAAGACGCAGTGCATCTGGAAACCCCCTCACTGCGTGACATCCTGACACATCCTTTCCCTGCTTCCTTTTTTCTCCCTCTCCCCCGCTCTGTTTCTTGCTGAATTTAAGGCTGATTAATTCCTATGTAAAGAATTGAGCTGCTTGGGGGAGATGCTGCATCTGGTGCAGGCTGTCTTTTACATGGACTTGTGTGGGATAGCTGGGTAGAGGTTTAGCCACTCAGGCAGGCTGAGGGGATATGCAGGCTCTTTGAAAACCTGCTCCTGGTGCTGAGCATCCCAAAGGCTTTTCTGACCTGGCTCAGCAGGGTACTTGTCCATTGGAGTGCTCAGTCTTGGCTTCCTTAAAATTCTGTGACATTGTGGAGTTGCTCTTCTCCACAGGCTGATATGTTGTGCCAGGTTGATTCCCCTCCCTGGATCAACCCTGCTGGGGTTCATGAGGGCAGGGTCGGTCCCACTTTAGCCCCTGTATTGTCTGTGCTCAGCACAGAGTGCTGTGGATCTGGATGCTGACTGTTCGCCTGTGCTACCACACCCTCTCCTCCAATGCCTCCTAGCTCCTCTGGGCAATGGATGGGGAAAGGATGCAGAATTTAGGTCATTAATGCGCTAACTGGGAATATAAGAGAACAAGATTCAGTTTTTGCTGTGCCACAGGCGTGCTGTTAAAACCACTTTTCTCTGCCTCAGAATCCCACCCTGTAAAATGGGGGTGACAGCACTCCTCTGCCTGGTGCCGTACGGGGACGTGTTAAACAGAGCACGGTGTGGGTGTGCTGGAGCCAGCGGCTCCGAAAGTGCACGGAGTAGGTGAGTGATGGATGGCAGCGGTTCAGAAACCCGCTCGGTGTAGGGAAGGTCTTGATGTCACTTCTTGTGCCAAGGTCACTCGGCAATTCTCTGACGGACATCTGTGGCCTGCTGAGTTGGTACAGCAGCTTCCCTGGCACCTGTGCTGGTGGAAGAACAGAGGGGGGATGGAGCAGCTCAGCAGTGCTGCTGAGGTCTGACACAACAGCCTTTTCTTGCGCTGCACGTGTGGTTTGTGGAGCCAGGGATGGTGAGAGCCATGTGTCACTCTATAGTTAATACTCCTGAACTCCAGAGCAAGATCAAATCGTTATGTGGGAGGGCATGTAGGTCTCTCAGCACCCCCCAAGAAAGTAAGAGCAACATCTCCTCTCTAGAGTCCCTTTGTCCTTCCCATTCTTCCCAGCTCAAGGTATATCATGCAGTAAACCTTGAAACAGCACGTGTCTCTGTCTTTGCCCTTACACCTCTCTGAGAAACATTAGGCACATGCTTCCACCTCATCCCTGTAGCTCTCCCAGTGCAGTTTGGGCTCTTCCCTCATCCTTGCTCATGCTCACCCATCAGATCTTTCTCCTGTTCCTCAGTCCCTCTCATTCATGGCAGCCACCTCCCTCTCTTGGGCGTATCAGTGTGGGCAACCTCTGAACGGTCTGCTTTGGGGTATGCAGGCTGAAAAGGAGGTGGGAATTAGCACCAGCCTGTCTCAGAACAGGAAGGCTAGGGATGCCCAGGTCCATGGAAAAGTAGAGACCAGTCCCCACATCCCCTAGGTGTTACTGGGAGTCATTAGACAAGATCACCACTGTTTGCTTGTTACCTGCCCAAACCTTAGAAAATGCAGTCCAGAAGAGCCAGGACTGGTGCAACAGGCACCCCTCCCATGCCTGGCTGAGGACTGAAGTTGCCCAGCTGGGTCATTAAGAGCAGAGGCAATCTCTCATACTGCCAAGAGGGACTAAAGGTCTAAGATGCATGAAATTCAACATCAACTGTATGTTCATCTCTTAGAGAGACCTCCTCCACAGTGGCAGGATCATTGTTCGGGTAAAAGCTGTCTATCCAGGACAGCTGGCAGCTCCCAGCCCTGCTGCAGCAAGACTCAGACTGAGTTACCCCTGATGAGAACCTGGCTTGGTATTGTTGGTGATACAGTTTATTTTTGTGCCACTTTGTGCAGCTCTGTCTCTTTCAGAAGTCTTGCTTGCCTGCAGAGTGCAATCCATTGCAAAATAGTAAGTTCCAAAGAATGAAAAGCTACTCCCTTCCTGAGAGGTAGGAACACTTTTAAGTGGTCAGGACCATACATCTGAAAACTGTGAGCCAGAGGCAGAGGAAAAGACATCCAAAAGGAGAGAAGCAGACAAAGAGGGACGAGAACAGAAAGACCTGTTTTCCCAGAATGATTTGTGATATTTCCATTTATGGAGAAAAGCAATCCGCTGAAAGCTTTTCTTCAGTCTCACTCTCTAATTTAGCAGAGGTTTTGGCATGATGGCTTCTAGAGAAATAAATAAAGGGGGCTGGATATAGCTGTTGACTCTAAAAGCTGAGAAAGATGGCTTGGTGTTGGCCAAGGATTCAGTATCACTTTCCGTCACACACTCCTTGTATCATTTTAGGCAAGCCACTTACTCCCCCTCTTCTTTCACTCGAAATGGGAATAATGGTATTTTCCAGGAGAGTAGGCTGAGGATATTTATATTAAAAATATGAAAGTGATCAGACACTGGATCATTTGGGCCAGATAATTCTTTTCACCATCTAGTTCAAATGTAACATACCCATTTTTGATGTGACCTTCTCCTCACATGAAGGCTGTGCAGACATGACAGTTCTCAGAAGCTCCCATTTGTGCTGCCTGTCCTAGGAGTAAACTTCGGTGCAGATTAAACTGTTTTTGCTATCTGCACGAGAAATGGCACACAAAGGGCAGGTAGTCAAACACAAATGTTTCTGCTCCAGGATTCTGTTTCTGAGCCGAGTCTCTTTGGTACCAGGTGGTGAAGTGGGGCTCAGAGCCAGCCTCTGGGCTGTGAAGACAAATTCCACAGCTACATGGCAAACTGCTGGCATGCCTTTCTTATGCACAAAAGGCTTCCAAACCAGGAGAGGAGGTCTGCTGTCCCTGTCACAAATTGACACTGGTGACACTGAGTTGTTAATGCCCAACCTGACATGACTGCAAGAGGAAGGAGTGAGGTTTCATGAAGTGACAAAGAGCACAGGAAAAGCCTTTTGAAGGCATTTTGATTGCTCTCCTCCCTTCCAAGAATGAAGCACTTGAGAGCACACATAATTTTGGGGGATTTGGAGCTGATGAAAAGGCAGTGGCAGGGAGCACAGACAGCGCTTGTGAGCATCTGCTTTTGCCCACCTGTGCTGATGCGCCCAAAAGAAAGACTAGCCCTTCAAAAAGGCTCATTATCCCTCTCTGGGAATCTCTCCATAGATAGGACCTTACAAAAATTCTTCATCTTTTCACCTGCCTCAGTACGCAGGTTACAGGGTGTAGGGTTAAACCAGCAAATGTAGCCCGAGGCATGGGCGTTCTGGGACTTGAGCTGGTGCTGCTCTTGCAGCTCTGACCCTGCACAGTGGCAGGGGATGCTGCTCTAGGGCAATACCTTTTGACTCAGCTGGGTGATTGTGATTTTAAGACTGAAGAGTGCTCAGTGGTCCTTAGGGACAAAGGGACTTTCCACTACAGGGTGAAGATCAGTGGGGCAGTAAACGTGGTCTGCAGAGTTGAGCCTGGGACAATAGCAGAGATCACATGGGAACTACAGGCCATCAAAAATCTTGTCCCCTTCCTGTCCAAACGCAGTGCACCTACTTTGACGTGGTCTTCTTCAATGCAAACATGCAGCAGCGCATGTGTTAAAAACCCCAAACAAAACCCTAGCAACATAACCAGTACGTTGCATACATAATTCTCTCCCTGGGGAGAGGATAAAAGAACAAACCACATGTGACTGATATCAAGCCCCATCACTTAATGTGCCACTGGAAATCATTCAGATATTGTGCTGAAGAAGCCTGTAAAAGAACTGGTGCAAAACAGAAATTGATCTTATAGTTATGAAAGAATATCTACCCTGCCTACAAGGTAGGACCATTGTACCAGCTCTCCTCACCTTATTATTAATAATCATGTTTATTACAGCTGTTGCCAAGGATCAAATGATAAAGGGAGTTGCAGTAAAAATGTTACAAACACTGTCTTACAGACCATTGCTGCACTGATGAGCATCGAGGAAGAGGTGTATCACAGCATGTTAGCAATGACCAAAGCTACAGCAGTAAAATGGCCTGAATATACTGGTTCTGGGGAGCTTAATTTATTCAGGAGATGGCTGATAAATAGGAAAAGAAATGCAGACATAGATGAGAAAAGTAAGTGGGAGAAGCCAGTACGGGGCAGCACTGAGGAGGATGTGATGAGGGGGAAGGAAGAGGGTATAGAGAGCTGCCAGTGAGAACCTGGGAGATTAATCCCATCCAAACCAATACCAGGCTTCCGTTCTGCATTTTTCAGCTCTTCTCCTCACTTACTCCCAGCAGCCACCCCTGACAACCACCTGGGAAAGGGAGAGGGGGCTAATGACAGAAGGCTCATAGAATCATTTACTTTGGAAAAGACCTCCAACATAATTGAGTCCAACCTTTGACTGATTGCCATCATGCCAACTTAAGGCAATAAGTGATGAGCCACGTCCTGTTGTTTCTTGAACTCTTCCAGGGATTATGACTCCACCACTTCCCCAGGCAGCCCTTTCCAGTGCTTTACCACCCTTCCAGTGCAATGACCACACACGTGCTGCTGGAGGTGATTTAGGTCCTTCCTGTAGAGCCTTGGCAGTGTGGGAGTGCAAGAGAGCCCATCCCACCCGGGTGTTGCCCACATGGTGCTTTGCAGAGCTCTGCTGCGGCAGCCAAGGGGGGCCCACGCTGCGCTAGGGCTGGACTCTGCACTGCTGTCAGCCTGGAACCACTTTGCATTTTTCCTTGGAGGCGGCAGCCTCCTCTCCTTGCCACCCCGCTCGATGCTGCTGCTGCTGCTGCTGCTGCTGCTGCTAAGTAGCCCATAGACTCTGCCTCAGAGCTGGCTACAGCTATTCCATGTACGTGGGTGGAGATGCAGTGGTAGCAAAACCTATTATTAAGATTATATGAAGATTTCCATTTATAAACACCCTCTTTTTACAGGGCTGTAACTTTCAAAAATATCCTTGCTGTGGCTTGAAATTTCCCGTGCTTTGTCACAGGCAGGGAAGTGAGATTGGTTGGGAAAATTGGGCAAAGGCTCTTGAATGCATTTTGGTGCAAACGCAAATCCAGCATGTTTGAGCTTTACAAACTGAAACATTGTGGGTGGCTGGATTTCAGGGACTTGCTAGACATCTGTCCAAGTCACAAATGCAAAACCTCAACACAGCAATAATAAAAATAATTCAAAAAATCCTTTTTTGCAGACACCCAGTACAAACGTCTCCCACAGTAAATAAATGACTCTGCTTTCTAGACTTTGCCAGAATCAAACCTGGACTGAATTTCTTCTGAAAATAGGACTTAACACAAAAATGTATTAGGCTCCTCTAAATCATTGAAAGCTGTGGGTAACTGTGCTCCTCCTAATGCTCTATTTCTCAAAGTTGCCTTCTGGCATTGCAAATAATTTTACATATACACATGTAACAAATGTGTGATTTCATATATATGTCAGTGAAATAATTTGGGGTTTATAATGATATTTTCCCGTGGGATTCAGTGAATGAGTAAAGCATGAACAATATCTCTGGTTCCTCAGCAGAGAGATCAGAAACAATTTCTACTGTTGTTAGAGTGACTAGTGTCACTCTAGGAAGGAAAAATATATGAACTTTCTGGCTCACAAGCCCTGTATCAGTATTCAAGGTATACTAGCTGAGTTAGTAAAAGTACTGCCTTTGCCTTGCAAAAAGAGAGAGAACTAGATTTTATATGAGCTGGGAACAAGAAACAGAATTGAAAAAAGGGCTTGTAAGGAGTTGTGCTCAGATGTGGTAGCATGATGTTGGGTTTCGAATTCCAAGAACACAACTTAAGTGCTGGACCTGCTGTGGTGGAGGATGGAGAAATAAAGGCAGAAGTTGATCAAGACATGGAGAAAAGTGCAAGCAAAACAGAAAGGGCAAGTGAAAGAAATCAAGAAATTACAGATGATTAAAAAAAAATCTATCAATTTGTAGCAAAGCCATTTATATGTGTGTGTGTGTGTAACGAGTAAAATGTGACACTACAACTGTGAGCCGAGTAACAGGAAGGGTGATGCAATTATCTGCAGTGAGAGAGAAGTGATGTGCATAAGGTGTGGGAGGAGAGGAGATGCTCCATAGCTACGACAGGCAATCCCAATCCACAGCTGCACATCCAGATGTCAGAGGAAGGGAGACACTCATGTAAGCCTGGATCGAAAAGGGTGAATGGGATGGAGGAAGTATTTAAGAGTTGTTGCTGTTGTTTTCTTATTTTTTTTCCTTTTCCCTATCATGGCAGCAATATTGTAACTAGGACAGTTTTTGCATATAGGGTTACAACATCAAACTCTCAGAATTCAGAGCGTGTAAACAACATCCTATCTGGATGGGGCCATAAGGACTGAACCATCTCAAATTTGGACTCAAAGACCCAGAGGTCAAATGGATTAATCTTTCCCCAGAAGTACGAAGGGAAAACCAGAGGCTAGAAAGTCCTATCAGGTTGCATTTTTCTGCTCAGATGTAACTGTGTTGCTGATCTATGAGTGTGCATCACAGGACAGAGCCAGGCTCACCTTGTACAGTAGGTTATGTTTTGGATCAATGGTGAGACTGTAACTGTAGTGGTCACTGGAATTTACTGTGCACAGACAAGGATTTAACAGGCAAGAAAAGAGGGCAAACCAACCCTCCTTACATGGTGAAAAGTGCTCTGCACAGCCTTGGAGGAGCCATAAGCTGTGCATGCCATATGAACTGAGCCCCTAACTCAGCAGGAACCAGGGCTTGGCTATTCCCAAACTCCAAATCTTGAATCTTGCAATTGTAGTGCTGTGTTCACAAGGCTTTTTGAATGCAATTTCCTCAGTCATTTTTAAATTATGAAGGAGGAGAAAAGGCACTTCAAATCTTTCATCTCCAACTCCACAATGGATTTGTCTCTGACATATCCAGCTGGATCTATGGGGAGATGCTGTCCTCAGTTAAACTGGTGTAAATCTAGTTTGACTCTGAGCTGCTCCTTCAGCAGTTAGGGCCACAACCAAGAGAGGAATTAGGCTTGCAGCTGTTAATTAGCTTATGAAGTACGTGCTGTGCTTTAGGGTCCTTCAGGATGCAAAGCGCTATATAGAAATTATTATTAGTTGTTAATAACAAAAATACCCAAGAACCCCAGGGAAATAATCCAAAGAATGGAACAAGCCAATGACAGAGGCAGCATTCAATCCATCCTCCCTCTTCTGCACCACTTAAGCTCTCCTCCCCCTTTCCCTCCAAGACTCAGACACATGGAGGAAGGGAGAGCCCACCATCACACGTGTTTAGCAATTTGGCAGTCTCAGCAAGTCTCCTGTGTTCTCCCACACATCATCAGCCTGCAGTAGGAATTGTGAAATCAGCAGCAGAATTGACACCCAGCAGTAGAAATTTTGGGGAATAACAGTATGTGGGAATTCCTCAGCTTGCCTCTCAGGGAAAATTGCAACCCTGCCCAGTGGTCTTCAGGGCTTTTCATTTCACTGCCCTCCCTTCCTCTGGGAAAACGACTGAGAAGGTAGGCACTGCTTGCTTTCTTTAAAGATCTCTAGATGAGAGTTGGGGCTCCATTTACTGTTGTCTGAGTTGGAGTGAGTGGCTCCACTGGAAATTCACAACCTGTTCTGGCCATTCCAGCCCAGGAGATGAGTGTGAAGTCTATTTTAGGTAAGGAAATAGAGCAAGGGAAGGGCTGGACTTTCTCTAGTACTGTTTTACCCCAGAGAACCCAAAGCCCTTCATGCAACACTGACAGAGGTCCCCCAGCGTGGTGGCTCTGCAGATGAGCGTGGCAGCCATTACGTGCTCACTGAGCTCACACACTCTTGCCCTTGGAGAGTGGAGGCAGCTTTGCCCAGGCAGGGAATACTGGTTATCCCTTAGTCTGTTCAGGAAGTGCACTGGGATTTTTGCTGTCCCTTCAGACAGCCCACCAGAGATGGCCAGGAGGGAACTGGGCATAGGATTTCCTTGGCAGAAAGCCCTGCTGACTGCAGCGCTTCAGGTTGAGCTGCAACGTGCAGGGCCATGCACTCACGGAGGTTTTCTGCCCTGTGTCCTTTATGCCCTGGAACACACCACCTACAAATTAGAAAATGAAAGCCCCAAGGAAGAGGTCAGGACTTTCCCATTTTGCAATTTCCTCTGGCAGTCACTACGTCTCGCCCTGCAGCACTGGTGTTTTGGGAGAAGCTCGACCCAGAACAGATACCCTGCTGTGCTCCAGGGAACACGCTGGGATGAAGGGAATGTGTGTGTGCTGAAGCTCTTCAGGATGTTCACCCCTGATGAATCCAGTCCTGACCTGGACCTCACTCACAAAACTATCCAAAGCCTCCCAAATGTTCCTAAATCAATAAGGAATAAGAAACAGGAGGGAAAACAGGGCAGCAAGGGCAGAGGACTGATCTGATGTACAGTAAGCTCCTTCCTACTGACAGCTGAGGAGGAAGCCACCGGTCCCTGAGAGCTATCCACTCACAGAAAGGGGAGTTCCCTGACTTTGCAATGTCCCCAGGATGGGGACAGCCTCCACTGCAGTCCCTTCCCAATGAGCCTGAATACTGAATCCAAACATGGCTTAATATTGTTTCCTGCATTTCCCAGCTATGCTAGGATTTGGGATTTGAAGAGTTGTCTGGATCGCATGTATGCATTCCAAAACATTTTAGACTCATACGTCCCTGTACTTATTTAGGTGCAATTGCTGGCAAGGCAAATACCCAGACTAAGAACCACACTGGCGTGTGAAAGTTGTAGGAAAGCATCTCCCTCCGTGCTGAAAGAGCCAGGACACAGAGTTTGCTTTGTTGCACACATTATGCTTATTTTTCACTTGGGTCACTGGAGTTCAGAAAATGTTGGTAAACATAGCTTATATCCCACAGGGCCATGCAGGGTAGCTGTGAGTCTGATCAAATTGACTTAGCACAGCTATGCCGAGGCTCCCAATGTCTCCAAACGAGCTACTGCTGTTCTAACTGGCTGCTTTACTCATAATCCACCTCAAACACTGGGTGTTAAAGTAGATATTGCACAGATTTGATTTTAGGTCCCTTTCTATGCAGCTGAGCAAAAAACAAATGCCAAACCTTGCAAGTGTTGCTAGCTTTTAGAGGTTGCTATTAGAACATTAATAATTTTATTATTGTTATTTCCTCAGGGTTGTGGGTACCCCAGTGATTTACCGGAAAACAAAGTGATTTGGCAGTCTCCTGAAGCTCTTACAACAAAAGTTAGACTTAAGCACAGCACTGGGCTTATTTAACAAGCAAACAGTGCCAGCAGGGTGTTTGGAAAAGGGAGGTTTATAGCAGCACAGGATCATGAGACATTTATGGTTGTGTGCACGTGTATATCCTGTTAGTTTATGCTGGCTTTTAAAAAGAAAACCATAGAGGGGAAAGGTGTGCTAGATTTAGGGATGATGACTGCAAGAAAAATGAGTGGAGGTCAGCGAGGGAAGGATGATTTGGAAAGGGGAGGCTGAAGGGAAGGCTGCAAAGGAGGAATGTGCATCTACCTGTGCCACAGCCAGGGAAGGCATACGGGGGAGCAGGTACTGCTGCTCAGTCATAATAACCCTTTTGAAGCTTGGCTGCAAGTCGTGCTGCTCCACCAATATTTTTTCATCCATTGAGCACACTAATTTATTACAGAAGAGTCTGTAGGTGTGAGCAATGTGCTAAGGCTAATCTCTGAAGCGTTTTCAGCTACTCTACACGTAACATTACTCTTGCGTCCCAGGGAGGAGGCTATTCATAATGGAATAAAACTTACTCACAATACTAGACTGGGGAATATTATTTCTAATGTGATCTGGTCCAGTTACACTCAGTTAGAAACCTGAAAGGCCGTTTCAGGCATTTGAATCATGTCCAAGCAGGTACCAAGCCACCTCCTGTGTCCTGGGTTGTACTACCTGGAGACACATCCATCAGAGCCTCTTACACCAAATTGTACCTCCGTACTCCCCACCTACATCACACATGGAGTAACTTAGGTCTCAGAACAGAAATTTCCCTGCTTTAAAGCCTTTAACACAAGAACTTGTCTCTTAAACACTGCCAAACCCCAAATCCCTTTAATATTTGCCCACTTTTCCTTGGAAAATATTATCAACTCTCCACTGGAGTCAGTGGTCTGAAGTACCAGCCCCTTCCTCAGTTTCTAATTTACTGCTACAGCTGCAGCAGTCTGTGAAGTAACAACAAAAGTTGTGCTTCATCTTAGATCTTAACCTCATTCTCTTACCTTTGAACTCAGTTCCCAGACAAGAAATATCCCAAGATCAAAGAACAGCATCATCTCAGCCTCACTGTGTGTTTGTCTCTCCACGAGTAAATCCTTTTTTTTTTTTTTGTCTGGGCCACAGCTATTGCTGAAAGTCTTTATTTCTTGAAGTTGGTCAGCATTTTTCAATGAAAATATCTCAGAGGGATGCAGAGACTTTGACCTGGTCACCTGAATCCCAGGGGAATAAAGAGAATACCTGAACTATTGGCTTAGTGAAAATTTCAGTGTATCTAACTTATGGTTTTGGTTTAAACAAAAAAAAGACATAAAAAAATATCTTTGTCCCACCCCAGTGTAGAATGGGAAGTTTTATAAATCCAGAGCTTTGTGGAATGAGAAAGTAGTTGTCCATGTTTTTCCAGCCTGGTCTCTGCATCTGCTTGACTTCATGTCAGCTACCATGCACCTTACTTAGCACAGGTTTGCAGCTTCTCTTTGGGTCCTGCTGGGACAGCTGTGGCTGCTGAAGGCACAGCTGGCCAGCTGTTTCTTGGGCACCATTTGTCCACTTAACTCTAGTTACAGTTGCCACACCTCAGTCTACCAGTCTGCTCCTTTGAAACTGACCTCTAAAATCCATTGTGCACCAAGGCCTCTTGATTGGCACAGCCTTGGAAGGTGCTGGCCTTGGTTTTGTTGAGCCAACATTAGAGTCATGTCAACCTCAAACATGGAATTCATTGTGTGCATTAGTCTCTGGTCCAAACTGCCTCTTGTGAAGCCCCCTTTATTGAACATCTAAATGAGTTTTGGCCAAGCTGGAACCAAAACCGTGCAGGTTTTCCTCTTGTTTCCTCTGTGACCTGACATAACAAATGGATTGTGCAAATGCCTCTTGAGGGCTGCCCTCCACTCCTCCTGCAGGGCTCCTCTTTTCCTGTAGTGCACTTCACGGTGCGCTGCGGAGCAGAGGCGATGGATGTGTCAAGGCGAGAATGGACGACTTTGTCTAACCCCGGGATCCTGTAACAACCCCAGCACTGGAGATTCCCCTGCAGGGGGTGGGAGGGGTGGGGGTGTGGAGAGAAGAGAAAGCGTTTCCTGACAAGCTGGAAGCCTTGTGTATAGAATACCTGTGGAGACTGGCAGGGAAAGCAAGCAAGCTGGGACTGGATGTCTTCCAAGCATCAGAGCAAAACTGAGTCTCTCAGTGGAGGATGCTAAATTTTGACAACGGGAAAGAAACAGATAGACAAGGGGTGAGTGGGAGGGGAAAGCCTTTCCCTGATAATGCTGTCTGCTTGTAGTGCTGAGCATTATTCTGTATTTCCACATGCCATCATATGTACACAGCATTTTACTGGCAGCTAAACAGGCAGAATTATGTCCCCAGGATTTTGCAATGCAAAGACCCCAGCATGTGGGGCACTTGCAAGTGAGGACACTCAGCTCTTCAGAAGAGGCTCTCAGCAGCCATTAGGCAACAGCTACAAGGCCTGGATCCTGCTCCTGGTGAGGTCAGTGGGAAAACAGTGGGGGCAATATTAGGCCTGAGACCTGCAGGATGGAATGAGGGAGGGAAGTGCCTGAGAAAGGACACAGTCTGAGTTAGAGCATGTTCATATCTTGTTTACTCCTGGCTTTAGTTGGGTATCTCTGAATCATTCCTCATTCCAAATATGTAATATAGTAAACAAAGTTAATAGTCAGAAGGGGCAAAGCTTGCCAAGGGCATAGGAGAAGTGGAAGTCATTAAGGCAGGGAGAGTAACTGCAGTAAATGAGTCCTGAGGCAGGCATGAGGGAGGTGAATAAGGTTGTTCGGTGGAAGGAGGGGAGAGGACAGCAGGAGAGGAGGAGCACAGTCATTGCTGTAGGGCAATGGAGGGGGCTGGGGAGGGGCAGATGTGCTGAGTGAGCACTGAGCAGCATGGGAGAGGAGACAGTGAGCAAGCTCCAAGAGAGCCATGTGAGGCCCTGAAGATGAAATGAGAACTGAACTTTGATGTAGAAGGAGACTGGAAGTCAGCAGAGGGATTCAAGAAGAGGGAATGACACAAGTGGAACAGCGGGTAAGGAAAAGATAATGTAGCTGCTGCATGCTGGGTGTTTTAGTGTGAGTATTAAGCCTCCCCTACAGTCCTGCTGGGCCTCTCTGGCTCGGAGAATTGAGCGGGTTTGTGCTTTTGTGATCTGGTCTAAATAGCTGGGTAAAACATTTTCCCTATATTGCTTTTGCCTAATCAATCAGCCACACATCAGGAGTGTTCATTCGTAAGGGAGGCAGTGGCAGGGAAAGGGCTGTTGTGAGTGGTGGGATGGGTGCCACCACAGCAGCAGAACAGTGTCACCATGGGACTGAGGATCTCCCATCACAGCTCACAGGTTGTAGGGTGCAGAGCATTTCTACAGAGAGAAAAGTTGTGGGATTGCCTCCAATCTCATGATTTCCCCAAAAGTTGATCGTGGGGAAAATCCCAGCAGTAGAGCATTTCCACACTCTGTGGGTTCCAAAGAAGATCAATACCACTGTCTCTGTTGTTTATTGCATCTTCCCTAGGTCATATCTTGTCAAGGGTGTTTCCTGCAGGACAGAACTGCCAGAATAAGCAAGAAACATTCCTGTTCCTGTGGATTCTTCTGAGGGAAGCTTCATCTCCCATCTCTGAAAACTTGAAGAGATTCTATGTATAACAGCTTCTTTCTCCTTTCACTTCTGAAGCATTTTTCTACACGTGAATTTCCTCTATTTTCTTACCTTCCATTATTTTTTAGACTTCTTAGTTTTTAGCTTATTGCTCCAACTCTGGTGACTTTCTTCATGCTGCCCCTTCCTCTTTCTTCTCCTTCTTTCTCAGCTATTGGCATGCAGTTTCTCATCTTCAGTTTTCTGATCACTGGGACTCGGTCCTAATAAGCCCAGCTTTTCCCACCCTACCCAGTGCTGCCTTGCTTAATTTGCACCAATCCCTGTTGTCTCTTAATCTCAGATTTACTCTAAACCTTTGATTCTCTTCAAGCATTTTCCTCATATGCCTACTTATGCTCATCTGACTGGCTCCCTCCTTTCAACTCTCTATTCATTAAGGCAATTATTTCAGTCCTGTGTTAATCTCCATTTCTGTCCAACACCATCGGAATAAAAAACCAAACCCGAAACTAAACAAAATCCATCACTTCTTCAGGATGCTTTATCAAGTCTCTGATTGTCAATTGCTTGGATTATACTTTCAGGAACAACAGTATGAATCCCTCCTTCATATCCACCAGGAGACTTAGGGCAGCTTACCAAGGATAGTCTTGTTCCTATTCCTTCTCTGTTTCTCAGGTTGTATTAGCCCTTCCTCCCCATTCCTCTGACATCACTATTATTCCCAGCACGCCCATGTTGTTCTCACTGCCTATCCCTTTTCCAGACAGAAATATACTTTCTCCATCTTTCAATGACAGATTTCCCTGATTTATCTTGTTTAGACTTAACAGCCCCCTTTCCTGAGCCTTTCTCATGCCTTTCCTCCTACTCTCTTTGCAGCCCTGGAAACATCTGACATAATTCAGTCGCTCAAGAAAACAACTACTTCTCTTGACCCTGATACCTCTCATCATTTAGGCCGATCTCCTTACTCTGTCTTTTTACTTTACTCCTGTTTCCAGTAATTCCATAGCTTGTGGTACTCTGCTCAGCTCTTTGAAAAGAAGCCATTATCTGCTGTGTCCTCAGGCTCCTTCATCGACACTGCCGTTCCACTTAACAAGCACCCAGAGCCTCCTTATTCTTCATAGAGCACTTAAGAGAGTCACTCCCTGCTATCTCTCCTACATGACTGTCCTCATCCATTTTCACTCTAGGTTCATGCAGACCGCAGTGCAGGAATCTAATGATCTCCTCTCTGCTAATGATGCCTGGTCCCATTTCTTTTTTACCTCGTGGCAGCCTTGTGAAATGGTTGCCCACTCCATCCATCTCGAGGTATTCATTGTGATGAAGGTACTCTCGTTTCTTAGCAACTGCTCAACTTTCAAGTGATTCTTCGTATGGGGATGCCTCTTCTATGCTGGGATCCCTTCCCCAGGGATAAATGATGCTTTTAATCTTTTTTTTTTTTTCTAATACAAATTATAATCATACTTAACATTCATACAGCTTTTCGCTTGTAGAGCTCAAAGTATTTTACAAAATCAGTAAGCATTGTTTTCTCCATTGTAGAGAGAGAAAAGCTGAGTCACGGAGACATTACGGCCAATATTTTCATAGGTTCATTCATTTTATGCATCTTCATTTCTGGGAACCCAGTCTGAAATAACTTAACCTAATTGCTTTGCTGTAGGACTTGAAAGGGAGCAGTAGGTCTTAGGCACCTTTGAAAAATACAGAATAGAACAGTAGGTGCAAAATATCTCAGATGAGGCACAGAGAACTGAGTGCCTATGAAACTGTAGTTGTATACCATCTGATCAAGACCACAAAGAGCTCCCTTACTTCTGACATCAGAGCCAGAGACCTCCATTCATGAGTCTACTGCTGCTTCAGGGTCTTCTTTCTGCCTTAAGTGGTGGAGAGATGTGATGATGCAAAGCATCAGGGTATTTTAGAAGTTTCAGAGTAACTCTTCAGTTTGTACTGTGGCATATCCACACCTCCTCAGTTGTTTTTTTTTCAGTGAGGAAGGTAGGAAACAACACCGTCCTAGAAGAACTAGTGGACTAGTAGCTAGACTTAATATTGAAATGGTAGAAACTGGTTCAAAATTTTTCTCACCCAGCAAAGACTTTACCTTGGACTTCTTGTATTCTAGATGAGTTCATTAATTATTTGGTTCTTCTGACTGCCTCTTCTCTTTCCCTCCTTCTGGCCAGTGAGTCCATCTCAGATCTAAGCAACCTTTTCCACTGAGACTAGAAAGTATGTTCCTGCAGTGTCAGCTTCAACAAACTGCCATTCACAGACAAAAAATGTGTTTCAGTAAAAAATTTCTGTGAGGTCTACTGGCCACTTTGATGTCAATAGTACTCAAAACCACACAGCTTTTATAACTGTGTTGGCTTGTCCCTGCTTACCTGCAGCCTCTCTTGCCTCACAAATTTTCTGGATTTGTGTCAGCTTTTCTCAGTTAACTTCTTCACAGGTAGAATAGTTCCTCTTAATCTGAAAAGCTTCAAATAATTGATATCACTTTTCTGTCCCTGTTTGAAAGCCGTTCTGCATATGTTATGTGACGATTGGTGAATAACTCAACATGAGCCAGCAATGAGTGCTCTCAGTGCAGAAAGCCAAAGGAATCCTGGGTTGCATCAACAAGAGTGTGGCCAGCAGGGCAAGGGAAAGGATTCTCCCTCTCCACTCTGCTCTTGTGACACCCCCCCTCCCCCCCCCATCTGGAGTGTTATGTGCAGTTCTGGTGTCCCCAGCATAGGAAGGACATGGAACTGTTGGAGCAAGTCTAGAAGGGGGCCATGAAGTTGAGAAGAGGACTGGAGCACTTCTACAAAGACAGCCTGAGGAAGTGGGAGCTGTTCAGCCTGGAGAAGAGAAGGTTGTGTGGAGACCTCATTTATTTTTTCAAATCCCTCTCCTCTATTTTACAATCTGCTTTGTTCCAGTCTGTGTCATTACTCAAATTTCTCTGCTAGCAGGGGCTTCCTCAGTGCCCCACAGCTCCAGCTCTGACATACCTTTTTCCAATACTGCTTCCTTGGCCTGGACTAACATTTCTCTGCTTTTTGAACTATCTCTCTCTCCCCTGTCTTGATTTCAATTGATAACAGATTTGTTTTTCATTTTTTTTTCAGACTTTAGTCCTGGGTTTTTCCATTGTGAACCCAAGCCAGCCAGAGTTTTTCTAGCACTCAGTACAAATGTTACAAAATATAGGATTCAAAAGTAATGCAAAACTGCAATTCCATGCACGATCAACAGGAAGTCCTTATTTCTTTTGAAGAGCCTAGGAGATACCCACTTCCTCAAAACTATTAACAGTCTCTCCCACGTGTTTTCAAATAATTCCTGAAGGAAAATAATAGCTTCCCCTAATTTGTTTGTTGATTGACTTTTTGATAGCACAAAGGCAATTCAACCTCCGATTTGTATGCTAATCTGTTTCTGCCAGCATGGCTTTGAGTATATGAGATGTGAACTTCAGTTATTTTATAACTGGACAAAGGTACTCAATGACTTTTATCCTATGCCATCAACTGAAAATCAAAAATGTTTGGGTTTCCTGTTCCCCCACAAAAGAAAGAATGTATCAAAAATATGCCCAAAACCCCAGATCCTTTTGCAGCTTTTCCCTCAGAAAAAATTTCCAGTAACAATTTGGTAGTGCCTTTAACTCATTAGTAGTAGTGTCTCATCAGAGCGAATACTTTTTGGTTACAGAATAAACATTTGCTTTTTACAAACATGTTCACGTAAATGTTGCTTTTTGTGGGAAAATCCATGCCAGTAAATATGTTTCTAGAACAGTCACAGAAGGCAGACAAATGGAGTGGGAGCACAATTGAAGCAAATTTGTTTAAAGTAAAGTAAATAATCATGCACAAATATTTTGTGTGATATTTGCTAAAACCTATGTTCTTGCCGATCTGATGACAGCTACATAGTTTTTGCAAAGTAAAATGGGTGCATCAGAGCACAACCTCTCCCTTCAAATAGTAGGAGTTAACCAACACTGGGAGATGTACCATGCTGAATTTTTGTTTAAAGGGTAGTGATAGAGGTTAGTCTAAAAATTCAGGTCACATACACTTTTGACTCCAAATGCATGTGTGCACTCAGTCAAAGTTTGACTGCAAACACAGAATCCTTCTTTAATGAAGTAAATATGACTGCAGAATTAATACTTTAAGAATAATGACTGGTAGAGGGTATGAATAGCTCTCTTCTCTTGGTGGAAATATATCTGCTTTCTCAATTATTGGTCTGTCCAGCTATGTTTCTTTCCTTGGCTGCTACAGGAATGCTGCTGTTGTAGTACAGGATAATCTTACAGGTGCTGTTAAGGAGCACCACATCTTTATCCTGTTTATTGGACAGCAAAGGGCAAGTGTGGAGGAGTCCAGCAGTAGTTAACGTAGTTTAAGCTGTGTTAGTTGCATGCTGGCAGGACAAGGAGAAAGGCACATTATAGTAGCTCATACTGCCTTGGATTCACTCTGTTCAAGCTGCGAATGCAACCGAATATATACATTTTTCTGGCATTTTTATTAGTTATAGACTTCCATCTTTTCTGTCCAAGCCAGTGAAACATCTTGTGTAGCTTGCTGGGTGAAAAGCCTTTGCTCCTGAGTGGGAAACCCTGGAATTATACCCCAGATGTTGTATGCAGTGAAATGGTTGCAGCACAAAGTAATGGCTGTGGACAAATAAAGCTGGTATTGGAAATTTATATTGCAAACATCTGATGAACTGTTCAGAAGAGAGTTGAGAGAGATGACAGTGTCTGGATCAATCATGCCACTGTACACCATTACATGCCTAACCTATAGATTATCAGCCAGCTATGAACTGATGAGCAGCCCTGGGGATCACACATATTCAAAAAGAAGCAAACCGCCCAGTGCTCATCATGGTGCACACTGGTGAATGTAAGCTGTTTGCAAAGCCATATGACCATGTTCCTCTGCTGCACAGCAGCAGGTTTGGAACACAGCATCTCTCTCTAACATAGCCCCATTTCCTAGCTGGCCTGAGAAGCCGGCTCCAGGCAAGTGGGATTAACGACACGCTGATACGCACACATGCAAGGAATTAATGGAGGTGACAGTAAAGAGGAGAAGCCTGTGACCAGTGCAGCCACTGCTAGGTCAAAGGGGGAAGCTTCTGATCATACAGGAGACCCAAGCTGTTACCAGGATGCAGCCTCCCCGGGAGCTCGGAGTTTGGAACGGCTCCTCTGGCTGCGGGTTTGACTGCCCTGACTAGGCTAGATCCAGTGGGCAGCCCACAGCCTGCTTTGTGTGTTTGTCTAACACATGTCACAGTAGGAGGTAATGCTTTATGAAATACTGTTTCTAATTGCAACCCAGGGCTTTCCAGACCAGTGGCATTGGCTGACAGACATTCACGTGGTCTCAGATTGCCTTTTACTGTGTTTCTCATCCTCTCATTTGTCCAATAGACCATTGAACTATTGAGCAGCTCTGGCTGACACAGTTTTGCAGCTCTGAGACCTACAGCACATGATCCTTAGTACATGGGGACTATGATCTCTTGTCACATTAAGGGAAAAAAAGGATAGTTTTTATCTGAAAACAGCTGAATTGGTTCATGTTGCTGTTAAAACTTTCTGTCTACTTGGCACTGCATGATGAGAGTTGTATAATCCTTGAGCTGTTGTGCAATTTCCCGAGTAAGGAGCCAAATAAATAGGATTTCAGAGGAATATTTTTTCTTTGTTCTTCCTGACAGGACATTATACCTCAGTGGAGGAGCTCAAGTCTGGTAGCATCCATGCTGACCAGAGAAAATGTCACTGCCCCTGCTCCAGGACTCTGAGGATGCGCTATGATATGGTGATTTATCCAGCCTAACCCTGTACCAACAGAAAGCAGTAAGTTCCTGTTTCATGCACAGAAGCCTCTAAGATTTGTCTCACAAAGAGAAAACCACCCCTCCCCAGGACAGAGGGGAGCTCCATGTGCATTTGACTTCAGGGACTAGAAACAGTGTGCGTGGGATTTCACCAGCTGGTGCAGAGAGGCATCAGACATGTTCCCATGGGTTCATAGCCCTCAGTTTGCACACAGTGAGCTCCCAAGGAGCTTGATTCCTCAGAGCACATTTTCCTACATCTCTTACTCTCTGGCTACTCTCTCACTACTGTGATAAGGTAGATGAAACACTGCTATCTCTTTTCTTGTGTGCATAACCTGGGGAAAGCCATACAAGGTGTTTCCTTTGGCTTTCTTACAAGCACGTGGCCCAAGCAGGGCTTACAGCTTTTATTGATTTGAGATCCAAGATGGGCTATTTTCAGTTCTTCATTGGAACCCGCTGAGGACTGCCAGAGTGAGGACATGGGATAAATCTCCAAGGTGTGATGCACAAACCACTAAGACAGAAGTATAAATTTTTAAAAACCCATATGTCTCTGGAACTTTGGGCATAGCTGTTCTTTGGTGATGTACCACATTCACTCAGAGTTCTGCTGGATGTGATATCCATGAAACCTGGCCCCAGCTGAGTAAAGCCCCAGGCAGACTGGCCTGGCCTCACAGCTGACCCTGCTTCGAGCAGTGGCTTGGACTAGAGAATTTGTGAGGAAATACAGTGATTCAATACATGCACAACATGGTAACGACCAGACTATAAATACCTATGCAGCAACTCTAAAATTTCGTTCTTCCATGGGATCCAGCTGCTGAAATTTGTGTTGCAACTAGAACTTATAAGGAGAAAAGGAATTGGATTGAAAAACATGTACAGGGAAAAACAGACTTTCTCAAATTGCCAACATGTTGATAGATTTCTATCAATGCAACATATATTAAAGTAAAAGAAGCTTCCATGCTAATCTAAAAATAGGAAATGCATGAGTGCTCCAGCAGATCCACCCCACTGGCTGGTTGTGATTTTCTTCAGAAGTAGTTGGGATGGAAGCCCAGACTTCACCTAAGATGCATTATTTATGCATAATATTTATGATGCATTATTATTATTATTTCCATCTTACCAGTGAAACTGAATCAGAGAAAAACAACTGAAACTGAATTCTAACTCAGGTCAGGGATGTTTTATTCTACTTGGGTTGACCATGGATCTCACCACATTTGAGAAGAGCAGGAAAACTGGAATCCCAGAATCCCAGTGAAGCAATCTTAACAACCAAAATGCCCTTCACTGCATGTTGCTGCATTCTGGTGGGAAGTAAAAAAAAAATGGCTTGTAGTTTACATGAAATTTGCAGCAAGAATTCAAGATCTATCGACTTCTAAAATGACCAGTAAGCCCCAGTTCCTTGCCTATCCAGCCTGGGGCATAAACTTCCCTCAGAGGCATACCAGGACTGTGCATACACTTGCCGTAGAAGACAGAAGCAGGATTATCAGTTTTATCCCTTCTCCAGTGGGGCTTGTACAAGTTCATTCCATTTCTGCACTGATGAGACCGGCACAGGCAATGAGGTCATGACTGCAGTTACCTTGGACCTTCGAGGGTCTCTGGGGAATCATAGCCCTTTTCTCTAGGAATGCAGCTGCATGCTTTCAACCTGCATTTATCTTACAAAGCACTGTGTCTCGATTTGAAGTTCTGCACAACAGGATTCTTCATAATGGACTTGACAAATCTGGGGCAGTGCATAGAAAATGTCCCTTCAAGGGAACAGGTTCAGGTGCACCGACACCGATTTTCACTCTTCAGCAGATGGAAGGCTATTTAGAGGTGGAACACTGAAGATGGCATTATTTGCCAAGAGTTGCATTCCACAGTTAAAAGGAAAGGATCTGTCAGAGAGGTAATGCTAGTGAGAAATTCCCAGACCACCTCAACTCCATTGCATCAGGAGGATTGAACGATCAGTGACCTTGAGCAGATACTTCTCTAATGGGTGTAGAGGCCTTTGGGAAGACTTTGTTCCTGTGGAATGTGTCCAAGGAGAGATATGAGGTGTGCCTAAGGAACGAATCTAAGACAAAACAAGAAGTGTACAGCCATCCAAGCAGCTGGAAAGAGGTAGCACTGGCTGACCTGACGGACTTGTTTGTATGTGCATGGTGAAGCCTGAAGATGAGCTGCCAGGGATGGCTGAGCACATTCTCTCCCTGAGGATTTCTGGATGGGATCCTCAGACTGGGATCTGTTTCCCTGTGAACTCACTGAAGCATACATCAGTTCCAGACTGTGTTGCCATGCTCAATAGCTTATGAGAGAGGAATAGTGTCAAGACAGTCTTGCCACGCTGGACTTAAGAGGTTACTCTGAGGAGTGGGGATCTTCCCTCCTCTGCTGCAATGACAGAAATGTCCCAGGCAGGAATAGAGTCCCACGGATAGGGGTGTGTGACATACAAAATAAAGCCAAGATGCTAAGATGACCATACTTCACCTTCTGATGAATGGCAAAATGAGAGGGATGAGCAGCTTTTCCTTTTTTTGTCCTGTCCTGCTGTTGTACTCTCTAAGGCTTCTGAGGTGTTGCTAATTCATTGTGTTAGAATCTTCTTGTTAACTGTCCATAAAGTTAACGAGAGGAGTGAGAGCACATTTGGGAAAAGGTAGAAAGAGAGAGAGTATGGAAAAAATCTTGGAAGGAAAGCCAAGGACAAGCAGATACAGTCATGATGCTTTGGCTGGGATGTATACTGAATAATACTTCCGAGTTGTCCATAAAGTCAAGATCCTGGCAGTGGGTGGATCTGGATGCTAACTCAGCATTTTATGCTGTGAAGAGAATACCATGGGGACTCAGTCCATTTTCCTCATTGAAATGATCAACTCAAGTGAATTAACTTGGTTTCCAACTCATCCAACCTTAATTGTCCTCCTTTGAAGTTCTCCCTCCTCATTCATTCTGTAATTGTGCCCTATATAAAAATTCCAGTGTGTCTCAAAGGCAGCTGGAGTAGAAACCACAGAAGGGACATGGAGGCTTTTTATCCAAGACAGACCTACACTGAAAATTAATCCTGGTTTTGGACACAGTAATAGCTCTCAGATTAGAGAGACAGTAGAAGGTAGCATGTCTGGACTGCTAACTATGCCTCTGCTTGCTGCCCTTGAAAAGGACTGATTCAGGGGACTTTGTTCACCCTCACTAAAATACTTGTTGAGTTAGAGGAAGGTAGGAAACCTTGTTCTGATGTTACATAAGCACATCATGTAACTTAAACTGAGGGATCAGTTCAACACTGTAACTCTGAGCAAGCATAACTGTAGTGAAATAAAATTGTTACAAGAAGGAGTGAGAAGGGGTTTAGGGACTGACTTTTCTGTCATATCTCTTGGGAAGAAAATCTCAGTGAAAGCCACCAGCATTAATGAAAGCCAATTGGAACTTGATAGGAATTATTTTGCTATTTTGTCAGCGTTGGTTGGAACACAGGGATTTAGGAAGATTTCCTTTGTAGAAGTACATCTAGGAACACTGTGCTGTCTCCTCTGAGCTGTGAGATGCACAAGCTTTTGGGAATTTGTATTTCTCTCAGGATCTGGTTTGTATGCAGCTTCTCAGATTTTCATGGGAGACCAACAAACCCACATTACTGGCATCTATTAACTGAATGAGAACACACAAGCCCAGACCCAAATCCTATCTACATGCCATGAAGGAACTAGAAGGATAGAATGGACATTCAGGTTGCCTGAAATCACTGCTCCTCTTCTAAAAATTTTCCCCATAAACAAATACCTTATCACAGTGGGGAAAACTGCCAAATCCCAAAGACTGGGCTTCGAGAAAGTCCTTCTCAAGTCATTAAACAGGTCTTATCAAAGAAATGGCAAATGAGAAAGTGGCCTCTGTTGCTCACTGTCACAATGGGTCCAGGCAGTGGAAAGTATGGGGGCACAGTAAGTGGGAACCAGCACAGCATGTAGGGATCCCAGAGAATGGAGCATGCTACAGTTGAGTCATTTCCTAACTGCATTCGCTGGTACTGCACTTGGCTCTGACCAGAGCATTTCATTGCTTTTTATTGGAAGCACACAAACGTTTTCTCCCATTTGAAAGGAAGGAGAGGGAAGAGCTCAGCTGCAGCGAAGAATAGAGAAATCAGAGAGTGAGGGAGAGAGCTGTGAAGAAAAGAGCAGGTATAGTGCATGTCCGATGAAGTCCATCTGTTCCTCATTAACCAGATTTCTCCCACCCACCTCCTGAAGTGCCATTGACTGCGTATTGTCAGGACAAGAAGGGGATAACAATGCCACCATGGTGCAGACATTCATACACCAACAGGAGTCCTGCCATGCAGCCATCCCTCCCTCTACTACCCTTCCAGATTGGATGCCAAGTCCCTCTTTTTCATAATCAGCTTTTAAACATTTACATCCTCATGAAGCTTTTTGCATTCTAATTGCCATGTGTTTCATCCTGCTCTGAAAATGGCAAGTTATTTCAGCCCACTTTACCAGAATCAGACCTTACTTCCTGTAAGTGTGTCACGACTTCCTGCAGCATTTAAAAGAGAAGTGAATCCTTGCTTTAAAAAGTGATTTCTACTTGCCAAACTTCATCATTTTAAGAGTCAGAGAGTCCTTGGATTCACACCTGTATCCAAAGTACAGCAGTAGATTTATGGACAATTCAACTACTAAAGATTATTCAGAAATGCAGGAAGAAGCATAAATTACTTTCTCTATGTTGTTAGCCAAGGATCATTTATACTAAGAGCCCATCAAATCATCCTTACTCCAAGGGTGATCTGTGCATTGGTCTGTGTGTGGGCATGTCATCCCACACAGGAAAACTCTGTTTTATTCTCTAGGCTGTATTCACAGCCTGTTCATGGCAAGTCTTCCCTTACCTCCATGTCCCTGACGAAAGCAAAGCACTCTGTCCTCAACCCTCTAAATCATTCCACAGCACAGCTCATAAATTGTAGTGTGCAAATGGAGCATCTGCTGAGCTGCAGCCACAGATAATGTGATGCTTCCACCTATTTTCCTTCGTAAAAGCATGCAGGCTACACTGGGCACTGGGCCCCCGACTCACGTAACAGGTAGAAAATAGCCTGTGTCTTAATCTTGTCTTTTTGCTCCGAGCTCCTGCACATTGAACCTGAATGGCTGGAAGAGATCCGGGTGGGCATGTGCCCTTCAGAAGCAGCAGCTCTGAGCACTTGCCAGAGGAGCAGCTGAGAGCCTCAAGAGCTTGTTGAGATAAATATCTGTACCTCTTTCAGAGTCATTGTAGTTAGTGAGCCTGCAACGCTACTAGAACAGCACTAGGTTTCAATGCCTTGTGAACAGCTGGTGCTGAGCCTCATGTTGATGTGAGACCTCTGCATGAGTTTTGCACTCTCCTTGATGTCACAGTGTTATTACATCGCTGTAACTATGAGAGTGACTCCAGTGTGGATTCCTGCTCGCTGTGAGGCAGAGGAGTCCTTCATACATCAATAGCAGTTGGTCCTTGAATGCTGGTGGGTGATGACTGAGACTGTGCACAGGGGAGATGGGATCGCTGAGTCCTGTGTACGTTGCAAAAAGCTGAACAAAGACAGGTAACAATGGAAAGGATTAAAGAAAGACTTGGTTGAAGAATGAAACAGGAAACTTCATCAAGGGACAAGACAGAATGGATAGCAGAGAGAGGAGTGCATGGTTTTTTAAAGAGAAAAGCCTTATTTGGTGAAGGGAATAACCACAACCAGAAAAGACAAATTATGAGCTGGCATCTGAGGCAGGAGATCTCCCACTGGGTCAAAAGGAGAGGGAGCAGTGGGTGGGGACATTGTGTTTATTGTTTTCTCATCATCTGTTTTTCCTGAGAGGTGATAGGTCCAGACATTGTCTGCAAATTTCATCCTTTTTACAGAGGTGGCAGTGCCTATAAGTGAAAGTATAAACTCAGGCCTCGTGATAGGATTCTGTGAAAGGCTGTACTTAAGCTACCTGGGGAACTTGTGTGAGCCTGCAGGGAGAGGCAACTGCAGTAGGAGGTCAAGTTCTCAAGAAGGAAGGTTCGATAGAGCTCTGTGCCCCTCTAACATCCCTGGAGATGCCCAGTCAGGTGTAGTGCTTTTGTCTCTCCTCACGCTCCAGAGGCTAAAAGCATACTGGAAACTCAGCAGCTGGATTCTGCAGCAGCAATCTGATTAGTGTCGAACAAATGGCTCCTAGCCAGGTTTGTGACAGCCTGATCAATCAAATTCAGAAAATCCCTTTTTAGGTTCACAGCTGACATTGGGAAAGATCTGGGAACATGTTTGGGAATTGAAGGCACCTGCTGAACATGAATGAGAGAGAAAAAAACCCCACAGACAGGCAGGTGGAGAAAGAGATGAATGGAGGATGATGTGATGATTCCATGTTCTGGTGTGCAGAAGAAAGCAAGCCACCTGAGGTGCCAAACTGTGTCCGTGCCTACATCACATGGCAAACATGAGGCTGTGCTGTGATGGCAATTTAATGTGGATGCATTTCCATGTCTTGCTTTTGCAATAGGAAAACACACCTGAAAGTTTCTCTGGATTAGTTACAACTGACACAGAAAGCCTGAGGAGAAAGTTGGGATCCAGCAAGACATGGGAAAACATATCCAGAGTGCCTGTCGTTGCTATTAAACACCATCTGTCATGGACCTTTGCAGGAATTCAGTATAGGATTCTTCTTACATCACAAAGGCTAAATGAGATAATCTGCATCTTAGCCTCACATGCATCATTGCTGAATGTAAGAATTAGTAGTTTATGCTCACTTGTAGTAGCCATGGATTTGACCCAATATGACAATTTCATGCTTTATTTTCCTGACACAGCCCAGGACTTAAACAGCATGGATTTTATTATTTTTTTTTTCCCTTGCTGTTTTCTTCTTCTCACTCAAAGCATTGTAGAATAGGTTTGTTTTCTAACAAAATCTTTTTTAGGTGCCAAGTAAGCCTGCAACTGCAGCAAGAACAATACCCCAGTGTTCTCTTTTTCCCCTTTGGTTCTAACAACCTTTGAGTATCAAACAGGCAGTGCTTTGCAGAGGAAAAAAGATAATAATGAACAACTTAAAATAGCTCTGCTGAGGAAAATACGAGTTTGATTTCAATTTCAGAGGGAATAACTTTCTTCCTGTCTCACTCACTGACTCTCTAATAGAAGACCAGCAAGATCTGATGTGGCTCCTGCAGAGACCTCCTATGTTTAAAGGATTTGGGAGCTTGCTAGAAGTACCGTAGAGCTTGAATTTGCTCTAATATGATACTGATTGCAATCCACGACATTTCCCTGGAGCTTTAGAGAACACCTGTGTACTTCACACTTGGAAAACAGTCAATATCCTTTCATGGTGTGATAGGCAGTGGGGCCAGGTAAACGGCACTCTGGAAGGATGGTGGAGTGATATGGATATGGACTTACGGCTTGGTGAAAAGTGAGTTCAGCTCTGCTGCAGTCTTTGTGTATACTTGGCTAACCACTTAACCTTCCCATGTCTGAAATTTTCTACAAATAGAATGGGCATGGGAGCATTTTCTTGTGCTCCAGGGACACTGGGTGATGGAAAGCATCAAAGGGTGAAAAAACATGCACTACCACAATGGCTTCTATTGATCTGAGCAGAGGACAGCAATTGCATGCATAGAAAACACAAGTTGAAACCTCACACAGCAGCATTGGTTTTGCTGCTGAAAATTGGGACATTGCGTTCAGTAAATCATCTGCTAGCCTTTGTTTACCTGACCAGTGATGGCACTAGTGGGTTTGGAATGTCATCTTGATTGGCACCAGTAAAACTTTCATACCATGATCTGCCACTCTCTGTTCTAGAGGGGCCATGTGTGTCATGGAAAAGAAACTTATTTTGAGAGGTTTGAAAACATTTTCGAGACTATTCTTACATTCCTTTTCCTGCAAAAGTAAGCAGCAGTTACTACTCAGCTAACCACACAGACCTCACAGGAGGCCATAATGATCCTTAAAAAATCCTAAATTAGTCTCTCTATGCATAAAAATGTCAATATTTTTTTAACTCATGCCATTTGAAGTGACTTCTGTAGGAAGCTGTGGATTTCCAGCTTTCTCAGTGGTATTTGAAGCAGGATGGTTGGTGTGGGAGTTAAAGGTGGCTTTGTGCTGCATTTGTGTTTTACTGATCACCAGACCAGAAGAGATTGGCTTAGTCTCTGATGCAAGCTGGAGTACCTCAAGGCTGTTGTAACATATCCTGACTGAAAACAAGGGACCACCGTAGCAGGGGACTCTTGGACCATGATGTCTTGTTACTTGTGCTGTTTATCCTTTGGCCACATCCCCTCACTGAGGGAAAGCTTCTGCATTTCTTGGCTATGTGGGAGTTCCTGATAACAGGAATCTAAAGCACCAATGTGCAGCAATGTTAACACAGGGCAGGATCTGACTCCATGGAGTCAGGCAGCAATACAATTAACTGAAATAGCATGATGCTTTCTGTGTGAAAAAAAGAAGCCACTGCCTCAAGACTAGATCTTATTTGTTTTGGGCCTTGGGCAGGTGTTATTTTGGAAAGCAAAATCACAAATGTCACAGTGTCTGCTTAAACTAATAAATGAGAAAAATGCACAATTTCCAGGGAAGAGATACTTCAGCCGTGAGAAGTGGCCTGAACATGGTGCAGTAGAAGGCTATGCAGCAAACCCTTTTCGTCATTCCCCTGATGCACTCCAACAGGGCTCCCAGTGTGTTCAAGAGATGGTATCTGAGGAACCCAGCATGACCTCAGGAAAACCTGTGTGGCACAGCAGTACCTGATAGGACCAGTGCTAGTCCCCACGATAACCTAGCATGACCCACAAGACTGACCCTGTGAAAACATTTGATTTATGGCAAATGACATGGATTTAATCACTCACTGGAGAATGCCGAATGACGCAGCACAGCGTTGCTCACTGTGGCTCTACTGAACTGGCACGCTCCGATTGGCTTTGGGAATACACCCATTGGGTGATTCATACAATTAAAGAGCTGCCAATCCTCCCAACACTAATGAAATGCATCTCTATTTTACTGGTAGCACTTTCTAGCAACCCATTTAGGCTTTTCTGCTGCTCTCATCACCCTGAGGTATGAGCACATCACAATTGATGGACAGCTGGTTTGCAGTTGAGGTTAAAAGGAAAACCTGGTCCCAAATCAGATGGAATGGAATAATTCATCAGTTTATAAGCAGAATACAAATATCCAGTCAGATAATTAATTGCTATACTAACTTAGCACAGGTTGGATGATGTACTCTCACCTTGGGAGGGGGACACATTAACATTAATCTAGAAATGCTAAGAACTGTGTGTTCTAATTAAACCAGTGTTATGAAATTGTAGTGTGTAACCTACATCTCACATGGGATTTGAGATTTCCTGCAGACCATGAGAAGACACTGTGGTTCTTCTCCACTGGAAGGAAAAGATAGCTTCAAGGTGCACAGCAAGCTGCCTCCTAAGATCACTGATGTATGAGCATACATCAACCAGAGCAGGTGTATAGGGCTCAGTTCTCAAATTTATTCCAGTTGATTCAGCCCATTTAATAGCACAAAACAAATAATTTTGCTTACATGCCATCGGAAGACATTCCTTATGTATGGGAAACGTTGAATGACATAAATGAAGGGACATGTGGACTCTGACCAGAGCATCTTTTCTCTTTTTCTGTCATTCTGGACCCAGTATGATCCAGATATGCTGGAAGATTTAGTCTATCTAGGACAGCCAATAGGGTCTGCCATGAACGAAACTAATTCAATAGTATTCTCTCAAATCTTGCAAAGGACCTAAATTTTTCTGTTAGAGGCTCAGTTTCCCTTACTTCCCTTGGTCTAACACCCATGAGGATCCAGCTCACTTCCTTCCCTGTATGAAAATTAAATCTTCCCTCGCCATAGGCTCTATGCCGATTCCCCACTCATTTTTTGCTGTCGTACAATTAAAAACTAGATTCTCCCTCCTTTGCTCTCCCCACCCTCCTAATGTAATGCCCTGGTGTTATCCTGATAACAGCATGTAGAGATGTGAACAGATCTGCCTGCCATCTTGTCATCTTCTCTCAGATATCCGACCCAGTTCCCAGGGTCTGATTTGGTACAACTATGAACATTTAGTCTTGAAAATTGATCACTGGCCCAGAGGCTAAATGTTTATTACCCGGAGAAAAAAAGATGACGTTACAGTTATTCTTATTTTAGGTCCTGAAAAGGGCAGGAAGTCCTACTATGTTAGCAGCGAAAGGAACAAGAGTGGCTCAAGAGGGTCTTGACAGGTTCAAAAAGTTGCAACATTTGAAAGAATAGTCCACATCTGATCACCTATCAACAATTTATCAATAGCTCAGTGATTAAAACCAAAGCTCTTTCACTTCATTAAACACATTCAGTGCCATTTGCTCTACATTCCAAATGGCTGAACTGATGTTCTAGTGCAGCCTATTTTTAGTCTTTCTGATTAGTTTATTATTTGGGAAAAGCTACTGACTGTGTATCTGTTGCAGAGATCTAATTCTTCATGTGGATCCCAAGGAAGGGAAGAAGGTCATATAGGTCTTAAGAATTTATTGGGGTGTGGGTTCAACCACTGTCCCTGCTGTGGTGCAGCTCAGTGAAGTGATGAACATGGAGCTTTCCACTCCTTGAGTCTTTTCCTTTATTTTTGTTATAGGAAGAAACCCAGTAATATATTATACTTTTTTTTTTCCCCAAGAAAACTAAGATGTAGATTGACAAAACTAGCAGTCTCAGTGAGAATTAAACAAGATACTCAAAATAAGTGATCTCTTGGGTGTCTGAGTAAATCACCACCTCCAGATCAGATTTTATTTATTTTGAGAACAAACTATTTCTTTGCTGGTAAATCCTGCAGTTTTGTCATGAATCCAATGAATTTTCACTGCTAAGTGACAACCCTAGAGACAGAAGGGGCCGTGTATCCCCAGGGCAGATACCACATGGGCAAAAGCATTTCAGTATTGCCTCTTCAGCAAGCTTCAGCCCTCATGTGAAAGGACAGGATCTGCAGGTCACATGGAGATTAGTCTCTGTGTCCTTCAGCCCTGCCTGCTAGAACTGCAAAGGAGAAATCCAGCTGTGATGGCATCATCTGGCTCACAATTTCTCAAGCACTTGCACACATGTCTGGGCCAAGCTTCATTTCAGAACACCAAATAATACAGTACCCTTCCCACAGGAACAGAATGAGATGTGGTCATTCATTTCTTTCAGACCACCTGTTGTTACCAAGCATGGGGGAAAACCTCTCCACTCACACAGGCATGCCTGTTTGTGGATACGAGAATTAGATTTGGACTGAGAACTGAGGGAGGCTCTTACTACAAGTCTCCATGGCACATTGTAATGTGACCTTGCATGGGTTTTGGAATCTGCACACCTGAGTAAGCGCTGCATCCTGACAGCTCTCAGACACACAGCTAATTTGCCTGTGAAGGGCACCATGCTTGAGTAGCCATTAGATCTTGAAATACCTAAGCTAGCTTGCTTAGAGTTATTTGGAGATCACCTCCTGGCACTGCCTGGTGCTGGGCAGGCATGCCCTGTACTGCATTCTGTCCTGCCTGGAGAAGAAGTCAGTTCTAGGTATAATACCCTCTTAGTGATGTCAAAAGCAACAACACAGAAATTCTACACATTTTGTGTCTTCTGTTTTGCTGCCTTTCATGTGTCATTTGTCATCTTAGACTGTCACTTCTTTGAGGTAGGGACAACAGCTTTTGTGTATGCACAGTGTCTCGCATAAAAGGTGTTTGCACCCTACGTGAAGCAGTTTTTGTGCAGCTGCAATGGCACAACGGCAAGAAAAGGTAAAATTCTCAGAAAACCTCTGCTGAAGAACAGCAGCGGGAGAGAGGCATTAAGTGTTAGTTCTCCTGCTTTGCCAAAGATACTCTAGCCAAGCCATGGGTTCTCTGCCACAAAAACTGTACCTAAAGACTCCAGAAGAAGGACAAATTCATGTGCTTCCAGGTATGAGATCAGCAGAGAGCCTCAATGTATAAGGTGGTCATGCTTGCCTTTCTTGGTATCACCAAGTCAAATCTAAAATTTCATGCTCCAACTAGTTTGTTTCTTCTTTTTTCTAACCTTTTCTTTTTCAAACTTTACTTCATGTAGCCAAAACCACTGGTCTCATTTTCCAAATTGCTGTAGGTCCAAGGCCGCTTGGTCTATGGGATTAATCCTGCCCTGTCTTTCTGTGTCTGAACCCTTCTTTCTCCCATGGCCTGGGGCAAGAAGGAGCGAGAGGGAAGGCTGTTAATGGTGGCAGGTGTTGGCATCACCAGGTGAAAATCCATCCCATTCCACAATTCAGAGAAGGTGGATGAGGGAGTCAGCCTCTCCATCCATCAGCTCAAGCTGATACTCCTGCTTCTCTCAGCAATTCATACCTCTCCTACCACTGCGTCCCAGGGTTTCTTCTGACTCATCTTCCTCTTTCAGACCATGTATCTCAATTATCTCCTTCCAGCACTCACACTGCCTTCCTATTACCACCTTCCCTTGTCATGCTGTGGCCAAGTCTTTGTTCCCCTCTTTCCTAATGTTTCCTTCTGGCTAGCTGTGCTTTCCAGCTGTCACAGACCCTTCCAGCCCCAAATGTCTCTCTGTTTCCAGCATGCAGAGATGCTTTCCTTCACAGCTGAGTCAGTTTATTCCCAGAAACAACCCATCCCTTCAGTTTCTGCAGAAGAATAAAAGTCCTCCCTGGTCTTGGTGCCTTTATATCCTCACAATGCTCTTTCTCAGAGTCTTGCTTTGCTCTGAGTGCTTTCCTCCTCACTGTTCCTGTAAATGTGGGCCAAACTGTAATGATGCAGCACTCAGAAAAACACCTTTCTCCTGTGATCTTAGACAGCCCCTGGAATTAATTCCTGGAAAGCCATTCTTGGCCTTTCTGAGTTATGCTTTCCTGTGAACAGATGGACAAAGTGATGGATGAAGAGGGGAAGAACAGAACAATGATTGAGATAGAGTGGTGCAATGATTAGGCGCTCACCTAAAATTTAGAAAAATTGTCAATCCTATGCATTTTCCTGTGCTGTGCTGCTGTTTACATTGCAATTCACTCAGCAGGGTAGACATATTATTTTCTCTTTTGCTCCCTTTCCCAGAGCTGCAATGCTCTGCTCTGCTCTTGACAGTTGTTCCCTTTGAGACTATTGAGTACAGTTCCAATGGAGCCCTCAGTTAAAGGACACTGTGCAATGTTGAGCTCCAGTTATCTCCAACAGAAAGCCTGTTCACAGCTGCTCTGTTGCCCCAAACCCTTGAACTTCATGAGAGACTCTGTCAACCTCCCAGGTTTCCTCCCAAACTCTCCAATTGAACTTTTTTGGTGAATTTTCTCTTCCTTGAAAGAAATACATGGCTCCTACTTTTGGAGACACGAGAGGAGCAGGAGAGATTAAAATAACTCCATGTCTACAAGACTTAGAGGTCTAGCCTATTGCGCAATCCTTCCAAGCCTGGAAGATACGAAGGAACCTAAGCCTGGTTATTTCTTGAGGGAGCAGCTACATGTCTGCGCTTCTGTTATTTCACAGGTCAGCTTACAGTTCCTCTTTGTGCTGCATACACTGAGATCATAGGGCTCCAGGCAGACATTTTGAGCAGTATCTGGGACACAAGCTTCTACACCAAATTGTAGCATCCCCCATACCAAAAGCATGCACTGCAGTAGTGCTCTGAAGCAATTGGAGGAGAAAGGAGCCTGGAGATAGCTATTCCTGGACCTTTCCTCACGCCCACCCAACTGCATTTCCACAGTGCATTGGGGATCTCAGTCTCTCACTCAATTGTTTCCACTGGATACCAGCCTCTCTTGCTGTGCCCAAAATACAGTGAACCAGCCCTTCACCCTGCTTATAATATTCCTACTTTTTGTGGCCAGTTATGAACTCCCAAACACAGGGAAACCATCCATCCTGTGGTCACGAAATTCAGTAAAACTTCATAGTGACTCCAGCGTATTCCCTGTACTGGATTTCTTAGTCTCTGAATATTTGATTTCTGTCTTCCTCCCCTCTGCCTTCAGGCAGGATGACATTCTTTTCTGCTCGAGTCCTTTCAGGCGCTACTGATCTTGAAGCTCCCCAATTACAACCACTTTTCTTGCTATGGTGACACCTTAAGAGACAACAGCAGCTGCCTATAAAGGGCCTCTGCCATCTGTTTCCTCTGCCACTTCTTTGAGACAGCTCTAGTTATATACAGAAAAATATTTATCACAGTTCATTCACTCCTCACTCAAAAATGAGCAAGAGAAAAATGTCTTCTTTCATGATTCTTTCTGCCACTGCCCTTCAAAAACCCATGACCCTCAGCCTAAGGAAAAGGGCAATGCTTGAATCTAAAACAAAGAAGCAGAAATTCTTGATGATTGATCCCTTGAGACCCTGTACTCTGAAGGCAATTCTGGGGGGCCATTTACATTTGGGAATAACTCCTCATGGCTGTCTAAAATGCAAAAGTCAAAATTAGACCACTTCATCTCAACCACCAGTCTTTCATATAGATCGTATCTGAAAGGAGATGCACATGGGCACACATGCACACACATATTTGAACAGACTTGATTGTGAGTCCTTTTCCACCACTTCTCCAAAGAGGCTGAATGGGATGGCATCACAGGGACTAGTTCCTACCCAGGAGGACCATGGGCTAGAAATGTAAAGGGAAGAGCAGAAATGTCATCAGGCGTTAGGGCTGTGGAAGAAAAATGAAGACATGAGAGATGATGTGGAGAAAAATGGAAGAGAAGAAGAAACAGTGAATTCTGAAGAAGAATGATGAAGAGAATGAAGAAAAATGAAAACCAAGGGTGAAAAAAAATTGGACTAAGAAAGAAAAATATTACACAACATTCTCAGGAGGAGATAAAGCTCAAGGAACAGGTTCTCAAATATTTACTTGTTTACAATGGACAGGTCACAGTAAGGTTGCAGAAGTCAGCAAACAGGGTTGGATGAAAAGTCATTTGATTCACAGTGGTCTGTGATACTGAATGGACATAACCTTAAACCTGGGAAATATTCAATGTTCAAGCACGATCCATCTCACTGCAGCTACGCTGGTGATATAAACAAGACCTGAAGAAAGAGAGAAGTTCTCTGAGTGATAGCAAATTTAAGAATGAAATGTTGTTATGAAGGAGTGGGAGGAGAAAAATAAAACAGGCACTAAAAAAAAATCATGTTCAGAAGGAGAATGAAAACTGAGAAATAGGAAGAGAAAAATCAGAAAGGGATAGAAAATCCAAGGAACGGAGGTGGATAGTGTTATTCTTTATTTGACAGAATGTATTCTTTATACAACAAGCTAAATCAGAAATTTATACTTGCTTGCTTCTAGCAAAAACACACATTAGAAAAATCCCTACCCATGAATAGGATGACATTGCATTCTCAAGTTTTTGTATACCATCTTCATTTTCTGTTTTTCACAGCTAGCAGATAGGAGTGTATGCTCTGGGGGAGTAAGAAGTGCAGGATAAAGTCCCTATGCTTCTCTGGGGAGATATAGATTTGATAGGAAGCTAGTATAAATACTTTAGTCACCTGTGCCACAGAAACAGAAGTGGATTTCACCTATCCTGCAGGGCTTGGTATGAAGACTCTGTGTAGTTTGGAATTTTATGGGAGAACTTTTCTGTAACACAAGGAGAATAAAAGGGGCTGGGAGATAGAAAACTGTCAATAAAAAAGAGATTCAAATAAAGATAGAAACACAGAAAGAAGAGAAAGGGAAAGGTGAATGCCAGCAAGCTCATGGTCACCTCTACCATTTTACACACTCACCCATCCAAGGTGAGGAGTCTGTATGAGAATCTTTGCCCCACAGGAAGGGTAACCAAGTTGAATTTTTCTAATGATGGTGAAAGATGATGAAAATGGGAATAGTTTGAAAAGAAACTGCTGGACTTGGTGAACAGCTGGCATAAATAAATGCAGAATCTCATTAACTTTGGGGCTGTCTCACCCACTCATACTAGAAGTGAATTTAGCCCCTGGTTTGTTGAGTACGTCACTGGCAGAGCGGGGACACGCAGTGACCTTGGGGGCATGGCTGTTTAAAGCACGCACAGCCCTTCCTCAGCCTCGCTCTCCCCTTGCCTACACGAGCAGCGTAAGCAGCGTGGCTCCCTCCAAGTCACCGAGGTTACATCAGTGCAAATGAGGGGAGAACTGGGCCTCCATCTCTTGTGCATAGAAACACTACAGTATTGTACGTCATCAGATGCCAGTGCAGTAATCATTTCCACAGATACAAGAGGAAAGAGACAACCTCGTTTCTAATTTAGTCGTGATAGCATCAAAGAGACCCAAAGCCTATTGCTTTCTGGGAAGCAGGGACTTCAACAATAATAATTCTTTGCACATATATAGCACCTTCATTGCCAACTACTTACTTTATACCCTTGAGTGTGAAGAAAAAGGACTCCACTTAATTCCATATGCTCTTAATTGCTTTCTATCCCAGATACTTCCTAGCAAAATATGATAGAAATACCTAAACTCACTGTTAATTTGTCAAATTAGGGCAGTCATTGACACCAGCAGAAATGCAGGCCTCGTTTGCATCTTACATTGCAACTGCACAGCATAGCATCTAGAAACAAAAGAAATGCCAGACAAAGTAAATCTGAGCTCTGTTTAATCCCTGACAAATGTTTCAGGGAAGAGGCAAGAACCACATGGCAGTCAGATAGGGGATAGACTGCCCTTGTGAAATGTTATCCTAGTTTTTATGGCGACTGGCTTAATTGCTGAATTACAAAACACCCAAAATGCTGTTCACATCCATTAGGAGGATGCTTAATTTTCGTGAACTCTGTCGTAAATGCCCACTTGCTTGCTAAATGTTGTTAAAATCTTGGCCATGAGAGCTCCAGTGGCAATGAGCTCCACAGCCCTGATATGCATCAAATGAGAAAGCTTTAACTGGGTCTCCGGTGACTCATGTCAGGTCCTCTTGTCTGTGTGTTACAAAATGGGGAAATCAAGAGCTACTGATCCACCTTCTCTAGCCCATTCATTATTCAACACAATCCAATCACTTTCCCTCTCATTCACCTTCTTTTCCAGGCAAACATGCCTAGTTTTCATACACACAGTGTTTCCTACTCTTCCTTCTCCCTGTCCCCCTTTTATGAACCCTATTCTTTGCAACACCCCACCCTTGGATGGCCCTTGCTCCTGCACTCTCTGCTATCCTCTCTGCTCTACTTATGCCTGGGGACTTGTTGGTGGTGGGTTTTCTGTCTGCAGCCATGTGCTGCAATAGACCATTAACAGCAGTGTCCCCGTTTCGGCACCCCGTGAGTTCATGTGGAGCCCTGCATGGTACACAGTCCCCCTTTTCTCACCAGCCACTGATACCCTCTGTCCCTCCTCCCCGAGGTTCATTCAGGCATCCATGGGGCTCAGAGCGTCCAGCCCCATTCACCTCCCCACCTTAGGTATTCCTGAGAATCTCAGAGAAAATCATTCTCTTGAAAACAGTTCAAAAAGGATAACTGCCTGCTGAGACTCCTCTCCCTGACAACCAGAGATCCTTCACTGTAGTGCACAACAACTGCCCCAGGGTTATGGCTTGAGAGACCCTTATTCTCCATTTGGATCCTGGCCTGATCCATGTCTGAGGGTTGCCAGGGAGGGCATTTAGGGCTGCCACGAGCTCCTTCCAGCCCAGTTGCTGGCTGCACGCAGATGAGCCAGCTCATCAGCTGAGCTGCCAGTGAGCCCTCCGGCCACAGGAGGTTGGAGGCAGCAAAGTGGAGGGAGATTGGCTTGACCACAGGCAGTGAGCAATGAGGGGAGCAGAGTCTCACCCCCCTCAGAGGCAGCTGAGCTGCCACAGGGGTAAGAGGAGATAGTGACAGCAACTGGTGTCCTACACGGCTTTGAGGAGGGGGCACTGGCTGAAGAAAGGAGGAGGCGGACAGCCAGAAATAGGTTGGAAAAGTATTTCTTTAGAGCACACCAAAAGAATGAAGTCCTTTAGCTGGGGGGAATGACTGCATGTAAGATGGGGTAAAGCCAGGAGGAAATGATGGCAGGGAGAAGAGGAAAGAGGAGAGATGCGACAGCAGGACCAAAGGGGACAGAGAAGAGCAAGGACAAGATAATGTAACAGAGGAAAGAGCAAGGGGGATGGGCCTCAGAGAACTTGGAGATAAACAGGGAGAAATAATGGAGAAGATGCTTTTGAGAGAAAGCATAGAAGAGATGTAAAGATGAAAGGGAAAAATAAAGAGGAAAAACAGGGGAGGGAAACAAGAACAAATTAAAATGGAGATGGATAGAATGAGTCAAAGATGGAGGGTGAGGAAAAAGCTGGGGTCATACAGGCAAGAGAAAAATAACTTTTAGGTGTGTTGTATTTACATTCCGTTCTGTGTATGCCTAACCTGCTCCACATTCTGTGTTTCCCCTGCTGGGGGGCTGCTGCCTTGGGTTGAGGGTTGTGAGGGGGAGGACATGGAGCAGGAGCCCCGTGGTAACCCATTCCCCCAGGAGCAACTCCCTCCCCTCCTTGAGAGCCCCCTTCAAGGGGAAGGTTTCATGCCTGTGAAAGGAAGGCAGCAGCACATCCTCTAACAACGAGTGCAATATGGAAGGGAGAAGCAGCGCAGAATGGAGCAGCGAGGGCTCCCCCTGGGATAAACCGGGTATGCTTGATTGGGAATCTGCTCTTAAAACAGGGGCAGGGGGCAGTGCCATCTGAGAGCCTGAAATGTTCCCTGCTCCCCCCGGCAACCTCCTCGCTACTGCTTTTAAATTAAATAAATATGGAGATTCTGCTGTCAAACCTCAGCAGTCCTCCTCCCCCAAAACTCTTGTTTAGATCATACCAAACCGCAACCAAGTGAGACGGGGACTCAGAGGGCTGCATGGGGAAAGGGATGGGTTAAAAGGGAAACATTAGATAGGAATAGCTCCTGGTCTCCCTGGCAAAGAGACATTTGTTCTAGCTCTGTGTAATTTCTTTATACATTACTGCTGCCACACTGCATCTCCATGTCCCTCCCACTGCATTTCACTCTCACTCTTTTCAGCAAGGCAATTTCTGGTGCATTTCAGGACAATATTAACCCATTCCTCTTTCTCTGTCAGCAGGAAGATTCATAATTTAAGAGCAATTTAAAAGTCTGTTCTGGCAACTCGCTAGTGAGGAACAGCATTTCCTTGTCAAATCTTACAAAGGAGCTGAGGTTGCAGGTCTCAGCCCCTCAAATCCCTGCCTTCTCTGTGACTTCAGTCAGGTGTGAATTTAAGCTGAGAGGAGAACCAAACCCACCCAAGTCTGGGATCCTGAGTAATTCTTCCTCACCATCTGTCACCCTACTTTTTAAAAACCATTGTCTCCCTCTTTACCCAAGGCCTGTCCAGCTCTGAATCCTTTTTCTCCCTGGCAGATGCAACGCCAGCAGCAGTCATCTCTGTGATGGGTCATTTCCTCCTGCTACATCTCATGGCTGGGCTAGGATGCTCCTGGTCCTGAACTGTGAAGATATGGAGACCCTGACTTAATCTACTTCTACATCCACTGAATTTTCAGAAAAGGCCCTGGATTAGGTCAGCAAGGATGAGAGGAAGGAACCCTGTTAGGTTTGTGGATCCTTGGAGTAGGATGGTAGGCAATTCTGCAGAGCAAAACTAGGGACGTTGACAGAAACAACGGCTGAAAGAAAGAAGATCATGAAAAGTAAGGGGGAAAATAGGGAAAAAACCCTACATTTAAAATGGATGTGAAAGGAAAGAGGTGTACCAGGAACAAACAGCAGTGGGAGAAGGCAGTGAGAGGAAGCAACGCAGCACCAGAATCGTCTGGCAGAAGCCTGTCCACTGCCTGTGCCCTGCCTCACTTTGCTGTCAGCTCTTCATTTTTGCGAACATTGAATCTACACTTAGCTCTTATGCACTGTTCAGATATAATAAGCTGGAAAGGGAACAGATCAGCTCATTAATTCTCCTTGGGAAGGGTCTCTAGGCAGGAATTATTTTCTCCACCAACATCCATTCAATTACTTGCCTTCACACCAGTCAGATCTACAGGGATGTCTAACCCCATGCGCATCACTCATGCCTGCCTGCCCTGGACTCTTCTCTCCCGCCTTCTCAGTATAAAAGCCTCCCAGACCTATCCATTTCTTAATAATAATGACAACATGACAAAACCAATAACCTACAGATATAAAATACATTTCATTTTCTTGCTTCATAAGACCCTGATAAGGCATCGTCCCTCACTTCTTGAGATCCTGTAGGAGATCTACAGGAGCTAATGAAAGAATTAGACAGGGCATCACTCATAATAAAAAGTGGTTTTAAAACATTCAGGGCCAAGAAGGAATTAGGCTGGAAGATCCGCAGCCATTTCAAAGTGGTAAGAGGTGCAGCATCCATGTGGGGCATGAGCTTGCTGATCTCAATTATTTGCTGTTCGTGTGTGTTTTGTGCCTACAGTTACAGGGCTGAGAAAAACCATTTTTCTTGGAGGGCAGAGACTTTGGAATGGCCCAGAGACATATCTGGGCAACCCCAAAGTCTGAGAGAGAATCATCCTGAGGAGGAATAGGAAAAAAATCAGAAGCATGATCTGCAGCAATGTGAACTAGCACCACCTGCCTGCTTGAGTCCCACCATGGAGCAGGGGCACACTGTAGGAGAGAAGAAAGTGGGGGAAAGAAATCTCAGCAGAGGAGGAACTTCCCAAATGGCACTCTTCTTTGAAGTAATACAAGGATCTGAAAACACTGACTGACAGTCCATTGTAGGGAATAGAATGACTGAAGAGAGGGAAACCCAAAAATTGAGAGCCTGGGGACCAAATTCTCCAAGGTGAGCTTTCAATTCTGACCACAACATATCTATGCATACAGCCCAAGATAAGTGCTCGCATCCTTTTTTCCTACTGGATCTCTTGGCCAAGAAGAGAAAAGACAATTTAGCAGGATAACTTGAACATGAGGTGTCCACCATCCCTGACAGCCTACAGTGTTGACTAATGCCAGTGTTCCTCCACGTATCCAGAAATGAAGGCAACATAATCAGAGGCTTCCTACCAGTAGCAGATGGCAGTTTGAACTCCTCCTTTGATTATTTTCTTGTTAAAAAGCCTCCTGCCCTCCTCTTCACTACCTCTCCTCACTCTGTAGACCTGCCCTTGCATCCACCCCAGGCAGAGGAGTGCCTGTCCCACATCCTTTGTCAGGTGCCTCTGCCACACCGTGGGCAGGCTGTGAACAGATCCAAGGTTTTTGTCCTTTTTACAGCCTCCTGAGACTAAGCTCTTTCCTCCACAAATCTACCCACTCTATGTATCATGGGGGAAAAGGAGCTTTTGCTGCATCCTTCTCTCTCCTGTTCACCAGCAGGAAGCTTTCACTGGGAGAGGGAATCAACCAGGGACACTCTTCTGATTCCTTCCGACAAGAAAGAAGATAACCCCCACTAAGGTGATCAGATGTGACAGCAAGAACCCTGCCATCCAAGGGCTGGTGGGGATATTTGGCTGTGCTGTCCTGGGACCAAGAGTGTGCCAGCCATCACTCCATGCAGGCTGTGGGGCTGAGGGAAGCCAAGCAGAGGCATCCCATCAGTGCCAGTGCCAAACCCATGCTGTGCCACCTCACGAGGGAAACCCATGCTCAGGGCCTGCACAGCATGTGCCCATGGGGATGGTTTTGCCCTCTGCTGAGATGCTCTTGCAACCAAGTCTTTATCTAAATTTTAGTGCAACCTGTGCCCTCAGGCGAGGAACTCAGAGCTGGGCTCGACTTCCCTGTGGTGCATTGCATCCTCCTACCCCACTTGTTACTGCTGCCCAGCATTTGGGAGCTGGGGGATTGGGCCAGCCCAGCCTTCACGTGTGCGGGGTGAGTGAGAGCACCCTGCCAGGGCCGTGCAGGTTGTGCTCAGGCTGCATTTCACACCCTTCATGCAGGGCTATGATTTTAAGCCCACTGGAGAGCATCAGCAGGGAGGGCAGGGGACCTGGGCTGGCAGTGCAACATTGCGGGGGCTGGGGGCACTTCAGAGCTTTTAATTGGAAGCATCCTGGCACATTCTTTTGCCATGCAAGCCACTTCTCAACAGTGCCTGTGGGGTCCTGTCAGATGTAAAGGAGAAGGAGCCCCGAGCTCCTCCAATCTGACAAACCTCACCCGCCCCTTCCTCCTCCCCCTCAGACCGCGTCCCTCTGGGTACGGCTCTGTGGGCAGATAGACATGATCTGAATTCGCTGCCTCTCTCGGCTGGGGTCCTCATACCTTCTATCTCCATCCCAGCCTCCCTCCGCCCTCCAGCCTGGGGACATGGCTCAGGAAGGGAGTTCATCCGCAGCCTCTCTTCCCTGCATGGTTTTGCATTTGGGCTTTTTTTTTTTTTCCCTTCTCTCTCTCATTAATTTTTAATTAAGGAGATGTCTCCTTCCCTGGTTGTAATGAATATCTGTGTGAAAGGCTTTTCATTTTTTATTAATATATACCTCTATGCATTTATCTATTTGCAGGAAATCTGTGCATGTGTGTGAGCAAGTGTGTTTAAAACATCCCCCATTAATTTACTGCTATTGATTTTCTGGCGTGGATACAGCATATAGTATTCAGCATAGAGCTCCTCTGCAGGATATGTTAAAAGGCAGCAGTTTGGGTTGACAAAGGGCACTAAATGCAGTATGCGTCAAATAGACCATCGCTCAATGAAGTCACTTAGCTATTCAAAACATGTCCAGCCATCACTCAACCGTTTGCACCAAGAACGGGGGGGAAATTCACGCTTCTTCCTGGACACAACCATTTCCAAACAGCAGCTTTAGCTTTCTTTGGTGAGAGACATCAAAACATACATAGTTTATTTCCCCCGTCTCCCATCTCCCAGTGCCGGGTTAAGAAAATCAGTTCTGCGGTACCCACTTGCTGTTCTCCCCTGATAGGGAGCTCCAGGCACACCCAGCTCTGGTGGACACCGGCAGACACTGATCTTATCCCTGGATGTCCCTGAACCCCTGGCAGCCCACCGTCCAGCTGGGAGCTGATTCACAAACAGGGCTTTCACAATGGGCTGTAATGTGCGCTCCTGTGCTCTCACTCTCCTCACTACGTGTGTAACATAAACCATGCATTTACATCGGTTGCCCCTCTCCCTCCAGCATGGGCTGAAGACCACCTCCCCAGCCCACACGTACGCCAATAGCAGGACTCAGCAACACATATTTAAAAGCGAATCACTGGCCCCTCTTTTCTTTCTCCCTCCCTTTAGAACATCTGATTCCAGAAGTTGGCTGCAGTGGTGTCTCTTCTGTCATCAGACATGTCACTGAGTTGCTATTCAGTTTCACCATATCAGACTTAGGCTGATTTCTCCATTCAGAGAGTTGTTTATTTTAAGCCTTTACCATTCACCTTAAAAAAAAAAACAAACAACAACAACAAAAAACCCCAAACAACCCCCTCCACCTCCCCTCCTAACAACAAACTGGGGAAAAATCCCAGCCCCAAACCAAACCAATCAGCAGCCAACTAGACCCCTCTGCACCCAGACCAGTGAGATGTGGTTGCTTACAGACATTACAAAATGCTCTGAACTCTGTTTGAGATGACTGGTATCATTCTGTATGAGACATTTTGGATGTAACAGGGTTGCTTCCCTTTCTCTCTTTTTCCTTCCTAAAGTGAACTAATAATTGCATCCAAAGTGCTTTGCAATCACCTCCTCCCCACATATCCCCTCACTCACAGTCTTGTCTTTGCAAATAAGCCATTTGCGAAGAGAGCAATTATTTCACTCTCTGGTTGCAGCCAGAGCACAGCAATAACACAGCATTTTGGCATTGCTTACCCAGGCAATACAAACAAGATGAAGACAGGCAGACCGCACAGTTGCTTTTTGAAAGGATCTCTCGGTGGTTTTGTAACACACACATTATTCCATTTGGAGGGAGGAAGTGAATTTTTGGGGAAGGTGGGAGGGGGGAGGGTGGGAAAGAAGAAGGGAGAAGGGAATGGAATAGTGAATGTTTTGCCTGTCTTCTTGCCTCTGTGCCCTGAGTAACTGAGCCCACCACTCTCAATCCACGGTGAAAGGAATGAAGTGAGAAAATGGTGGAATGTGGAGGGATTTACTGGGGGGAGGAGGGAGAAACGTGGGGTGGTGGGAGAGGAAGGGGTGGGGGGTGTGGAGGTCCAGAATCAAATACCTTCCAGGCAGCAGGTTCTCCATAATCCAGAATGGGTCATGACTTCCTCGTTCTTTTTGCTGGTTTCGTTCTCACTGACAGTTTTAGTCTTGCAAACCCCTCTGGAGTAAAGCCAGTAGTCGGTCCCCACAGCTATGGTCATCAGGCTGAAGGCAGCGAAAGCACCAACGGTGGTTAAAAGCATCTGAACACCTCTGTCAAAGAGCCCCATAATTCTTCATTATACAAATACCCAACCGCCTTCTGATTCTTGGGGTGTGTGTGTTTAATAAAATAAAAGAATAATAATTCCGACTAATAATATAATGGGTATAGAGAGAGAGATAGATATCAAAAAAGGGAGGTAAGAAAGCCCACGGAAAAGAGTGTAAATTAGAAAGACCACACGGGAAGAGGCTTGCCTTTTAAATCGGAAACGTTCTGGTTGAAATATAAAAAAAGGAAAAAGGAAAAAAGAAAAAAAAAAAAGAGAGAAAAGAACCAAGAAAAAACAAACAAATAAAGAGAGAACCCCCCCCAAAATGAGACGCCTTAATCCCTTTTTCTAAAATTCTGGTCTCCAGTTTCCATATGTAATGGCTAATTTGGAGATGGCTTCCACAGTGAACAGGGGAGCAGCAGCAGCATCCTCAACACAATCTCTCATTATCTGGACCTAGACAGTTAGAGACTGTAAGAGCAGAGATGCAACCTTCAGTCTTCTTGCTTAGCTCTGCAGCCTGCGCCATGAAAATCCTTTTCCTTCCCAGTTATCTTCCTTGGGTTTTTATTTTTTTTTTTCCCGGCAGCGGCAGTCGCTCCAATCCTCTCTCACTTTTTCTTGCTTGCTTCTCCTTCCTTTTGCTCGCTCCTACCACCAAGCCAGAGTGCCCAGTATACTGTAAGCCCTTGATTTCAGCTGAACAGGTGCCGAGGTCTTGCCTCCCATGGCTTTTCCGCACAGCCGCGGCGCTCGCTCCCGGCGGAGGTGGGCGAGGAGAGAGGGGGGTTCCTGGCGTGGGGGGTTGGGGAAGGGGAGGAGGGGGACAGGCGCGGCGCCCCTCCGGGCGGGGGGCGCGGAGCGGAGCCCGGCTGCGGCACCCCCTGCCCCGCGGCGGCCCCCGGCGGCTCCCGT
>JACBWW010000005.1:5809263-5859015 GCA_020086605.1 Lanius collurio
CTCCTGGTTCTATACATGTAGCTGCTGATTAATGCAACAATCATGAAGAAAAGAAATAATCTAATTCTTGATGCTACCGATTTTGTTTCTCTCTGATCAGATTCATTGTTCAGTGAAAAATGAGACCAGAAGATCTGCTTTAGGTTCACTGCTGTTCTATGCGGGGGAGCAGCACTGGGGGAAGCGGGTGCTGGGAAGTTGAACCAGTTGGAGGGCTTCAGCTGCAATTTCATAACTCCAGTTATCTCTTCTCCCTACTCCCTCTCTGGGTGCAGGCTGAGACTGCCCTTCCAGGACAATCTGTCCCAGGACTAATGGACATGAAGGGCTCTATAGCAAGCAGCCAGGGGGCCACTGGCTGCCCTACACACCCTTGTTCATTTCCCCCATTTGGAGGGCATAATCCAGGCTGCCCTCATAGCTGAGACTGAGGTAGAGGCATTTACCAGCAAGCACTCATGGTGTCCCATATCAGCCATATGCAAAGCACCACCAGCAGGCAGAAAAGGACCCGGGGAAGGCAGAAAGAGGAAGAGGTGGTAGGAGACAGTGCAAGTTGAGACCACGGAAATATTTTTTGTGGACAAACACAGCAACTAGTTCTTCCAGGGGATTTCCAGCCTTGCCCTCTGCCATAGGAGCTGGAGAGGGGCTCTTTCTGTAACCTTGGAGCTGCTGAACAGCTAGTGATGAATGAGGGGGCAGTTGCATATTGTACTCTGCGCCTGCTGCAAGAACGTGGAGGATGGTAGATTGTGGACAGGCTCTCTGAACTGTTGTCCTTGATGCAAAGGAATTTGAGAGGCAGAGAGATGTGGAGAACACCCCTAAGATGGTGGGAGATTATGGCTCTACAGGGATGGCCTGTGTTGAGGAGGAAGTTCCCTGAGGCTCTTAGTTGGGAAAGCTGGAGATCACCCAAGGGCCCCTCCTCCCCTTATATTTAACCTGAAAGAATGAAGAGGTCTTTAAGAGGGAAAGCATCAGGGAAGAATAAGTAATTCTTGGGACTCTGAGCCTTTTCTTTTTTTATTGGTGGTTGTTCCTTTCCAACCCAACCCTAATAGTCAAATCTTCTCATTCTTCAAAGGAAGATTGAAAGTCTGGGCCAGGGGCCTAAAAGATTCTGAAGAAGAAAAAACTTCATTTGGCTATTCTTGCACTTAAATCCATCAAGCACAAACATCTCATGTGTGGACAAGAAAACCATTCTGGAAATCTATGGACCTCTTACTTCCAAGAAAGGTTGGCTCCTCAGTTACTCTGTACTCTCAAACAGTGTATTACAGCAATAAGAGAAGGACATGTTCTCCCCAAAGAAACTGTCAGTAAAAGAAGGCCAGGTCTGCAGGGTGGCAAAAGGAGTGAGACCTATGAGAACTCAGGACATCTCAGGATCAGAACTAAACACAGCTTCCTGCCTCACACTTCCCAATTTCCAGAAATAATTCTCTTCCTGCTACCCTACTTATACACTCTTACACCATTCACAATAATCTCTCTACAGATCTAAATGCCACAGGAGAAGAATGGAACAAAGGCAATGCAAATGCCAGACTGTCCTGCGTGACTGCTTGTGCTGTGGTTAGATGCTGTGCTGAGATTTCATCTTTCCTACAAAGAATCATTAAAAATGGTAATACAAAACAAGAATACAGAATAAAAACACTGTGGCAGATTTTTACAACAGTCGCATCTCCTGAATAGCGCAACACAGAATGACATCTATAGAAGAGTAAGGAGAGAGAAATTAATAGTCTGGAGGAAATAGAGAGATTTTAAATTACATTTTAAATTACTTGAAATGAGGAGCTGATGAGACAGGGAGCCACAGGAAGTCTGCTTCCAATGGCAAACCAAGAGTGCTGCTATTTGTGGAGAGAAGGGGCAGTGCTGTAGGAATAAAAGGGGCATGAGAAAGATGCAGGAAGCGAGATGAAGGGCACAAAGTCGGAAGCAACTCCATGGGATGGTAATGAGACTGAATAGTGTTTGTAGATTGAGTGCTGCAGTGGAGCTCTTTGGCACATAGGATAAAATCAAACAGTGATAGTGTATAAAAATTGGATCTAGGAATCTTCATCCTGGGGAGGCCAGCTCAGAAGGAGCTGCTGTAATGAGATATAAAAGAGATAGAGCTGATGCAGCTGTATTTGCAGGCAGAGCAGAGGTGTTAATAGGGAAATGCACCAGCAGAGGAGACGTTAAGAAAAACAAACTGAGGTTAGGGTGATGATCACAGAACTGGAAGCCAGTGGGGCAGAGAAGAGATATGGTGTAAAAAGAGAATGAAAATGTAAGATATTTCACTGGAGAAGAAAAAGTCACATATCTGTATTGTTAGAAAACCAGAAGGGGTGATCAGAGCAGTCATCACTGACATCCAAAGCTGAGGGTCCCAAAGCACTTAAGAAACATTATTTTCATCATATCTGCATGCTGTGGTTTTCTTAGACCAGTTCAATAAACTAGCAAGCCATGGAAAGAAGATTTGTGGTTTTTGCCAGGGAATTGCAGGTCAAAGAGCTAGATAGAGATGGAGATGATAGACATAGGGAGATAAATACTGATGGAAAAAGCCTCACTGGTCCTCTCTTCATATCTTCAGGTTCATGTAACTTGAAGATCAACAACATAGTTTAAACAGCAGACATTCAGTACCACAGCAAAGTCATCTCTAGTTTAACACTGACCAGAAAGTATTAAAGAAGGGAGATACAGGATATGGAGGTCTATCCTATAAAATGAGCCAATTTCCATGCAAAATGGGTGTGGGTGCTGCCCTGAGAGTGCATTACAAAATTCTTATGATAGACAGGACTGGACTCTGGCAGGCACCAAGTATGAGGTTCTAATGCCATCATACAGAAGTCCCCCAGTTTCTCACTTACGTCCTCTTCTAAGCTAAATGTTGTACCAATGGTTCATTTAGCCTCACAAGAGTCTTACACAGTAACATGTTCATTAGTTTGTGGAGGCACTGAAAAATCCAGAACATAATCACAAAGCACACTAAAGGGAAAGTGTTTGCACTGATCTGGGTGCTGTTACGAATCAATTGGGTGCCCATAGGTATCCAAGATAACTGTTTTGGATTGAGTCTTGAAGCTTCCACTCCTATGCTTTCCATGTGAGACTCCTTTTTCTCACACAACCTTTTCTTCCATTGAATGGCATATTTGAAGATGGTTGGGAAACAAAAAGTGCCCTCTTATGAGCCCTGGTGGTTGATTTTTGCAAAAAAGGAATTAATTCCTTCTCTACTCGGAAGAGATAGTTGGAGAAGACTGAGATTCCCAGGATGAATTTTCCGCCATGATGAGTTGCTGGGATGTGAACTGTTTTGCCTCCCTTTCTCCTTCCATGCTATGCTAAAGTTTGTATGTACAGCAGCCTCCTAATCAATAGAAATAGAAAAAAATCAATACCTGCAACCCATTAGCTCTAACAGAGGGCAGGCTGCTAACAAGTCATTCTAGCTGAAATTCTAGTATTTGGTAAAGCACCCTCAGTGAGGATATATGCATATGTGTATATATATATATATATATATACACACAAACTTACCGAATCCGACTAGCAGAGAAAATAAGTTGTGAGAACATTCCCCTCCCACCAGCACGTCTATCCCTATGTATTTACATAAGTATGCTAAACTAAAGACATTCTTCCCCACTCAGATGCTGTGCCTCATACTTATCCTCTCCAGAACACACATTTTTCTATTTTTCTACACTTAATCTATAATCCCAGGTTACGTTCATGTTGGACTATCCTGCATATAAATAAATACATGCCTCTATACTCCCCTACCCTTATGTTATCCATGCACATAGAAATCCAGCTTTAGACCCACTTATTCCCAAGCATACAGCTATTGTTTCTCCTTCGCTGTATCCCCAGATCCTTCTTGGAAATCCTCTTTCTAGTTCCCATTCATATCCAAAGCCAGACACAGAGAATTCTCATGGACATCTACATACATCCAGCCCTGAAAGCATATTCCAGGCAACAAAAAGTTGATGAAAAGTTTTTGGCACAGGTTTTGTAATCAGAATCTGCTCTAGGGTCTAAGGCATAGGGGAAGGTCTCCAGAATGGATCAGAGAAGTAATGGGTCCCACTGCTCATTGTGCCTGAAATATGGGCACCAATAACTATGTTGCCCCCAGTAAAGCCTTTGTCCTTTTATCCACTGACTGTAACTAGATTAGACTCTCATTCCTGGTTTGTCTCTCATGGAAGGGGTGGTCGCTCCTGGTCAACTTCAGAAACTCCAAATTAAAAGCAGTCATCATTTCTTGACAAACAGTTTTATGAAACTCCACTGAGGAAATGTACATGTGCCGTGGTTTGGCTCTTAAAGGAAAAAAAAAAAAAGCCTGTTTCCAAGTAAACATAGCAATAAGAGAATTGCAAAGAGTAAGTCAAAAATGAGAAAGGCCTTACTTTTTTCTAAAGGCTTTCAGAATCTTCTTGGAAGCATCAGTGCAATGATAAATGCTGAGGTAAAGGTGAGGCCTATAGCGAGGATGGTTTGTGCTGACACTGATCGATATCCTGTGATATCAGTCTTCCTTTCAGTGTAAAGGGCACAGATGGGGACAGACAAGAGGATCTTGTGCAGCCACATCTATTCAGTGTCATCATTTAAAGCCACAATCCGGCCTTAATATGAGCTTTTGCCATCTAGACCTCTGCAACCACTTGCTCTCCTAGGTCTGGTGGTACTGACACAGGTAACCCTTCAGCAAGACAGCTAGGCAGATTTTTATCTTTAGGATACCCCGAGCTTTTCTTCTGTCAGATAGCTTAGGGTATCAGGGCAGGAATATTGGACATTAAACTTCTCTGATGCTCAGTAGTATATCAGGGTTAAAAGGATACTTGAAGGAACATCCCAAGAAAAGCAAGAGAAATTTGTGTTTAGGATAAGCTATTTCACCCCTCTGAATTTTCAGAGGGACAAATCAAGAGAACCACATATCACAGCACCTATTCAGGAGTTTGGTGAGTTGGCATTCTAAGAGAATTCAGAATCACAGTATCCAACTGATGTCAGTAACAGGCTACCGATTTCAATGTGAGAAAGATTTACTTCTGTAGTCCCAGATAGTTGGGGAGGCATCCCACGAGGTGTACAAGGACCTAAGACACTGTTTCAGAGCAAGTCAGCTGAAATATTGTGACCACAGAGCTCTTGTATTGTATTAATTCCTAGGATTTATTTTCACATTACCATTGTAATGGTTTAGGATCTCCCAAGTGAATTCCTATAGAGGAAGTAGGTTAAACACATCAGATTAAGCCAGTCAGATGCTAGACTGGAGCATTATGGTGATGCACAGAAGAGTATTCCATGGATAGAAATTGTGGAGAGGTGGTATTCTCTGCCTCAGGAATAAAGGCCTCCTTTAAAAAAGTAAGCAAAACACATACATCTATTTAGGCTTCTAATTCCATGTTTAGACACTGAGGAACTGTCCTGATTTTCTGTTGTGATAAACAGTCAGCATCTCATATTGAATTTAGAGAGATGTAAGGGGCTCCAAACACCTCTAAAAATCTGGATTTCCGTTTTGATGTTTTAATGTCATTTTAACAGAATAGCTTTGATGTCATAAACCAACAAATTTCTTAATAGAAACTAAATCAAAGGTTCCATGGCCAAATGCTGGGTTCATCAATATTTGACACTTTCAGTCATTCACTGCAGCTACTGACCACTTCTGAAAATTTCTGGGAATGATCAGACAGCAGGGTTTACTCATATGGTGGCAAATCAGGGGAAGTGAGTAGCCTGCTGCAGAGTAAAACAATTCTCAGCAGCATGCTCGGCTCACAGAGCTCCACCAGACCAAGCTCAGGGTCTTGATGATGCCTCTCTGCCACTGGGTGGGTCTCTTCGGCAGCACCTACCCCAGCAGAGGCTCACCAAGCACACCAGCCCATCCTCCAAGGGTGTGGGGTTATGGTTCTCCTTTGTGCTTCTCTAATTTGTTTGCTGTGTTGAAGAAGTCTGGCAGAGGACAGAGGGAAGCATCTCTCAGCCATGCTCTGCAGTCCATAGCAGAGACATGGGAACATGCTCAGAAGTAGGCAGCTCGGAGCAGGAGAAAGGCTGTTTTTTCCCTGGGTTACGGGGGTGGCTGGGAGATGAGCAATTCCCTGTGCAGAGCTGGTCCTCCTCCCATGCTCACCACTACTGCATTCTCTGACAGGACACTTTTCCTGTGTCTGTTAGATAAAACCATTCATTTGCCATCTTTCCACTAGCCAGTCTGAAATGACAAAACACTTCTCTATTTCACAGACCATTGGGACTCTTCTCTGCAACTGACCTATATTGGTTATAAGCTTCATTTGTTCTGGCCTGCACTCCTCTCTCTTCTCCTGCACGGAGCACATGCACTGCTCCTCCCCCTCAAACAAACACCTTTACACATCCAAGGACATTGTAAAAATAAAATGATCACCACCTGGCCCTCCGGGAGCCTCGGTTTTACAGTTTGTCCCGCTCTGATGCCAACAGAATTCACAACCCAGTTCAAGAGAGACAGACAATGAGTGAGAGAAAGCAGGCAGACAGGCACAGACAGAAGGAGATGGAGGAATCGGGGAGAGAGAACAGGAGCAGAAGGAAAGAAACAAGGCTCCTAGTCTAGAACACAATAGAGAAAGGGGGATGGAGTTACAGGGACAATAAAAAACTTTAAATTATAGAAAATTGAAGGAAGAGAGAAATAAGTAGATTAAAAAAAAAACAGAGGAAAGAACAAAAGGGAAATGAAATGGCGAAAGGGAAGAGGGGGAGGTCAAGTCAGGCAGCAAAGCAAAGCGGTGTCTGAAACAAGGCAGAAGAAATAAGAAGGTGCCTGTGAATCTGAGCACTACTTTTTCATGTGTCCTTTCCTATTGTGAGTACACTGTGAAGAAAAGGGCAAGAGGAAAGGGAAAGGAGGATAAATAAATAAATACCTGAGCTGCCATCTTAAACAGCTTCTAATAGTCAAGCAGATACGCTTGAAATAGGCAGTTCACAGGTTGCAAACGCTCAGGTACACATTGCAGTTCAGCAGGCAGGAAACAGTCTGCACTAGCATAGTGGCATTTACATTCCTGGGTCCACTGGGTCTCTCTGTGCAGTGGCAGCGAGACCTGCATGCATAAAAATGCTTCTGTTTAGTACTGGGGAATTGTGCTCTGATGTCTGCCCTGTGCCCTCTCAGGTTCCAGTAAGAAAACCTCGGCCCCAAACATATGAGTGCTGTTGGTCTCCCTTCTTTTCATAGAAATCCCTTCCTCCCCACTGCCTGACGCCAGGTCTTGTTTGCACTCCAAGAATTCATTTCTATCTAGCCTTGCTCTTTTGTTGTTCTGCTTTCACTCTCCTCTTTCCTTATGGCTCTTCTTCCTCACTCTCTCATTCATTCAGCTCACCCTTACACAGGCCTATATAAACAGACACACACTGAATTTATCTCCATCTCTGTAGTTATCTGCTTACCTAGGAGCGTAGCCCCTGGCTGGCACACATTTCTCTCCCACAGTCAATCCATCGATTTCCACACCACAACCCTGCCAAACCTGCCCGTCTTCCTTCACAGCCTTTCTCTTGCTACCCCCCAGCCAGTCTGTTTCTTTGTCTCTCCCTGCACAGTTCTTTATGTTTTTCCCTCTCTTCAACCCATTCTTCTTCCTTCTCCTCAACTCTGCCCATCTGTCTGTCTGTCCCTCCTTCCCACAGTTCTCTCCAGCTGACACACATGTACCCCAGTGTCTCTCTCCCCTTCTCCCCCTGCCACATTTCATCTCTTTGTGTCTCCTATACACCCAGGCCCACACTTGCTCTCTCCCACACTGAAAGGAGGCAGCAGCAAAGAATTTGCTGCTGACCGCTGCATTGCTAGGAGGCAAACACATGGCCGGCCTTGTGCAGGCCAGTTTCTGCCTGAGTGCCCCAAGTCACAAATCCCCAGCATCATCTCCAGCACTGGGAAAACAGATGGTATAATAAATGAGCACAGTCTGATAAAAGGAGGAAAGGGTGCCTGCCTCGGATGCTCCTCACCCGTACAGAGACACACATCTGACATGGGCACAGCCCTCTCGCTCCTATATCAGTCCAGCTTTGTGCCAGAACTAGCCAACTGAACAGGGCACAAGCCCTTTCCCAGCACCAGATGGAGAGGAGAGGGGTAGGAGAGGGTGGCAGCAGATAGAATGAGGAGTGCTTATTTTTTTGACCACAGTTTATAATCCTGGAAAGCAAAGTACATGGGAGGAACTAAGCAGTCTTAAGGTCATGGAGAGGGCTGATACATGGGGAGGTGTAGCAGAATTGTGGACATGTAAAACCTCCACATGCAGAGACAGGAGGAAAAAGGCAAGAGGCATGGACAGGGAAGAGGAATCAAGTATCAAAATGCCTGTGGACCAAGATGGCATTCAGGAATCACTTCTATCTCAGTGAAGAAGGAAAGCCAACCTACTGGCAATCCTAGCTGTGAGGGCTATCAAGAGCAATGACATATTCTGCTTAAGAGAAATAGCCCCATTCATCAAATGGTACAGAAACCAGAGGGCAGGATTTGCATCACTTTGCTTTTGCTCACACCATAACCATCCTCCTGCTCTTATCCAGTTCCATGACATTGTCCAAGAATGCTCCTTTACCTCCTCCACTACCTCCCCAGATACCTCCATCCGGAGCCTTGCAGCATTCTTTCCTCTGCATTTACCTGTGAGAAGAAACTCATACTTGTTACTCTTTCCAAACCCACCAGCATTCCTTCCTCATCTAACATTTTCACATTCATTGCAGCCTCACTCTGCCGACAACAGCACTGAAAAGCATTATCTTAACCCTGCAAGACATCTTTCCTAGATACTCTGTTCTGCTGTGCCTACAAGCTGATTTTATGCCTGATGCTTCAACTGTAACCTGAAACTCAACACCTCCAGTTTTACAATCCTCAAAGTGAAGCCACCCAACATCACAGAAAAAAAGTCCTAAATATGGCCCACAATGGCCACACAAAACTGGTAGACTAAGAGAGAGCAATGCTTCACAGGAATCAAAATGAATTGCCAAAAGCAGGGAAGGCAAACCAACACAGAAAATATTCCTTCCATTCCTTCTGCTGTATGAACTGCTCATTAAATTTCTGTTGTGAGATATTGATGCTCAAGTTGTAGTGGGCATTTCTGCTTGGTCAGGTCAGGTGCAAGTTTTCTTTCCATTCCCTGAATGTATTCATGATGCAGCATCCCAATGAGGCATAAATGTATGAGTTGTTCCCTACTGCCCCTGCCCCATCCCCCACAAAAAAGGTTTAAGCAGAAAGGTTGTGGCACTTTCTGGCAAAGGAAAATAGAGACAGTGGAGATAGCACTGGAATTAATGTGTGTTTTAAACGTGTTTATGAAGAAGTACGAGTACCAACTGTAGATATCTATTTCCCTCCACTCAGAAATTCCCTCAGAAGAGCTGTACTCAAATATGAATTTCCAACATCTCTTCACACTCTTCCACCCTGACAGTCTGATAGTGCCCTTAGCATAGCTACTCTATTTTTTCTGGTCTCACCTGGATGCACTGTCTCCAGCCACTGCTGCTCACAGCATCACAGCTTGCTGTTCTTATCTCCACACACTATTCCTAAGTTTATCATTCTGGATTCTTGCTACTGCCCTTTCAAATCCCAGTGTCAACCCTGTTACACAAACTTTAACTCCTCTTGCCGTGTTCTAACACAGGTCCTACATCTTCAACCTAAACTGATGGCTACCAGAGACCTTCCTCATCATGGCTCTGAACCCCCCTGTCTGCCCTTGGCCTTCAGAGCTTGGCCCTGAAAATCTCCTTTCAGTTATTTATTCTTACCACCTGCAAGGTCTGCCCTGTATCCTCATTCTCCCTCAGTGGCTCATGCAAAAATTACTTTTCCTCCCACTTCATTTCCATACAGCATTCTAAAAGACAGGAAAAGCTGTAGGTCTTCCCATCCCTAAATCCCACCCTCCCAATCTGCCTCAACAAATCCTTTGGGCTCTTCATGATGGAATATAGACCTACATATGTCCTACATATTCCTGCATTTCCCGTGTTTGGGACACAGAAGCTGATCACTTCTGCCTTTATACCCTTCACAGTCCCTAACTTGCTGCCCTCACATTGCCCATTTTTCTAGTACTTGTGCAGAAAGATTACAGGCTCCACATTATCTCCAACTGATGTATATCTGGCTGGAGGGAAACTCATCAAACTGACCCCATCCCTGACCCCAGCTTGACATGTAGGGTCTGTCACATTTTCCTTTTAAACATTGCCAGATAAAATCTCAGAGACCAAGAAAGGGAGAAATTCTAAACTTTTCTTGACAAACAGCTCTAGGGAAGGAAGTATGTGAAGCCATGACAGAAAAATGAGAGAAAGACCTCCAAGGAGTAAAAAGAAATCTACCAAACCCCCCCACCAAAACTCCAAGTTAGAAGAACAGCCAGTGTCTGACAAAGTTACACTGCAGCAAGCTCTGAAGAGCCAAGATGAGGCTGCCAGGACAGCTGGTGGTCTCCTGCCAGGAAATTACACCCTAGACTGAGCAACATCCCCATCTCTCAGGTGACTTCGACAGGGAGCTACAACAGCTGAAGTGCCCTGAAAAGACTCGAGACTGAGCAGCTCTCTTCTTCCTCCCTCCCCCAAGCATTGTTGTTCCGGGTCAACAGAGCCAAGGGCAACTGGCATAGAAGACATTGTTCTCCAGGCAAAATGACAGCAGGAGGAGGAAATAGGACACAAGAAGTAGAGAGATGATGTGCCCCTAGGCCAAAAGAGATATTGTGGAGGCCAACACGGCCCTTGAAGAGCTCTGAGCTCCTGCTCTGACTCCACCTTTGCTGCAGAAGGTCCTAGAAGTCCCTCAGCCCTAGGTTCCACAGAGTACCATCTGCAAGATGGAAAAATTACTTGTTAAGAGCAAGCAGAGGTGGATATTGTCCATCAAGGAGAGGATATGAGATAAAAAAAGGACTGAGAATGCATGGGGAGAGAGGGGTCCTATCATGCAGGTGTCAATAAGGATGTCTTCCTGCCATTAGCAAATAATCTGCCATCACACTGCTGAGTTTGTGCAGGCAGATGAGACCACAACTGAGAGCAATTGCCACCTGAACACCATAGATACGGTAATTATTAAAAACAGAGCCCAGCCTTGAGCTGCGTAAGGACCCCCACAGATCTGCATAAGCACCAGTAGAAAGCAGTTGCTGCCTCCAGAACAGAAATGCAGTGTTTTCCCTGCTGTCAGCACCTGCGTCAGGCTCCCAGTTTCTCTTGAGATACAGCTCTTAATTGGGATAGATTGTACATTTTCTGCTGCAGCCCAGCCCAGCTCCCAGTTTAATTGCTAGTTTATGACTTAGCCTGTTTTGTGCTTTCCACGCTACTTCTTTCCTCATTTAATCTAATAGAATTATAGAAAGCATTGCTGGGAGGACCTCAGGAGGCCACACAGTTTATCCTTCTGCCCCAAGGCAGTATTTCATTTTCAACAACATCATGTGTCTTTTGCTATCAGGTCAGATCGGTCCAAGATGTATAGCGGGTAAAGAAATGAAGCTTACCCAGGGGAGTCAATTGGCATGAAAGACTAAATCCAGCTCTTTAAGTCACTGAAGTTATATCAGAAATAACCCTGGTCCAAATGGTGTCATTTACCAGATCAGTCTTTTAAAAGATGTCCTTTCTTAACTTTAAAGTCTCTAAAATGAACAAATCTCTAGAAGAAACTTATTTTGACAGCCCCATTTCAGTATATTTAATGCTTCATTATGAGCAGCAGTGACCACTCCATTGTTAAGACTTAACAGACCACAGTGTGATCAGCTTTGAAACTCCTATTAACTCTCACAATAAAACCTGATCTTTCTGGAATTTTACAATCCTGAATTTCACTCCACAGTAGACTTTGTCTGGCAAGACAAAACAAAACCATTAAAGCATCTTTAATATGACAACTTAACATAAACAAATTTCCAGTAAAATTTCTGAATGTCAGACAGCTTCTTAAGGCTTTTTCTTCCAAGACATTTTGACTAAAAATTCCACTTTTGTTTCCTTTCGTCTATTAATCTAAGAAGAAATGTCTTGCAGCCTTTCTTCCAAGACATTTTGACTAAAAAATCCAGTTTTGTTTCCTTTTGTCTATTAATCTAAGAAGAAATGTCTTGCAGCCTTGGGAATAGATAATGCAGAAATTAGAAGGATTAAAAAAAAATCAGCTGGTGATGTATCAACCTAAGTAAAGCAGGGCACAAGTATAACAGAGATTCTGGGCAGACCCATGAGGACCAAAGGAGAAGAAAGGAGGGACTCCAAGGAGGAAAGAAATGGTTTTAGCTAATCAAACAAGCAAGCAGGAAAAAAGACTACATATCTACTAAAAAAAGTTTAAGGCCTGTTTGTTTCCTTTCCCTTCTTCTGAAATTTCAATTCTGGTTGAGTTGGGTCTTTTCTGTGTTGTAACACTCATGCTGAGCACCTGCAGCACCGCACAGCTGGACAAAGCAGGGGAGCTGTAAGAAGACAACAAGCTTCCTGGTCAGCAGACAGGCTTTCTGTCTTCCTCCCACTGTTCTCCACAGCATCTGTTATTCAGACTGAAGCTAAGCCTGTTAGTAGCAAACACGCATCCTCACCCTACACATGTGACTACCAGTTAGTAAACAGGTAGGAGAAACTTAATAATGCTTTCAGACTCTTACTCATCCTGCTGGTCCAGCTCACTTACTCACCACCCTGAACTCCTTCACACAGAGACAGAAGTCTTTCCCACAACCTTCCCATGTTTGCCTCCCCTGTCCTCTACCCACTCTTCACTACTAGCTTCTACAACCAAGGTCACAATTAAGCCAGGAAAATAATAACAACCACCACTTGCACCAGGCTGGTATTACATAGCACATCAGCCAGGAAGGACAATATAATATACTTTTAAAATGCATTTGAAAAGGTTGAGATTGTTATTGTCAAACACACCATTTTGAAGGACATCAAATGGTGTCCACATTAGTGCTGGAAATAGTCCTGTAAAAAGCAGGCTGGACAACATGCTTTAGACATGACTTCTTTTCTAATTGTAGTTATGGCCTGTGGAAGAAGGAAAGGGGCAGTGGGTGAATCCCTACTGTTAGCTAATTAGATCATACATTTCCTCTCTCAGGCAATACATCTTTCCCTGCATGGGCAGCATTTTTCTTCACTACTCAAAAGCAGCTTCCCTATAAATCACAAATCACCACTGCAAGCATTCCCTTAATGAGCTCCTCCAGCTTTTGCATTTATTTTATAAAACAGCATCACCAATCTTCATCTTACTTGTGCATTTGGAGTGTTTATTTGAAGGTATGGGAGGTCCCTCTGGTGCAGAGAGATGAACTCCCTGGTTAAAGATTGCATAGAATTCATTCTATTACCTATCTAGAGGCATCCATCCCCCTAGATACATCATGTCACAGGTGACAAACACATCCGGTATGTTATTTTCAATATGAAAAAATACGTGTCTTGTTTTGTGATCACATTGTCAATAGAAACAGGGGGAAATAAGATCCCAAAAGAAAACAAAGCCTCTTTCCTTCTTTAACTAGATCAGCACAGCATCCAAAATAGCTTTTATTCTTACTAGTCAGAGGTATCAGCACCTGCAAGCAAGAGTCTATACAGCCTATGTAAGTCAAAAGAAAACACCCAGGATTAACAAGAAAACCGATGTAAGAGACAAATGCCAGTAACACCAATCCAATTCAAAAAATTTGGTTCTGTCATTTTTGAGTTGGCTTCTAGCAAAAGAACCTCTTGTTTTCATTTCTTGCAGATTGAACTGCTACTCATCCTCTTTAACTGGTATTCATGCTCCCTAGTGAGTTCCCAGCATCAACACACTGCTGCCAGTGAAATGATCGTGGTGCTTCTCCAGATTCTTGAAGTGTTTAATAAACTCTGCTACAACATCTGCAGCCATATTTCTTACATTCAATTCAATGTACTTTTCCTAGCACTGGGCATAAAAATGATTATAAACCACATGAATAAAAGTCTTGAAACAGATTCCTGAAAAGGCTGCCTGAAAAATTACTCAGTGCTTAGTCTCTACAAAACTCAGCTTCCCTTGCCCAAGGGAGCCTACCCTAATCTGGAAGAGAACGGTTAAATTTTTGAAACTCTTGGTGTTAGGCTCAGTTACAAGGCAGTACTTTACCACAGATGTTTTTGCATACTGCATTAGCAGAGACTCTTACATGCAACATCAGTACTCCACACAAAAAAGCAGCTTTCTCTAGGTTTTTACCTTTTCTAATATGAAACTTCTAGCCAGACACAGCTGAGTCAGAGTAACTTAGCCAGGCTGTCTTTCATTTCCTTAGTCCTGTTTCCACTAGCAACATCAGAACTGTGGTCTTTTATCTGAAATTCAATGACAAGCAGAGAGACTTTAATAAGAGGACTCTGATTTTGAGATTGAGAACCGAAGTTAATCAGAATGGTATTGCCAAATTCAGCTGACAAAAATGACACAACAATATCTAAGATGATAAAGACACGAAGAAGAAAATGTAATTTGTTGTATGTTTTAGAGTCATCCTAGGAAGAGAAAAGGTATTGTTGCAATTTGACTCCATTTTGCAGTTAAGCCAATTTGGATGTGCCTGCAGGAAGCCCTTCCTGCTCACTTCAAGGCAGGCGGCAGCCTCTGGAGAACTCCTGTGACCTGGGACCAGCAGAGGGCACTGCGTCACCAAGTGACAGCGGCTGGACGCGACACAGCTCCCACCAGGCAGGGACAGTGAGCCACGCCGAAGGAAAGAAACAGATTCTGGAAATTAGAAACATATATTAGTCACCAGCATGCCACAGCTGATAAGGGCAACACTGTTAAAACTGGCCTCTAACTCTGGGCACTCCTGGAAACACACCTAATCCAGCTCTGTCTCCACATCGCAGTCTCCAGGTGCTGATTTTAGGGCATAGGCCTCCTCCTGAAAACGCTTTTCAAGGGGCAGGGAAAAATCGGTTCTGCCCTGCAGTGTATGTAACAAGGCTGGCTTAAGTAAAAAAACATCCTGTCAGCTTCCCCTCTCCTTTTCTAAACCTCTAAATCCTCGCTAGTAGCAGCAGGAAGTCTGTTCAGACAAAAAGATATCAAAGCAAAGAGCTGGCAATTTCCATTCTGCCCTCCCCTTTCACTCTCCGCCTCCTCCAACCTAGCAGACTTTCAGTGAGCAGAGAACCAAGTTAGAGGACATGAAAGGAATGCTGAGGTAGCAGCTTCAGAAGACTGTCTTTCCACTTGCTTATTTCTAGTTTATTTTGAATTACTAGAGGATGACCATGAAGTAGCAAATAGCTCATATTTTTTCTTCTCTCTGTATTCAGTCCAGTAGGATTTCCAGTACTAGAAGAAGCTTAGAGGATAAATAAATCATACCAGTCAGGCTAGTGAGTGAAAAGTTTCCACTTTCTCTTTGTACAGCTGGTGGAATAACTTTGCCAGGATGTGGAAAGGGGACTCAAAATTTTTCATTTCCTTCTGCAAAGAAATAAGAAAGTTGTGAATGGCAGATAGAATAAGCATTTGACTATTTCTGCTCTGCTTCACCAAAGAAAGATTAAAACCGAGTTAGATGACAAACAAGAGGAAGACAGTCTCCAATTATCCTTCCCTGCCTGAAAGAGAAGATAACTTTACAAACATCCCCTTGCACAGATGGTGAAAGGAGCAGATACTCACCACTGACATCTCACAGTATTCCAGGCCATGTTTCTCAGCCCACTCCTGGGCTTGTTTCTGCTCCACAACTCGACGATCAGCTAGGTCTGTTTTATTCCCCACTAAGACACCTACAAAAAAAAAAGACATGAAACAAAAGAAAAAAAAAACCCAGCTCATTAATGCTGACTTGTAAGCCATAAATGCTGGAACATTTGTAGAAGTAGCTGAAAAAAGTTGGATGTGTAGAAAACAGCCTATAACTACTAGAAAAGATTCCAAGAAAGGAAACATATTCAAGCCTTACCTGCTTTGTGATAAAAGCACAGGAGTTGGAGGAAGCCATGTCTGACTTAAAACAAATGCTCTATGCCACAGCTGAACAGAAACAACTGCTGTCATACAAGAGGGGAGTAGATAACAAGAATCACACCCATTCTTACCTGGGATGTGCACCCCAGCTGCTTGAGCCCTCAGCTTCTCCAACCATTTGTCACAGTTGTTGAAGGATTGCTCATTAGTGACATCATACACAAGGCACAGGACGTTGGGTTGCTCCCACTGCACAGCAAGATAGGAACACTGTCAGCTCTAATGAAACTGATGTGGTCAACAGCCAGTTTGTAAATATGGCAAACGCAGCTGCTAAGATGAGAATAAAAAGCCTAACACCCAGGAACCCTATGCCCTGGCTGAGGTTTCACATTCCAGTTGACCCAACTAAATCACTGGCATTGGGAGAGGTGGTCTTGCTTTCTTCCCTAGTCCTGTCTGTACAGTCCTGCCCCTTTACTTGTATCAGCTCTGGCACTCATCTGATCGCCAGGGAAGCTGACTCTTCATGCTGAATCAGCACAAAATTAATCCTAGAAAAAAAGTAGAGAGTTTTTCTTCCAGTTGGAGAAGCTGAGCCAGCTTCTAGAAGAGTCCCTTGCAAACCAGATTTAGTGCAAGGGCAAAAGCGGAATCGCTCCTGTAAACAATGAACCATTAGGTTGACCTAGCCATCTTATGAAAGCGCACATCAATTAACTGATTCTGCTTCTCAAAATGAGATAACACAATAAAGAACTGTACAGGGAGGGTCACAAATACTTGAAGGAAAAAACAGGATTATGCTCAAGGACAAGAATGAGTCCCATTGGATCAAAAACATCTATGTAACACTAAAAATCCTCTCACTGTTGAAGTTGCAGCAAAAGAGATGTTTTTCTAAGAAATAAAAATAACTTCAAACAACAGTACGTAGAAATTTTCAGTTAAAATTCCCTATTTCTTTTGTAAGAAAAGTGCCTATCTACTTTCCTTTCTCTGGAAAGTATTTCTTCTAGTACTTAGACAAGTTTTAGAGAGGTACAATAGGATGCGTTGGCAACTGAGGTAATTGCTCCCATTTACACTTAAGACAAAGTTTGCTACATCTGCCAGACTGGGGAGCTCAGATCTTCAAAGCAAAAGCACTTCTTTGGAAGAAGAGGACTGTTACATAAGACTTACCAGTTTCTCCAGCATTTCAGAAAATAGATCTTTTCCTGCAGAGTCAAAAATGAAGAATTCCTGAAAGCGGAAACAGAAATAGGGCTCTTGCAAAGAAAAATGCAGTGTAGGGAAAGGTTTTGAAAGTAAATACTGCAACTTGTAACTCCAACTTTTTATTCAGTACAGCAGTGCCATGTCCCTAGGGGATAAATTCCCTGCCCTGAGAAAACTCCACATATTATGAGAAAATAAATAGCTATTTTTCAAGTATAACCAATAAAAAAGTTACTTCCAAGGCCCCAAGTCCAGTTTCTATCCCTACTGGAAACAGAATATGGGAAGTGGGACAGTAATCTCTACTATTTATACAAAATGATACACATTCCACCAATGGGAGTATAGGGCATTAAGGAAAAATAACATAAGCTTCAGCTTCTGTAGTTCCAAGAATCATGAACTAAACCTGACTGCCCTAAATGACAGAACAGAATCTCAAGAAAGCTGGCAATAGCTTTGGTTTAAAATGTTGTGTTGGATACAAGTAAATAAAAATTACGTTTTTAAGACTAAACTAACCCTGCAATTATACATGATCGGCCTCTTTTCCCTAATACAACTTAATTGCCCTATGAACATGCATAGTGATCTTCCACCAGAATGAGACTCATGTGGGGCTTGAGCTTTGAATGTCTCTGACCCAATTTATGTCACAGAAAAACTCACCACACTATCACTTGTCTCTGGAACTGATACAGCCTTCACCAACAGTTCTATGCCCGTTGTCTGTCAAGAAGAATCAGGAAAATGAGGATCAGGAGAGTTTTTAAGAGCCTGTCTAACTGTATACCAACGGTGCATTGGATTGAGGCAATTCTGGTGAATCATTACAATTCCATCAGACACAGACCGCTGGAAACTCCACAATACTCCTCCCAGCTCTGGTAACCTAATCTCACCAATATGTCAAAGACTCGTAGATTTGCTCAGCTGGGGGAAAAAGGAGGAGAACCAAAGAGATTTGCTTATATAGAGCTCAGAGTATTAGCTGAAGTCTGCAGGTCTATGTTCACTCTCACACTGCTGCTCTAACGCATGCCTTAGAACATTTTGCACTAATCATGTGATAAATTAACATATGGGACTGAGATTATTTGTGCTTCTTCCACCTTTTATCTCATTCTGCTTTGTAGCTCATTTGTTTGTTCTATTTCTATCCTTAAATTCTGGTTTCCATCTTTATTTCAATGAATAAACAGATTTTAGGTTTTTTTCTCCACACTCATATTTTCCTTTTTTTACTTTACTTATATTTACTTTTATTTTTATCCTGCTTCTGATTAGTCATCACCATTGATTCTTACACTGAAAGACTGCAAACTGTATCCTCTTCATCTGGGAACACTTTCTGTAGATTATAATTATCTTGGGACTATGCAGCACATCTTGGTGTTTGCACAGTGATAAGCACACTGTCCACATGCACATTTAATAGTTGGAATTTTAGGCTCTCTCCTTTAGCAATGCTTTTTCACAGAGTACTCCCTAAAGGGGGAAGCTCTCTAACACCACAAAACCTTAAGAAAACATTGGTTTAGCAGGAAAATCACCAGATTAACTAAATTATTCTGCCTGAAGTTTCAACACCAGCACCTACATAATGCAGACTTACTGAACTTAAATGTTTTCTCTTCAGAGTGTAAGAAAGAAAACCCTCTAAGATCCCACCTTGAATGTCTCAAAATCATATTTATTTTGTTCTAGGCCTCTGGTTTTCCCATTCATTTTAGAAAAATGTTAGATAGCAGTCTGAGCCTGTTGTATGCTTACCAATGTGTAGTTCTTCTGAAAATGAGCCCCATCACTGCGAAACATCTGAGCTAAAGTACTCTTACCCACAGCTGGATCTCCTGCAAAACCAAAATCACAAAATGTTTGTTTCATACTAGAGAACCTTATTGTTTCTCAGTTCTGCTACTATCACATTTTGTAAGAGCCTGGATGCTCTTAACTCTGAATACAGGCAAGATAACTGTAACATGAAGCACAAAACAATCTAAAAGGTAATACCCACATGAGGAAATGAATTTTGCCATCCTGCATACTGGTGCTGACATCCGATTTCTGACCTATGCATAACAGCAAAGGACTGCCAGATCAGGGTGGAACTGCTGTTTGTTCCAAAATTCATGCCTATGCCACAGCCCTTACCTAGGAATTAAAATTTCCCAGATATGTTATCACACAGAAAAAAATGTAGTGTGATAAGGGACACTGGGCTTCCTAGGAGGCTATTTCCTCTCCTCAGGTTACCCATTTCCCCAGACTCAAATCCTTGTTATATATTGAGATGAAGCTGCTTAAGCTGGTAGCATTCCTCAATGAACTGTTCTTGCTGACCCTGCTAAGAGAGAAACTCTTGCTGACTCAATGCTGCTGGTGGCTCATTAGCTGCATCCTGGGCATAACAGAAGCAAACGTCAGAGAGAAAGCACATGGCTGGAGAGAAGAGCCTGCTGATTCATCCCTCTATGGAAGCAAAACCAAAGGGCTTTGGTTTTTGCTCTTGTAGAGCCAAGGCTTTCTGATATGGCTTGCACAACACTTCAGGCAAACCTGGCAGCTGCCTGCTTTGGCCTGCTCTTACAAGACTCTGTGAAATCCAAAGCAATCACGGGATTACAAAATATACTGTGTTGAAAAAAACCCACAAGGATCACTGGGTCCAACTGCTGGCCCTGCACAGGACCATCCCCAAGAGTTATACCATGTGCCCAAGAGTATTGTTCAAATGCTTGTTGTACTCTGTCAGGCTTGGTGCTGTGACTGTTCCAGTGCCCAACCACCCTCTGGGTGAAGAACCTTTTCCTTATATCCAACCTAAACCTCCCCTGACATAACTTCATGCCATTCCCTCAGGTTCTGCAGAACTCACATATGCCCATATTATTTCATGGGAAAGATCATAACCCTTTCTAAACAAAGACTTAATGCTTCCAAAGAGCTTCTCATTTCTTCATGTGTCACTGGCCTGGACAGTTAAAAAGACAGGAGCCAGTAATTAAATCCCTCAGTGGTTCAATCTTTACTCTTAAAGGCACACTCATAACAGCCAAGCCAGGAATACAAGTTTTTACATTACATTGTTAATAAATAAAGCCAGAAATGAAGTTTTTTTATATTATGTTGTTAAAAAATAAACCAAGAAAGGGGTATATTTTTGACTCTATTACAGCTTCCTAATGGTGTTTTGAAGGAAAATGGTAAAGTTCTCTGCTCACATACTATTACAGAGGAGGAAGGGTGTTTTGGATAGTGACAATTACCCCTAGATGCACTAACCAAATGTAGTTCTTGTTTAAACATTTTTAGCACGCTTGCTTACTTTGAGCTGAGTGGGGCTCATAATATTTAGACAGGAAATTCTGGTAAGTCAGCTTGTTTGTTCTCTGATCAGTTCAAGCTTGTGCGGAAGACAACACTCTGTTCTGAGTGGAAGCTATTCTGTATTTCAATAGACAATTAGATCTGTCTTTGTAAAATCAGATAGAGAGGCACACATTGCTCCAAACTGTGCAGGCATCAGCCAGCACAAATTCTTAACTAATCCGTTGCCTTCCTTCAATTTGACAGCTCCAGGTGTTCTCTCCCTCTTCTTACTCTTTGACACTATCTTTAGTCCATCACATCACTACACTGCCCCAAAGTAAGTTTCCCTGCCCTTTTTAGTTTAGTCTCATGTGCGAGTAGTGCATCGTACAGTATTTATTCCATCCATATTTCTGTTCCTGCCAGAATCTGTAAGGTCTTTTTAAAATGCCTGCTACTGCCAGCTGTCTCTCTACAATGAAAACCTTTGTGTAGTGTCTCCAAAGCAGGCTCAGACAACAGATTCTTTTACTTCGTGTCTGTAAATTACCCTTAAGATACACAGGAATTGTCTTCTATTGACAATTTAATAGTCTCTCTTTTGCTAGTAAAGGTCCTTTATCCCTGTTCTCTTTGACCTTGGTGTAGCTCCCAGTTCTGTGAGTCACTGGCTCTTTGTAACCATTTCCTCAGGTCCACAAGAGCTCCCAGTTCCATTTCTGATGGGTTTGCTCCTATCTATGTAATTGCATTTTCTTGTTCCCTTTAGGTTGTTGTGGTTACTCATATCTTAGGTCCCTTTCACTACAGTGTTTTTTTCTGCAACAGAGAATCTATTTTGCCTGGTCTGCTTCATTAATATATTATTTTTAATAATACATGGATATTACTGTAGCACACAGGAGAATGACTTAAGGGATAGGCCATTCATGTTCTTTGTGCTGTGAACAGAATTGAAAAGGCAGCTCCAGACCCAGTCAGGATTAAGGACATAAACAGATTATCCAAAGAAAACTCATGTGATTTTAAAATGGTTGTGGAATTGGCCTTTGGTAACGCTAAACAATGAAACTGGAAAGACTTCAGCAAAGCCAGTATATTGGGAGCAGGAAACTTCAAATTGGAAATGATGCCTACGTTTCAAGCGTAGAAGATAGGCAAGATATTCATGCTGTTCACAGCAGTAAAGGCACAAGGGAGATTAACTCTTTTACCTTTGCCAAAGACCACATCTGGCTTTGCGTGAGTTGACGGTCAGCTGCTTCTGAGGTTAAAAAAGGAAAACATTTTATTCTGGATGAAAGAATTTGGAGCGGTGAGTTAAACCTGGAAGTTGACTGCATACAAAGCTTTTATGGATTTGTGCTTTTGGTTTAGGCTGCACAGAGCTTCAATGTAGAGGGAGGGGAAAAAAATAAAAAGCTTTCTTCTCTCAGTGTTAACAGCCAGCTGTACTTACTTTCAACACCTCCATTATGCATCCCACTAAATAAACTGGTGTCTTCCCCTCACTTTTTTCCCAGGTTAGCCTCCAAAGTACTTGCGGAAAAAGATGCCACTGTGAAGAGCACATGCTTCGTGCTTCTACTCTTTGTTTAGGCTTTACTTTTCTATCATACACTCAGAATCATCCTAATTTCTGACATGAATTTTTCACATCAGTCAAAAGCAAGACTCACAAATGAGGCAGGACTCAGCTGCCTACTCTGCTCCCTTCACACTTTCTCCAACCTCTGCGCCTACCTTTCCTCACTGCAGAAATACTCCTTTTGGTTTGGGTTTCGGGTTTTTTTTTCCTCTTTCAGAGCTTGTCCTTGCATTTCAGCCTGTCCAACTACACCTCACACCCTTCCCGGGCACAGCTCGGCTGCACGTGGTGGGGCGGGCACGGTGCTAATAACACACACGACTTCGTGTTCCCGTCCCCAGGCAGCCGAGGTCCACACTTCTCTCCCGTCGCCTCCTTCCCTACCTCTTCCCCGGCGGGGCGGCGCCTCCACGAGGGGCTGAGGGAAGCCTGCGCTGCCGGCCTCGCCCCACCCCACGACACCCGCTCTAGGCCTCTGTAGCCAGCGGTGCGGATGGGAGCGGGCGGGCCAGACTCACCTGCCAGCAGGCACTTGGCAGCGAGCTTCACCATCGCGCCGGCCCGGGGCAGGCGGCGAGCCCGGACGGCGGCAGCGGGAGCCACCACCGCGCCGAGCCGGGACCGTGGCAACCGCGCGGTCCTGGCAACCGAGAGACCACACGCCCATTCCCATTGGCCGCAGACCCTGCTCATCAAGGCCATCCGCAGACGTTATTGGTTCTCTACCTATTCCCCGCCCACAGGCGTGCTGGCAATCAAATCCGACGCCCCGCCCCTCCCGGCGGCACCGCGGTGCTGCAGGAGGCGCGAAGGGGAATTCTGCCTGGCAACTAAGGACGTCATCAGGAGCCGGCTTGTTATTGGGTAGAACACAGGGGCCTGTACCACGGGGCTGAAGTGACCCTCTGGGGGCACAGCAGAAAATGATGGAAATTACGGGCAAAGAGCTGCGGCAGCAGCAAGGCGGGAAGAGACAAGCCGGGGGAGAACCCTGCACTTCCTGCCTGTGAGCCCACGGCACGCGATGTTCCGTGCGGAAGGGCCCTGGCTCCGTGAGCATTGCTGCGCATGCGCCAGCGGGGTCTCGGCCTCCCCCGGCCTACGCGGCCCCTGCTCTCGGCGCCGGCGTTTGGGTCGCGTTCCCCTCAGGGCTCAGGGCGGGGGCGGGAGCTGCTGCAGCCTCCGAGCTTCAACGTCGGCCACGAAGCCGGATCAGCACGTCGGGAACGGGCGGGTTTTGAGGCCTCCGTGACCCTTTGGAAGTGGAGCTGCGCTCCTTCCCTGCCCGGGTCAGCAGCTGATCCTCTCTCCATTCCTCCAGTGCACACTTTCCCTTGTGTTTGGCTGTGTTACTGGACTCACGGAGAAAGTCCTCTTGGTCGCTGATTTCTTAGCTGCTTTCTTCTTAGTATTTCAGAATTTTGTTCTTTTATCCTCCCTCTTTGTTAATTTTTGTAGCCTTTTACACGGCTATGGGTTAATTTATTTATTTGTTTTTTTCTTATTTTTAAAATGTTTCTACGAAGCTCTCCCTTGGCTACTATTAAATTATGTTTTCCCTTGGCTACTATTAAATGATTTCTGTGCCCTTATTTTTATTATTTGAACTGATTTTCTGTCTTCCTTAAGCAGTGCAAGTCTTAAGCAGTGGGTGGGAGCTGAAAAAGGTGACCATGAAGCTTTTCCTGTCCTTCCAACCTGTTTGAAAGAAGCCTGCCATCAGAAAACATGTCATTAATAGCACTCCATATTTTTTTTAGTCTATAAATTTTGCTTGGTTGCACTTTGGATTGTTTATTCTGGAGCATGGAATGTGCCTACTGTGGAAAGCAAGGAGAAAGCTTGGGAAGAGCAGAATAATCAATAATACATCTGTATTTGGGTTATAACATTGGACATTCCAAGGGTTGTGTTGGTCTAAAATAAAGTTTTCCAAGTTTTATTTTAATATCAAGGTAGTGCCTGCTTAGAAGGCAGCTTTTTTACTTTTCCTGGGACAAATTACATGTTTGGGACTGTGTGAAATATCTACCAGACACCCAGCCAGGGAAGCAGATAACATAAAAATAATGAGAACCTGTAGCTAAATCAAAGGAGTCCTCTATATTCACATAAAATAACATTGTTTGTCTGATAAAAACATGAAAGGGACTTCACTAGCCTGAGTAGGCAGACTTTAATTGTAGATGATGACTGTAGTGAAATAGAGTGATGGAGTCACTACTGGTTGTTCCTTTAAAAAGAAAAAGAAAAATTAATCCCTGGTCTCATTATTACTTTCCCTTTTTTCCATTCCCAAATCCTTCATTGCATAAACCAGATGCGGGCTTTTGATGTTCTCCATCATTTATGTCCAGATAGCTTACCTCCTCTTTCATCTTTTCTGCCTTCCACTCCATCCTTCAAGAAGTTCATTTGTCTCTGCATTGTTCCATTTTTGCAATCTTTGCATTATCCTTTGTTGTCTATTTGTAATATTGCCCCAGTTTACTGACGGGTCTGCCTGAAGAGTCTTTGAGGCTCCATTATGAGGTACTTGAGGTTTATTGATCGTGGCTGCAGTGTGGTGGTATCCATCAGCATTTACCGAGGTCGCAAACATCCCCTAGCATTTTACACTGGGATCACTGTAACGGAAGGCATAGATTATGTTGGAAGTGAGATTTTCATTGCTATTGAAAAATTCTGCTTGGAATATGGATATCTCCTTTCAGCTTGCTGCTTTCCTATTAGCACCCTGTTCCTTTATCCCATTCCCTCATTTCCTACCTCTGCATGCATGTGTGCACAGAACTCTTAATGGACTTTTATCCTCTCTATTTCTTCTGTCCTTTTATCCCACACTATTTTTATTTTTTTTTTTTACCCAATCTATCTTTTCCTCAGCCTGACTTCTCACAGGTATAAGTCGTTCCCCTGCCAGCATTGACAGTGATAGATTAAGGATGGAATTACTTATCTGCACCTTGTAATCCAAACAGAATCGCAGTCTGCTGTTAGCAGTCCACGGGGGTTGCTGCTGAATAAATTGGAATGCTGGTAGCTGTGCTCACTGAAGCTTCTCTCATCTTGAATACGTGAGAAAGAGGAAAAGAGGAACCCTGTGGATTGAAATGAAAAAATACCCCAACAATAGAGGATGATGCCCTTACCCTAGAGAAGTGTTTATTAGGTTAAATCTTGTATTTAGCAGCTGAGGAGGAATAGAACAGTCTTCTCATTCACACATTTAATTTTTCCCTCAAATGAAACCAGATTATTTTGAGTGGGAAGTGCCCCTTCTCTCGTGTGAGCAGGATAAGTTTTCCTGACAGCCACAAGACCCTGAAATTTGAAGTCCCATTCCTTTAGGTAGTGGTCCCAAACCAGCAGTCGAACTGCACATGTCACGTGTGGCTTGCATTTCATCCAACCGCAGAAGGCAGCAATGGTGGAACTGCAGCTCCAGCAGGAGCACCAAGGAATTTCAGATTGACAAGGTAAGGCTTTACAATGAAGATTAAACTGAGGTCGTGCAGTCTTTTAGACTGAGGTATGGTTGGTGTTCCAGATTCTATTGGGCACTGCGTAGGTCACTTCATTATCTTCTTCACAGAGCATACCTGGTAAAAAGTGATTTTTTCTGAGGCAGAATGCACTAATGTTCCTAGGACTTGTTTTTATAGTTGTTCATCTATCCATGCAAACATTCTGGATATGATCAGATATGTTCAGCATGAGCAGGTTACAACCTGTAACTTGAACATGCTGCCTGATAAAAGCTACTGAGGAAGAACTGTAGCTTTGTTTGGAGTAAGCAGTGCTTCTCAGGAGGGCTTTAAGGTTGAGGAAAGGGAATTAGTAGGTCTTTCTTCAAGAAATCTCTTAAACACGAAGTATTTAATCAGTTCTTTTTAAAATCTTATGTTACTAAAAGGAAACAGTGTGACAAAATATCATCAGGAGTATCTTGTGGATGAATATTCAGAATTCAAGCAGCTTTTTAAATCCGTATAGATTCTTATAGGATTGACTATGAATGTTTACTGGTATGTCTGGAGAGCTGTGAAAACTGCAAGAAAAGATGTGTAAATTTTATTGTAGATTTCCATTCTTTACACTTCCCCCAATCAGTGGAATAAATAGATACTCCATCTATTTTGAGGGCTACTTCATTTGGCATCCCCCAAAACTGGCTTTTATTTCTCTTCAGAGTGGGGCTATTAGCACAGAAGTGAGAATTTGGATGCTTTCTCTAGCTCTGTTGATAACACCATTATAGTTCAGGTCTTCAGATTTTGCTCTTTTGTGGTGGGGGCTGAGACACAGATCTGAAGGCTTTTTGGCTGACAGTCGGTGCACTGAAATGTAAGATGATTATAAAATGGTTGAATCAGCCAAAGGATTTGTTGGCAGTTACAACAGCCCTTCTGACTGATCTGGCATATCTGCCATTTGTTTCTGATCTACTCCATTGGGAGAGTGGAAGTTAGAAATGGATGTCAGTCGTGGCATCAATGGAAAGTGGTAAATTACAAAATGTAGGGTAGGTACCTCTACAAGATGTAAACTTGGTTCGAGTATGCTAATTGTAACTGTTATATCCTAGCTTTTGATGAATATGAAAGGAGGGAAAGATTTCTCAAGGATGCATTCAAACCCACAAGGATAAAGAGAATTTCCGGAGAGTAATTATTCCGCATATGTCTGGAAAAATTCCAGCTCAAATCTTTATTTTCTTGTTTGTGCACATGCAAGCTTAAAAAAAAAATGCCAGGAAGAAACCCTGAAATCTTTATTTAATTTTTAATAATACTCCCCAAAGCAGTATATAGTGGGTTGTTGATCAGGGAACTGGAGCATCACACAACAGAAAGTTGTCTGGGTGTCTCCACGGAGGAGTGTCTGTGACAGACTGAGGGCTTGCTGTGGCCTTGTGTGTGGCCTGAGCCCTCCTGAGCGGTGAGCGCTGTTATCAGAGTGACCACGTTGTGCTCTTCTGCACAGAGCCTTGCACAGGGGGACCAGGTGCTGGGGAGGGAGCACTGAGAGCGCTCCTGCATCCCGGGGAAGGGGTTAACCTGCCAAACAGAGAGTACATGAATATGTGACAGCTTTAATTGAGCTACCCAGAATTCCAGCATGCCAGTCATTATGTGCTGATGATGACTATGATAGCAGCTGGGGATCTTTTTTTGGATCTCTAGCTGCTGTCTGCTTAGAAGGCAGATGCTAGGCTTTCACTAATGCTGTATCTTATGTTAAAAGACAGATTACATTCAAATAATGAGATTTATTAAAAAATAGAAGTTTATGTTTGGGTTTGTATCCTGTCTGTTTCTTTAAGCTTTGAATGTTCAAGGTTTTCTCTGCAGACATGACAGCTAGAATTTTTATCCCTTTGCTGAAAACTAAGATTCAACCATGTGACTCCAGGACTTGGAGGTTTAATGGAGGAAGAAGAAGAGAAATATTTGAGATTCCTAATTAAATTTTCAAAAGTTTACAACACTCTGTTTTCTATTCTCTTCCCTTTTATAACAGGCTAAATTTTTGGGCACCAACTTTTTCACCTTAATTATGCCTTTTCTTTTGAAGGTCAATTTATTATAATGGATTTATATTATAATAAAATATCTTCTGCTCCAAGCTTTTCAAATCCTCACTCTGATCATCCCAGTTCTTCCTGCTCTGGATTTCCTTTTCCTCAGACCCTGAACTTCAGTGTTGTTCACCCTCTGAACTCTGCCCCAGAGCTCTCTGTCCATTTACTTCCTGCTGCAGAAGCAAGGCTCCTGCCTTCCCAGTAGCTGCTCACACCAGCTACTTCCTTCCCATTTGTGGCTGAGCCTTGCTGGTCAAAATCTTTGTGGCTTTCTTCCTATGGATGTAGGGTCTTGATTCCTGCTTCTGACAAAGCCTTACACTTCTGGGCTACACAATGAACTGATAAAAATTCTGAAGGAGAAGGATTCAGAGCTTGTAAAAATAGGATAAAAAATTACGTGGGAGCCCTTCATTGTTACTTGTTCGGTGCTTTGTATTCAACAGACTAGATGGAATTTCAGGTTAATTTTGACCTATCAGACCTTCAGTGGGAGATAATTTAAGTTCTATTGTATCAGTTGCCTTTCAAGCATTCAAAAATGAAGATACATTTGAACACTAGGATTCTCAGCAGCCTAAAAAAGATACTCATGAAAGCTATGGGCAAATGTCTCCTAAGACTCTGCTTTGCTAAGAAGGGTCTTACATGTGAACAAGGAAGTTAATATATGCAGAGAGAACAGAAAAACACTGGCTCTAGTAATGGAGGTTGTTACAGAACATAATTGAACACTGACTGCAGCAAAGCTAAAAGGAGACTTGCATTACAATGACAAAAAATCTTTATTTTTTCCCCTAACCTCTGATTTCAGCTGTCTGACTAAGAGCAGGTGCTGGGCAATAGCTCAATTTCAACAACCCAATGCAGCTGAAAGAGTAGATGCATTTGTGCTGTATCCAGCAAAATTGAAAATTGCTTTAAAGGAGAGGAATGCAAATGTTTTTAAGAGAGAAAATCTTCATTCATCTGCAGAATGAAGCATAAAATTAGCACAGCCTCATAATTTTTATTCCTCTTTATAAAGCAGTAATAACTGTGAGATAATTTGCTATTACTTATATATTTTAGTATCTTTCTAGTGATACATTTTTTTAAGCTGCATTGCATTGTGAATACAGAGGGAGTAGAATTTGTTAACAATTAAAATGTTATACTTTAAAAAGTCCTTCCAGACAATGTTTCCAAAACCTGAAAATGTCTCTGAACCACTTGGCTTTCCAGCAACCCACGGACCTTCTCTCCAGTAATCAATAATGTTTAAGCCTTTGACCTCTGGTCCTGCACCCCTCATGACCTGTCTGGAGTCACAGAGTGGTTTGTGCTGTGAGGGACCTTAAAGATCATCCCATTCCAGCCCCAATGCTATGGACAGGGTTACTTTCCATTAGAACAGGTTGCTTTAAGCCCCATCCAGAGTGGCCTTGAACACTTCCAGGGATGGGCCATCCATGGCTTCTCTGGACAACTATTTCGGTAAAGAATTTCTTCCTAACACCTGATCTAAATGCACATTAATAGAGAGTTACTGTGTTGTACCACCTGAAGACCTAAGTTAAAGCCAGTGTTGTGCTACTGTAATACCAGTGAAACCAACTGTATTTCTGTAATAAGCCTCAAAAAGCATCTTCTGGAGTTAAGAACTGTTGTTGGAATAAAAGTTGAACAAGCTGATTCAGGCACTGGCAGGGTCCTTTCACTTAGATTTTTCTGGGTGGGAGACTCAATGAATTTATGAAGGAAACTTTTTCCTAGCTGCATGTTCCTTAGGCTTATTAGCTTAGGCCTTCCTGTTAGGTCCACAGGCCTTTCTGTATTTATATTTGGATCATCTGATTCATTTATTGTTGTAGCTCATGCAGTTCCTTCTATTTTTCTGGTGGTTGGAGAAGGGACTCTAGTATTTGTATTTATATTAACTTCTGTCTTTAAAGGTACATCCACCCTTGTTAAGCTTTGCTACTTTATTGACCAGAAATGTGCTTCCTCACTTGTGAAGTAATTATCCCACATTAGGAGATCCTACAGTGTGGGAAAGTTTTGATGATTAGTCTGTCATGCAGATAGCTATCCCTGTTTAGACACATTTGGCTTCACTTTCCTGTTCTTAGGAGAAATGTCATTTTAAATGTCTGAGCCCTAGAGAGTGTTGGGATTTCTAAAGGGTGTGTCTTTGGAAAAGGGAATCAGCTAAAATGCTTGCTCAGAATGAAGAAGCAGGAGCTCAGGTTCAAGCCCATGTTAGCAATGAGAGAGTCCAGGACTTAGAGGAGGTATTTAATCACCTGCCTGTACTAAAGCCTGTGCTCTTCTCTCTGTGTTACTCATGGCTCCTGAGCAGGGTTAGAACAAGAATGTCAGCATGTAATTTAACCACAGCTGGATTTTGGTGTGGTAGGGCATGCCTTATAATTTCTCTCTCATTTGAAGTTGCTTTATAAATAAAAGAATGGCTTCTCTATCTGCCAGCCATTTAAATCTCAATCTAGGATTTTAGAGTCAAGTAAATTTACTTAGTGCATTATGCTCATTAATAAAAATTTTTGGGCTAATTTTTCACTTCAACGAACCTTAAGGCATAATTTTTGATGTTATTCTGTTAAGGCAAAACATGTTGCAAATATTATGTAGTGCGGCACTTTGTCATTCCATAACAATATTAACTCTGTTTTGAACAGAATGTTGTTAATGTTTAGATACTATGGCACAGAGGCTCTGCTAAAACTGTGTGTGTGTTGCAGGAAAGGGAAACATGAACTGCATCACCAGTCTTAAAAAATGTTCAGTTTAGTTAAAAAAGGCAAAAGAAGCAACGAGCGACCTTTGCATTGATAAAGTGAAGGAAGTGTGGAAGCAATCACAGGACATTAGGCAATGTTGAGCTTGAGACTGGTGGATAGACTGTAAATATAAATCCTAGCTCAGCTTCTGCAAAGTGAACAGGTGTTATGGCCTCCAGTCCATTGATTCCCAAAATAAGACATGTGGAAAATTGCTGATCCATGAAACTCCATTAAGAGCTTGGCAGGACCCTTAAAGCATAAACAATTATGCATTTGTTGGTTAAGGATTTAGTAATGGTAAATGGTGATTGGAGAAATCTTAAGAGTTGGTGACAGTCTGCTAATACAAACCCTTTCTGTTAAATGCTAATGTCATTTTTCAGGCAGTGATGGTTTAGCTATGACTTGAGGATTTGGCTCTTCTTCCTCTTGAGTTGTAGCTCAGAGTGAGCAATTTCTTCTTTAGCAATACAGAATAACAGTATGAACAAGTAGTGTCTATTTTTTTAATGTGTCCTTCAATTGTGTCTCATTACAAACCATTGGATATGAATCTAACTAAAGGATATGTACTGATTGTTTTAAAATTTGTCTTTAACGGGATGGCTGAAGTATTTTTTTTTCTTTCATAACTTCTACTGTATTACAACACAGAAGAAAATTATGGAACACTTACTGTTCAGGGTAAAGAAGATATAAGATTGCAATTAAGAAATTTAAGGTAAATGTTTCTTGGAGAAATGTAATTTTGCTGCTTTGCTTATGCATCTGAAAATTAAAACATCTTTCTTCATGAAATAGTAAATTGCAGGGTAATGTGGATTTTTTGTATTTGTCAAGCATACTATAATCCACATTGTGCAGAAAGCCTGATTAAATTTTGTAGCAAATTCTGCTTTCTTCAGGCTTTACTGTAGTTTCTGTGACAGTCTCAAAGACATTAAAGCAAGAACAATATGAGAATGAATAATTCAATATTTTGTATATAAAATATTTTGTTTTATATTTTATTGTAACTTTAAATTTTGCATTTGTTTGCTGTATTTTGAGTCATGTCTAGATAATATCCAACTAACAGGAAAATTATGAAAATTTTTGTTGATTTGAAAGGAAACAGTTGAAAATTTGGGAGAAATTTGAGTGGGAAAAGTAAGAATCTAAGAGAAACACTGAAGATTCAGCAGTGAAAAAAAAGTAATAGTTTGATGGCAATTGATAAAAGAGTCATTTTGTCTCTGGGGAGAGATTTACTTATACTACACTTCTATTTGAATTTTTTTTCTTTCGTCATAGATACATATTGAAATTTGAACTTTTAAAATGTGCTTGGGGGAAAAAAAAGGTGTGTTTAAATAGAGTTTTTGAGAATTCCTAGTATAAGATCTCAGAATACAGGACCTGAGTATACCAATTGCATATTTGAATTAACTGACCAAATGCGTGTTTGGAATATCTTGTACTGTCAGCATGAAAAGTGAAGATGGTATTTTGGAGGTCTCTCTACCCATTGTGGCTTTTTCAGCTTGAAAATAAAGGATATTTCTTTTCACCTTCTCCATTATTTCATGGCTGAAAATTTTCAGGCCAAATTAGGCACTCAGTGTTGCTTGTTCCAGAATGATTGCAGGTAACATGAAGAAGCACTGAAACAGGGATCACTGGGGTATTCAGACTTCCATGCTAGTGAAATATCCCCATTGATGTTGCTGTGACTTGATTTATTTCACGTAATCTGCTATAAATATTTTTTACACTCATTAGTGGCTTTATTTATTTGCTATTTGTTCTATTGGTTGGTTTGGGTTTTTTTGGTTTTGTTTTTTTTTTTTTTCTGCTGAAGCTCTGGCTAAAATTTTAGCTTTCATGCCATCCAGTGAAGCATTAAAATACGAATCCTTGCAGCTTCAGAGACTAGCAAGGCTTCATTTATAGACCGACTTTTGTGGCGTTTCTGGAATTCCCTGGACCTTCGTCCTCGCCGCTGCAGTAGCGGGGCTCCGGACGCCTTTTCGGCAGCCCTGTAATAGAGCTCCTGTAACGACGCTTTATCGCCACGCGAGGTCAGCAGCTGCCGAGAAAAAGCAGGAAATAAACTCGCTCCGCTGCAATCCGTTTTCATTTGCTTTATTTAGAATACTTAAAAATCAATACATCCCTCAGAACCGTATATACAGTGTGCAAAACCAAAGGGTTTCTTTTGAACGCACAGCATCTTCAGCAAAAAGTCTTCCTTGCTATTTACTATAGAGTGAGGATCTAGAATGGCTTTAGGGAAGGTTTATTGGCTTCCCGAGTAGCATTGGGTAATTGCTGTGGCAGAGGATGATGTTCTGTACAGGGGATGATGACAGGTTTCAGCCTTATCTTTTTGTCTCTACTAAATAGGTGATAATAAATCTACATTGAATAGGGTATTTTTGCTGCAGGGAATAGTTTGGAATACAGGAGTGGAAAATATCCTTCCTTTTTACTGCAATAATAATCGATGTTCTGTCGAGATGTGGGGGAGATTCTGCCTGAAAGGATTTCCTCCCCCCCCCCACCTCCACTTTAGTCTTTGCTTTAAAAGCAAAATACCCCCAACAACACAGGTAAAAAGCATAAACTTGGTGCCAAAGTTACTGAGGAGGATTTGGGGAATAAGTCTTGAGATCTGTCATTGGCTTACTATTGGCTAATAATTTCCTTAACATAAATCCCAGCTTCCTGTATGTAACTCCAAAGAAGATATTCACTTATCTGGTAGATTTTTAGAATAAATTCTTTCTGATGTGATTTTTTAAATTTACTGTTTAACACGGGGATTATCAGCTGCAGCATCACACCTGAATCTTGGCGTTCTCTTTCCTGAGATTCCTTTCTTGTGAGTATTCCATTCTTCCTGTCCTAGATAGTTGTGTAACATTGCTAGTAAACATACCCTGTGTCTCAGAAGTGACTGCTTTTTAATAGTTTATGAAATTATCTTCATGTATGATTGGCACCAACTGATATTCCTGTCAAACCTTTTATCCAAAAATCCCTCTGCACCAGACAAATTTGACAAATTTAACAAATGATACAGACAAGAATCAATTTACTGATCACCAAAATGCAGCAGAGGAGATGTAGATTAAATATTAGGAAATACTTTTTAGCTATAACACTGATTAAGTTGAAAGAACAAACTGCCAAATGAAGTTGGGTAATTGCCATCACTAGAGATTTTCCTTCACTAGAGATTTTCCAGACTATGAGTATGCATCCATTTAGCAGAGATGGCTTAAAACTAATGCAGTCAGTTTTGCCACAGTTCAGAACTTGAACTGAATGACTCATTATATGCATGTTTTATCCCAAATAATTTTTAAAATTTCTTCCTACTTTACCCTAGCTAGAGATAAAGCAGCAGGGATGTTAGCAAAAAATCCAGTAACATTTTCTCTCAGTGTGTGCCAAGCCTACATGAAATAAGAAACAAGTTGTAGTGAAAGAGAAGAAAGCCCAGATTGATGTGACCTTTATTATTTTAACAGTGTCTTTCAGCACAATTACAGAGTTGCAGGATTGCAGAGAACAGAGCTGGAGTATAAAATAACATAAATAAATAGAACAGGAGCCAAAGCAGTCAGCAGGAGGTGGTTGGAATTGGGCAGTGAAGGATGGGTGAAGGGTTTGCATTGGTCAAAGCCTTTATGATTCAGCCACCATAGTTGCAAATTCTGGAGAAAGGAAAGAATTTGAAAAAATATTTTAAAAAATCAAAATTTAAAGAAGGAGGAAGCATATTACAATGAATACAGAGTCACTGGTGTAGCAGAAACATCACAGAATAATAGAATAACAGAAGAGCAAAGAAATCCAAGTTAATTAAAGGGAAAGTATAATTTGGGAAATCAAGAAATGAAAGGATTTTTTGAGAGTAAGAGAGAAATGCTATACATACCAGAGAGTAAGACTTCCACCACTATTCATCTGAAGAACTTGATTAGTTCTTGGTTATTTCTTTGTAAATCTCAATGGAATGAAGGCAAGAACTAGAAATTTAATCTTGCACTGAGATAAATTTCTTTTATATCAGAGTTTGGCAAAGAGAATCATTAATGAGTCTTCAAAGTATTCGTGTCTCATATTATAATTATATTGCATTTAAACTAAATTTTGTAATTGTAAATTGAATGAAAATGACAGATTGCAAAAACAGAAGGCTGATACCAACCTGTATAGCAATTTTGACCATGTTGTAAGAATGCGAAAAATTCCTATGGTGTCAGAGGGCTGGGATTTTACCCTGTGGCTTTTATTAGTGTTACATCCATAATATTTACATAAATGTATCTATCTGCAGTTTGGGGTTATTTTATGCTTCAGTACATATAATGCCTTTCAGCTGGGAGATAAAGCATAGAAAAGGCACATTTGTATCCTGGTGAATAGCTGCCTGGTTATAATTCCTAACTCCATCTAACCTTGGAAGAGTTACACATGAGAATACCTTGCACAGTTATATGTGCCTCAGAGCACTGAAAATGACAAACTGGAGGGAATCCCAAGAAGGGTAACAAAGACGATAAAGGGATTAGAGGGTATGCAGAGAGAGTGGTTTATGGGTTTAACATAACCAGCTGAGAGGAAAATGACAAATAGGGGAGGCAGTCATCTGTAAAGGCTCAAGAAAAAATTACTGAAGTTTGACATAATGAAGAGTAAAGTCTGGCAAGTAAAAAATAAAGAAGATGAAAATTAGGCATTTTAAAGAATATTCTAGTGTTCAGTTGAAAAATGCTAACCTCTAAACAAGTGAGATCTTAATTGGCTGTTGTGTGCAAACAGCACTTTTGATGATGTGTCCAAAAAACATGTTGCCAAATGCAGACAAACCAGACCAAGAAATAAAAATGTCAGAGGGTTTAAATTGATTCCAAATTTATCCATCGTTTTGAAAGATGTAAATCCAAATTAGGATTAGTGATGCAGATTACTTAACACAAAACATGTATAAATCCTGTACATGGTGGGTACATAGATTGAAAGTGTTGCAAACTGAATTTAAGAGATAAGGTAAAGTGCTTGTGATAAAAACCCTAACTATTCTGGGCAGGAGAAAGGGTATGATTATTAAACCTCTGTGTGAATAAATCCTGCAGAGAGAAACATGAACTGCAACGGATGAAACTTTTCCAAAAGGGAAAACTAACTATGCATATACCGTTAAAACAAGTTGTCATACTTATTGCAGATAAATCCTTTTACAATAATTTGTATCAATGGAATATGTTTGGAAAAAGATTATTCAGACTTGCAGCCAAACATTTTCTATAATACATTTTGATAGTGCTATTATCACTTAATAGCAATATATTTCACAGGTACTTTCTGATAGCCAGCAAACCATAAAATATTCCTTCTTGCATAATTGAAACATTTCAACTTTTCCCAGGAATTTCAATGTTTTTAAATATTTTGAAGATGTTCCAGTTGAATAACCTTGTCAATTGGTTCACTACTAGTTTTTGTATGAAGATTAGTCCAACCACAGGTGGCTTGTAGAAGCATTGCTGCAAAGTGTATTCACATATGCAAAACTTCTGAGATAAGGCACGGTATATTGGTCCCTTGTAAATGGTTATTGCTTCTGACTGGCCAGTTAGCAAGGGAATCCTGGTGATTTACTTCATCCTTGTTTCCAGTTGTAGTTACCCTTCCAAACGAAATTAAGTTATGTCTTTCTTTGCACAAGTAGTAGCTTTAAATGGCAAGGATTTAGACCATTTTGTCACACAAAATAATTTACTAGCTGTTTTGTGTCAAAGCTCTGACTTAAAAGGAGAAGATTGTTTCACTGTGTTCAGTACAGTTTAGTACTGTATACCAGCCTAATGCATGCCCTCTAGTATTTTACTGAAATGACAGACATGATTACAGAGGACATGCTGTAAGCTCACGACTTCTCTCATCAGACTGTGTTTTTTACATTTTCTTTACAACAGCAAATCTGTTTAGAAAACTTCATAAGTAATGACTTTCACTTATTTATTTTAGAAGATGTAAGAGCACAAAGCAGGACAAGAACAGAAGGACTTCCAAATGTTTGGATTTTTTGGTTATGGCTTTCACCTAGTAAGGTCATGACTTAATAGTTGTAATTTTGCATGCTTAATGTCAGATTTTAACAACATTCTGATTTACAGGGATAAAAATTTGGATTTGTGCTGCCCACAGTGCATGATCTTGGGAAGTTCTCTATGTACTTTCTCAAGCCTAATAATATCAAGAAACTAAAAGGCATGACGTGCATATCCAATACCAATAGACAAAATAGATTTAAAACAACATTTTGACCAGAAATTTTGCTTCTTTTTTCTCCTCTTTCTTGTAAATATTTTCCTGAAGCTGGCAGAGCTGCTTCAGCATAATTTTTTAGCCTGATCTGGAAGCTAAGGTTGCTAGTGTTATTAGCACAACCTGGCCTTGACCTGCCATTTTTTTTCAGATTCATCGTCTTCTGACCACACTGGTGGAATATGGAGGGGATTTGATGCTGCACTGTAGATGATCATGCCTTACAGGAACTCGCTGCAAGTTTTCAGCTCTTTGAATCTGGTCCTTTGGCCACAAATTACAAATCGTGATCAGACAAGAGGTAAACTGCTGAAACTATTTCAAAGCTGAATGGTCTTGCAGGAATGAGAAAAGGTTTAAAGCAAGAGACCTAAGAAAATTTCTAATGTGAGATCCCAGCTAGAAGAGGGCTGATTAGGTTGGGATTAATGTTTGTGATGATACATCTGAGAAAGTTGTCTCTATGGTGTTAAAAATCCCCAAAGATCAGTTCTTGCAACTGCTCTGGGCTCCTGAGGGACAGCATTCAAGGGCCATCAGGAGAATTAACATTAACCCCTGTGAAAGGCTTCTTGTTTGCCATCGTTTAGTGATTTAGGCAGCTGATGTTTGAAAAAAGGGGTAGAAATGATGCCTGCCAATTCAGCTGCAGGGAAACAAAAATGGTTTGTAACAGAAATACAGCATTGCAATACTGCATATGAATGTGATGTACATCAGTGACTTTACATTTTATTTACATATGCAGTTATATTCTTGAATTGGATTTATGGACCAAAGGAAAAACTGGGAAGAATCTGTCTTCCTCATTCTTTGGTCACAGTCCCAACTGTTAACTTCTGTATGTATCTCAAGCCCTTCTGGTGTAAAAATTGGCTATTAGAGTCAAATTTAAGAAATGGAAAAGAAACTGGTAGTGTTGTGCAGTAGGGGTATGGTCAGAAGAATCAAAAGAAAAAAGCACATCATTCTCTTCTCAAGTATAAATGCAGAGTAATTCAATTTCAAAGTTAGCGAACAGTAAAAGCTGCAGACAAAAGAGATAAGGAGAAGAGGCATTTCACATTGTTTTATTACAATGTATTGGGTTTAAGGCATTGTTTTGACTCAAAAAAAAAAGTTATGATAGTCTTAAATGTAAAGGTTAATGCTGTATTTTCTTGTACAAGTCAAAATCATTATGCAATATTGTTCTTTTATTCTGATTAAGACTAACTTTGATTTGCAGCCTTCTGGAATATCTGAAAAATTATCTGATGTGGTGGATCAGCTGTAAACTTACTTACCTGAATTAAGTTTTCTTTTGAAAAACTTGCCCAGTGATTTTAGTACTACTGTCACTAATTTCAGTGTGTATAAAGAAGACCCATATAATAAAGAATATTAAGATTCAAATAATGACACCCACACTGGATTCATCAGCACTGCTGAAGTTTAGCAGGAGCTTCCCCATAACCATAATATAGTCATAATTGGAGAAATTAAGAGCCTTTGGTCTAGGAACAGGGCCAAAGTCACTGATATGCCAGTGTGCATCACCTGACTGATATGTCGGTGGCTGATTTTGTGTGTCATCTTCTAAGTTGGGAGACTGTGTTAGTTAACTGTTTGCTTTTTATTTCTCTTTTAATTGACCCTTCTTTGGGAGGGGGGGATAAATTTTTTTACAAATTGCCGAGATTAGGTAACACAGAGAAGTATGAGGGGATTTAGGTATTTTTTACATTTCAACTCATGATATTACTTATCAGTATGGCAAAACCCTAGCAATTGTCTGCTGTCTAGGTGATTTAGTACTCTGGCCACAAACTTCTATCTCCTGCAATGAGGAAAGCTTTAGTTTAGAATTGCATCTCTTCTTGTCCCTTTCAGTGTGTTTTATTCACTTCTACCTCTCAAAAAGAGGAAAAAAGAGAAATTTTGTATGTGGGCTAAGCTTATTCATCCCAAGGGGGAATAGAAAACAGCACTAGCTTTTTAAGCAATGCTGTGAGAAGAAATGTTGTTCTTTTCTTGTATTTCTCATATTCAGTAAAAGAGAGTCACAAGCTTTCTTAGGTGTGAAGACCCTCATAAACCCTAGCATAAGCCAGATAGACTTTTATAGTATAGAAATTCTGTAGCAGAATGAGTGTGCTTTGAATTTTAAGAGGAGTGCTTTGCTAAGTCACACACTACTTTCCTGCTAATTAATCATCAAGCAGAAATGCTGGCGGCTCAGCTTTTATTCTTTCCAAGCTTTATAGTCAGGCCTCGGTCTCTGAACTCGCAGTGTCCTGATCCTCACTCCACAGATATCAACAGACAAATTACAGTAACTGGAGCAGAGTTTGGCTGGGTACTTGATCCTGCGCTGCGGAGTGCCCGACCCACAGCCGGGTTCTGTGAGCTCCTGCCCCCTCTAGTGTCACAACTCGGCTCCTCTTCCTCTAACGCCTTCAAGCAAGGTATGGCAAATGGAGCAGGACTTGGCATTCCTTTAAAAACAAGTTGTGCCCTTCAGAAGGTCACAGCCCCCAGTGATTCCTATGTTTCCTCAGTTCTTGTGTGTAAGGGTAATATTCGGTTGTTACTGTCAAAGTTACTCCTGTAATTACATACCATCAGCGCCAATTTTACCATCACCGTCCTTATCTCCAGCAGCCAGAAGAGCCTTCGTTTCTTTGTCTGATAGGTCTCTTCCTTCTGGGGTAAAGCCTTTCAGGACAAACCTAAGGAGGAGGCATAGGAAAAAAAGGAAGGTTTGTTTGGGTTTTTTTTGTTTGTTTGTGTTTTTGTTTCTTTGTTTGCTTTTAGCTTTGGTTTGGTTTTTTTTTTTTTTTTTTTTTTTTTCCCTGCAGAACAATTACACTTCATATTTATTTGTACCACTGATTTGAGATACAAGTTGGAATCTAGGGTTGTGTCTTCTATTGTTTACCTTCTTTAACATTGAGGAGAAGCACTTTAGTCTGAAACTGCATTTGGCTGAAGAGCTACCTGTAAGGTATTGACCATTCATGTGTTTCAGGGATCCTGCAATCAAAGTGACAACTAGCTAAATCCAACACTCTTTAGATCATATGCTCAGCAAACAACTGGCATAGCACACAAACACTAGTCAAGAGCTTGAGCTGTATGTTACTACCTTGAGTCTTGTAAAAATAACCTATAGGAAATTAGACTCTTAAGATGGGGTTATTTGAGAAAGGATGTAATTTTACTTACTTCAATTCTTCTTCTTCAATGAAGCCGCTCTTATCTTTATCAAGAATATGGAAAACCTTCTTCACATCTTCTGGGCTCTTCTTTTTCAATCCTACCATCTCGAAAAACTTTTTGTAGTTAAAAGATTCAGCCGCTATAAGAGATGAGAAACCAGAGAAATTCTTAGAAAATTCCTTGAAACACGCACCAACACATACACGTGGTTTTCTTCCATGCTGCTCTTTTTCCTAACCTGGGAGGAACACTCGAGCCCACCTGTGGTAAGAGCTGGATGTACTCAGTGTAATCGTCCGTGCTAATGGAAATAAACAAAGGGGCAGAGGGGCAATGTCTCCGTTTTGCAGATGAAGAGCTGAGCTACAGAAGGATGAAACTTGCCCAAGGTCACACAAGAAGTCTGTGATAGAGTTGGGAGCTTTGGGAGCTGAAATCTACTGTACTTGGTCTCATTTCAGTACTTTAAACCTGTTTGGTGTGTTGTTTTGGGGGGAATTTTTTTTTTTTTTTTTGCTAAGTTTTACACTAGAACAGACATCAGAGCAGACTCAAACTATTAGATAGCTGTCACTTTTTGACATATCCACCCCTGGGAAAAAAAAAATACCAAAAATGCTCTTGCTCAAGCATTGGCGAGAAGTGTGTTACAACAGTATTTGTTTCTTTTCCTGGAGACTTACTAGAAATCAGTGTTGCATTTCAACCGCTGAAGGAATGTGCAATCGTGGTGTGTGAGCTCAGACACTGCAAGAGAGTGCTGCACGGCGCGCTGCCTGCAAGACCTTGTGAGGAGCTGTCTCCGGGGAGGAAAAAAACAAACAACCCAGAGCCCTTGAAATCGGAGCCGAGTTTACCTGCTCCACCTCCCCTGTCCTTTAACCGCACCCGCTTTTGTCTCACCCAGGTAGCCTAACTACTGTGATGTGGATTAGAAATACCACACGGTGACCTCCAAAACGTGTGGTGGACTTTTTTTTTTCCCCTTCCCCATGCATTCCTATTCCCGCCGCATTATACTTTCCCATTACACAAAATTAAGGAGTCTCCGTCTTTCGTGATCTGCCTGACTGAGATCTGTCATTAGTTGCTGCTAATTGCATCTACTCCGGGACTTGGAGATGGTCATAGAACAATGGAAGCTAATGAGTAAAACAGCTGCTGGATCCAGCAGAGCAATTTGTCGCTCCCTCTGATTCTCCGGCTTCTGAGCTGAGTCGGGCTCAGCGGGTCTTGCGCTTCTATTTGTTCGGGAAGGTCATCGCGCAGAGCAGGACAGGCAGAGGCGGCTCCCTGGGATGATACGGTCAGACAGGTAGCTTGGGGGAGAGGGGGGGGATATCGTGCATCCCGGAGCACGATTTCTGGCGTTTCTTTGAGAGCAGCCTTAACTACCTGAATCTCTGCAAGCACGAAGAGTGTTTGCTGTCAGTTTTAGGGGTCGCAGTGAATGAAAGGGGTAGGGAACCTCTGACACCCCGGGGAGTCTGAGAGGGACGTGTGGACCACTGCAGCCATTCGACCTGCAGGGAGCCCCTGCAGTCGAGCAGTGCACCCGCTTGCTCTACTGTTGCCTTCTGTCCATCCCGAAAAGCAAAGCCCACCCGGGGATTCTGCAGAGGAAGTACAAGAGCGGTTTCTTATATCCTTGAAACGGGAAACAGCAGTTCTGTAACATCTGAAACTAAATTTCAGGAATGAGTGGGAAGCTGCTGACATCCACTGCTGACTTCTCTATCCCACACCAAGATAAAATGCAGCTTGGTTCGCCGAGGGTTTTGTTCCCTTTGAAAGTATCCTCTCGGTAGAAGCAAAGTCTGTCCACAGTCACTGCTTGCTTTCCTTTAAAATAAATATTTCACCTCTGTAACCTGCAGGACAACTTTGCTGAGGATGCAGCCTTGTACTTCATAAACCTGTCAGAGGCATTCATTGAACATTTGAAAACACATCCTCATTAGAATTTTTGTCTAGCCAGTTCCTCTAATCTTCCCTTAGCTAAAATAAATGCACAGCTATCCCCTAACCTGAAGAGATGAAAGCAGGAAAAGAGAGAAGGAAAAAAAAAGGAAAAAAGCACTCACCTGAAAAGGCTCCCACAGCCTTCTTGATATCCTCAGCGCTGAGCAAGTCAGTCATAGCCATCCTGCAACTGTTTGAACAGGGAAGCAAGTGCGAAAAGATTAAAAAGTGCTTTTCTCATCATTTCTGCTCATATGACCAAAGCTGCAGTGCTGTGTGGGGATGGCACACCGGGAAAGGCTGGATGCGTGCCAGCTCTATAGCTCTGCGTGGATAAGTGCCGTGGGCTGTCACTCTCCACTTTGCAGAGCACCGAGTAGTCCACAAACGCGAGGGTTCAGCTAAAGAGAGGGCACGGGGATGCCTTTGTGGGGACTGGGGTGAGGGAGGACGTGGAAGGGGGGCGCTCCCTGGGAGGCTGGAGCCTAAGCCTTACTGGAGCAGTGCCAGAGTCTGCTGTGATACCAGCTGGAGAAAGAGTTTTGCCAAGGTCAAGTCCTCGGGTGCAGTGGACAAACTAGTGGTGCAGAGCAGAGCCTTTTCCTTTAGTAAGTCAGGATGAGCTTTACCAGTTATATTCGGGGATGAGTAAGGAACTGCAGCATATGCCAAGCTTCAAGCTGCTCTTGAGGTCGGGAAGCAAATGTAATGTAGCTTTTGAACATTTGCCTTATCGTTCAACCACTTTAAACATCTCTCCCTTCCCCCTCCCCTTCACACACATCTTCCTTTTAGACCTTGTTTCTTTCGGGCCAGTCCATATTAAGCATCATCCTCACTGAATTAATTATCACATCCCTGCGAATCCTACAGATCCCGTTTGTAATGCACAATATGCTGCAGAATCTTCCTCGATAGGGTATGGCAAAACGAGATGCGAGGTGACAACACACTCGTGAGGAGCTCCTGTGCAGTAGTGGGTTTCTCAGGCAGCACCAGGCACTTCCCATTAGCGTTACAAAAAAAAAAAAAAAAAAGCATTTAGGATTTGTAATATGTTTTCTAGGGTTATTTTCTTTTCTCCAAGAATCTGTGCCCATTTTTCACATAAAATATGGCAAGTGGTCCAACTTGCTCTCAGAGTTTGGGCAGGAGCCATTAGGCTGAGGTAGCCAAGGTTAGGGCCCAGTAGTAGGGCAGATCTCTGCAGGAGTATTGGCATCGCTGCTCCAGGAAAGACGGGGGAGGACAGAGCAGTGGCAGCGAGATCCCCGGGTGCGATCAACGGGTACGGCCCGGTCCTGCTGCCACAATCACACCTCTCCTCAGAATGGGGCCGCCGGAGAGCAGCCTCGAAAAGGGGGCGGCTGGTGCAGAACCTTGGGTTGTGCTGTCCGTAATTGCTAGGTGCTTTTAAAAGTATGAGCCCCATCTTTTTTTTTCCCCACAGCCCAAATGCAGCTGTAATGGGTAAGATATTACCATGCCACTGAATGCAGAAGGACGGAGGAGGAGGTGACATTGGGGTCTTCCCTCTTTTTTTTATTTCTTCTTTTCTTTCCTAAAAGTCATCTCTTCATTGTGGGAGGGACTGTTGTTTTTCTCCTGTTGGAACTTTCCCCCTGGCCTCCCTTTTCCATGTATTTCCTGAGATGCAAGAGATACTTAGTTTTCTCCAAGGACAAACAAGGAGATGGATGGTGGAGCCAAGTCCCTCTCCCTAGGCTGAACGCATCCCTTCCCTGCTCTACAGGGAAAAAGGAGCTAGCTGAGTGCTGGGATGTTGATTGAGGTGAACAGCAGCCCTATAGAAGAGCTCTGCACACCTTCCTGCACGGGTCATTCTCAGTGCCCCCACTGTTTTGGAGCTGGGAGGTGGGGGGTGCAATACAGTGCTCGGGGTGCTTGCGTCTTTTGCGTTATCGGGGTTCCGCTCGGAGAGCACAGGTTAGAACCCTATTGTTATTCCCTTTTAATGTTGGGTAAATTCAGACCCATCAATATGCAGCTATTTGCCAGAGATCAATGTGCCATATCCTATGAAATTGATGACCCTTTACTTTTCCTTAACTGAGGGAATGGAGGAGAATCTCTTTTTGCTCCCAGTGCAGACACCGCCGGCCCAGCGCTGCACGGCCATCTGCTTTCCCTGCTTTGCTGCGAGCAGCATGGGTGCGGTCTGAAGAGGAGTTGCGCCTCAGTCCCCGCAGGTTTTCCCCCTTTCTTACGAATCTTTTGCAAACCCGTTGATGAGCCACAGAGCTTCCTTTTAGGTCCCTACAAACAGGAACTCACCTAACCACCCGCCAGTGAAGATGCTCTCCTGGCGAGTGACTCGTGTTTCGGCGCTAACCCCGCTCTGCTGACAAGGCAGAGCGCATTTGGAAGGCTGCCCTCGGGGGTAACTCGAGCCGGTGGCTGGCAGAGGCGATGTGCAGCGCTGCCTGCTGTGCTGGCAGACGCCGATCAGGTTAACTAGCCTCATGCCAAGCAAACCGGCCAGAGGCGCATTCCGTGTCCGTGTCCTGGGGATGGGAGCCCGGCGGCTCCCTCCACATCCCTAACGATGCGCGAACTGCCCCGCTTTCCCTCAGTCATCGGATCTGTCAGCCCTCTACGGCCTAATCATGCTGTGGAGGCGAAAAGTGAGAGGTGTCAGAAAAATGAGGCTTCAGATCAGGTGGAGCCATCTGTAGAGCGTAAATAACATTTCCCCCAGCTCCGAAGCTGTGTGTACCCTCGGCAGCCAGAGGGGTGAAAGCAGCGACACACAGGTTTGCAAAGCGGACAGCTGGGAACTGACATGGAGGAGCGGCTGAGGCCCAGCTCCAGCGTCAGCAGTGTCTCTCTTTAAGGACAGCTAGCAAAATTCCAGAAGCTTTTAACCACCAACCTGTAGTCAAAACTGTTATTCTAATAAAAAAGGTGTTTCACGAATTGACAGTTTCTCACTCGACCCTTCGCCTTTTTCTCGTCATCCCTGCGAGATGAATGACGCGTTTTCCTTTATCTCTGAGATGTTGCCAATTTTCCTGCCCAAACTATTTGCAAAATCCACACTGTGGATTTCCAAGCTGTCTGCACCAAAACTTTTGGGTAGATCAACTCCCCCTTCCACCAGTGCCAGGATGATGATATTGTTACTAAGTTAACGATCAAATACATTAACTAGAAAACAGCCCACCCTTGCCAAAAACAAAGAAGTCGAGGAGAATTTCCTGAACATCACGAAGCCCTCACATCAAGAGTTGAAGCAAAAAGACAGCGGTCCTTTGCAAAAAGGGTGACACATTTCCTTTAGCTTCCCAGTGATCACACCAAAGAGAGCAACTTCATCCCGTCACTTACAATCGTCTGTACAGAAAGAGGTGCCATTTCTAGAAGTGTTCTGAATGTTTTGGGATGTTTTGGGGTTGTTTTGTCTTCGATTCACAGCTGGCTGTTTCAGTAAATTCTGTTCACGAACCCTTGCTTGCGTTCTCTTTCACTTTCTTCCCTCCTTTTCCCACTTTTGTCATTTCCACCTTCTCCCCCGCTTTTTTCCTCATTTCCCTGCAATGAGTTCACCTATTTACTCCTTTTTAATGGTCTATTCTTCTCATTTGAAGCCTTCTCTGCAGGAAGCTATTCCGCAGTGTTTGAGAGATTTGCATCTCTTTGTTTCCGAGCTTCTGTTTATGGAAAGGGGGATGGGGCCAGAGTGGTGGAAGATACCCTTATCCGCGAAGTGCTGCTTCTTGCTTGGAGCCGGTGAATCCATGTTTGCTGTGGAAATTTGGACATTTTCTTGCTACTTACCTCTTGGATCTCTCGTAAGCACGCTTGAAAAGGTGTTAGGTAGGGAGGTGGTCAAAAAGACTCGGAACTCGGAGTAGGAACCCCACTTATATAATCTCTCTCGCTCTTTCTATTTTCAGCAGGTGATACCCACTCCTCACTGGTATCAGATATTCAGGGGTTTTGTTGGCGGTGTCACATTTATCTTTCCCTTAACTAATCGAGGAACACTATTAATAATCCTTGGCTCTTACCTTCCCCTGGCTGTGAAAACCCATTACATTGGCAAACTGATGGTCCGCTTGAAACTTGAATGTTAAGGGGAGAGGCAAGCAGTATAAGTGAGCTGTTAGGGGACAAATAAGCAAATAACAATGATAAAAATGCCTTTGAGACCTATTTTCAATTGTGTAATCCATCTAGGGACACTTTTCCTGGTAGATAATGTTTTTCTTGCAAGGGAAAACGTTTTGCAGGGGACCATGAATCATACATCTGATGAAAGTGGCGTCGGGGATATCACGATGCATCAGGAGGTTCAGTTTGAGACATGGGACTCTGCTCACGAAGTGAATTGGAAGATGTAACCCCCTAATCAGCGTGAGGGAAAGCAAAGATAGGCTCTGAAGTTCGCCCTTTTCTCTCTTTAGCCTGGCTACTTGAAACAAAATAGAACATCTCTGAACTGCCTCCTGCACCTGAAACTACAACATTCAGCTTTACTTCTTGGCCTTGAAGGAAGTCAGAAATAATTTTTTTCCTGCCGGCAACAGCAAATTCAATTGTGTAATTCTGATTGCTCATACTTACAGGGGCATGTAAAATCTGCATTCAGGGCCCCATTGGACAAGGTACTGTAGAAGTCTAAAAAATTTACAACCTGAGCTTTCTTAAGACAGGCAGGGAATTGTAAACAAAGAGATCCTATATATGTATATACAGCCATTATACATTGAGTGTAAGCTTTTCAGCACATAAATTCTCTTTATGCTGAGTTGCTCATTCCAGAGAAAGACACCTTTGAAGATACTTCTATTTTTACTCTGTCAAGCAGTAATAACAACAGTAGAAATGCCATTGCAATGTATTTGCCATTCTGTGATCCATCTGGGGACATGTTTCCTGATATTTAATGTTTTTCTGGCAATGGAAAATATTTTATAAAGTATTATGCACTGCATTTATCTGTAGAACATTTTTGAGTAAAAACAAAAAAAAAAGTTTTTTTCTGTTTCAGCACTCAAACCCAACATTTCTTAGGTTAAAAAGCAACTAAGGTTTTGTGATACAATGGAAATTATCTTTTGGGAAAGGTAGATGTTGCAAAAGTGAGATCTGAATTTTCTTACTTGATACTAGACGTGAGGAAAGATAATTGAGGTGTATATGGGTAGGAATATTTAAAAATATTTAAAAATATTTAAAAATATTTTAAAATATTTCTCTACTGCCAGTATAATTTAGATGCTGAGTTCTGTGGTAAATTGTAAGTACTCTAGCAACTTCAGATAATTTCTAAACAGGCAGCTTTATTGAATCAAACATAACAAAAGTTAATTCAATCACTTGTGTTCTCTCTTTTTTTGTTTGTTTGTTTGTTTGTTTGTTTTTATTACACTTCCTGCAGTGGTTTTTGAAATTTCAGTGTGCAACAGAAGTATGGTAAATAATACTACTTTTCAGTAGCGTCCTTAATTTCTCACAAGCACAATGTCCCTACCCCAGCTCAGAGCAGGTGATAATTACAATGTGAAGTACCTGTCTCTTGTGGCTTCAGATGTTTCAACCAAATGAGTGTTGCCTTTGTAACAGTAAAAGTCATCCTACAGTGTTTGCTAAATTCAGTCACGTGGGGTTTGCATTAAGCTTTCACATATTATAAACCCTCGGTGTAGTACCAAGATTGGATTCTGGTTTAGACATACCAGTATCTCATGGTTGTTAGCTGCATGCTTCATTTCCATTTGGTAGCTGGCAGAACAACTTTTCTCTTTTACCTTCCTTTGGCAGCTTAGAGAGGATAAGAATTGTAGGACTGTCTTTTTGGCTAATCGAGTGTGACTTCCATTTCTGTCTACTCCACTGGAATGACTGCATTTGTCCACCAGTGAAAGGAGAGCAAGCCAGTCACTGTGATTCCTCTGTGTAATTCAGCCATGCAAAAGCAATCCTCATTATTGGAAATCCTTTCTTGTCCTTTTAATTAGTTCCTACTAAGGCTTATTTACAAAGAGGGAAGTAGAATTATGACCACATTTGGCATATAGGGAGGTCTTTGTTACATGTCCACTATTTAATTAATAGAAAAGGGTTTTGTTGTTGGGATTTTTCCTTTTTTTTTTTTTTTTTTTGTAAGAAGAATTCAATCAAAATCTGACACATGTAGGTTATTTGTACAAATCTTCCTGAAGCTGGAAGGTGTGGAGAGTTGTGGCAACAGGCTCACTCAGAGTTCACCTTAGTGAAATGGTAGAATTTTGGGAGGAAGTTTGTGTTACTGCACTTGTCAGTTTTGGTAATGTGGTTGCACATTTACTGTCACCTCAATCAGGTTCATTCAGGAAAGGATTAGCATAGGGTTTCCCCATTGGAATATATATACAGTGCAAAGTTGGGGATACACATCCATTATAATTTCCTTTCCTCTTTCCCACCACACATAAATAACTGTAATTTGAATAATAAGGTGCTCCAGGTCCCTATCAGCCAATAATTTTGGATGTTACTATCACATCACTAGCATTTCACCTTGCCCTGCCACTATCTCCTAGGTCCACTACACATGTTGTGACAAGGAACTTCAGTCTTCAAGGATACCAGCCAGTCATCTTTTGCTCCCCACAACTTTTCCTTAATTTGTTAAAGAAGTAATGGAATCATAGAATCATTAAGGCTGGAGAAGACCTCCAAGATCATCAAGTCCAACCTTTAGCCGAACACCACCAGCACTAAGTGCTAAATCCAGTTGTTTCTTGAAGACTTCCAGGGATGATTACTCCCCCATTTTCCTGATCAGCCTGTTCCAATGCTTAACCACACTTTCAGGGAAGAAATTCTTCCAAATGACCAGCCTGAACCTTTAGTCTGCCAAGGATGTTGTGAAGATGAGTGCTTATATGTGTTGGAGAGGAGAATGGGCAAATTCAAGGAAGAGAGATCCACTGAAAGTTATCAAACTCCTACAGGCCACATCTAGCTTGCAAAATTCCTGAGCCAAAATGGTTGTGATTTGGGATAAGATTAGGGGAAGTTGTCATAATCTGATTGCCTTGTGATTACATTCTTCTGAACATTTCTGTTTATGTCCACTGTCAATGTTTGCACTACTGAAAATGTCCTTTTTTTTGTATATGTTAATTATAATTTCCTTCTGCAATGGCCTGTTCTTGGGTTTGCCTGAGGGAAGTCTGTATTCCTTGGATTGAAACTTAGTGGTTCCATTTTTACTGATTTTTCCATTCCTCTGATAATTGCCTCAAAAGCTGAAAATAGCAAATGGCTACAAGAGATACCCCAGAGGTAAGAAATAGGTCACTCACTACCAGTCCATGCTACCAGTGGGCTTTGGGGACTGCCCAGCTTGTATTGCAAATGGTGTGGAAAAGGAAGTGAAACGTCTCACCCAAAGGGGATAATACAAATGAAAAACAGAGATAGGTGTAAGCCCCTGGTGAGAGTAGGCTCAAATTACCAAACAAGAAAAAAGCGAGTGCTGAAAGAGTAGGTCTGTGTATCATAACACCTCCTAGCAACTCTCAAATGGATATTTACAGCAGGAAAAAAAGCTGTTAGTCCCAGTGGGAAACCCTGACCCCAAGGTTAAGAGAATGGAAACAGTTGGTTTTCTTTACAACAGACACTTGTGGGTATCAGACATTTGTTATAATTGACACTCTGGTGGTGTTCACACTGGGATGGA
>JACBWW010000005.1:5859377-5982689 GCA_020086605.1 Lanius collurio
TATATATTTTATATATTTTATATATTTAATTTTATATATTTTAAATATATTTATATATTTTTAACATATTTTTTATATTTTCACCTCTGAATGAATCCTTATTATGGGCATACTTTTTTTTGCTAGGATGCCTGTGTTGTTTCTCCTTCCCCAAAAGGTTCACAGTGGCAGTCTCTTGCAGGAATCACATTATTGCAGGGCCTTTTTTCATTTCTCCTTTCAAAACTTTGTATATATTCCTTGTGTGGGTAGAAGCGTTGTAATCTAGAAGTGGAGCATCAACGCATTTGGTACAGATGCATCAGCACTTTAGGCTCATGCTTTGGTGTGTTGATGGTTGTTTGTAAGAGGCAGTAGCATCCCAAGCCCTTTGAGGTTGGATCTCGCTGGGACACAGAAGCTGATGTCTTGAAGAAGAATGAGATATTTCAGAAAATTGATGATTAATAACTTGCTTGTGGATGATGCAGAGACTCACAAGACACAGGTGATGTGCTGGTTGGCAGCATTTTGCCTCTGAAATTTATAATGTCTGTTATTTTTCTGCACGTCTGTTGACAATTCTGCTCTGTTATTTGTGAAGGAAACAGCAAGTGTCAGGGCATACTAAAAACCTTGTTGATCTCTGAGGTAGTGTACCTCCATGCCTTCTGTTACTATTGCCTGGTTGCCTAGGGACTTATTTTTCCAATACTTTCTCCTGTTAAAGAGCAGACAACTGAAATGCCAACAAATCAACTGTTTGCATGAGACCACACAGTATAGCGGCACAAGAAATTTTATGTTACATCCTGTCATGGGGTGGTATCTTCCAAAATGGACCATCCTTTTCTTTTCTGTTGCTCTAGATCTTGATGATGAGAAGTATAGCTTGTGACAGCAGTTTTACTTGGGTGGAGCAAAGAGATCATTCCTTTTACAGAGAGGGTTTGTTTGTTACTTGACCTCTTCTTTACTATCACATTCATCCTGTTGTCTCTTTTCAGTTGGGCTTCTTTTACCCTTTCTAGAGCTAGATTTGTTCTAATTAATAATTTTATTCAGAAGCCTGTATTCATACACATATTGTAAAGATGCTTAAAGCTGTGTTCACAAGAGACAGGGAAGGCTCTTCCTTCTCCCAGGAGAGGGAAAGTTTGCTAATGCCCCGTGAGGGAATGACAGATGATTTCTCTCTCAGGTTATACATGCTCTAAATCCTCGCCACCATTTTTCTCCAGCAATGAGGAGACAGATGCTACTGTAACAGCATAGAACTTGTACAAATCCCTTACAAAGACCTTTATTACTGCTATGAATAAAAACGAGTGACTTGCTTAACCTTTCATCCTATTTTTAGATGAGCTTCTGTTTCTGAAGGATGTATTTGATTCCCTTTCATGGTTTTGGCTAGTTTTCTGTTGGTGTTTTTTTTTATTTTTTTCCCCTTTACTTTTAGTGTGATATGGGTGGATGAAGGTGTGAGAAATTGTCTATTTCTCTGAGCTGTTGTGTTGGTATTTGTTAACCTGACATTTTGTGTGATGTGCCCAGTTCCCTTTCTAGCAGTTTCTAGTAGCCATGGGAATACAGACAGCAGAAATCACACTCTTCACACACAATTTCTCTCCTGGAAAAAACCCCAAAACTGGTGGAAAGGATAATCAAATGATTTTGTAAACAAACCTTTGATTTGGCCTCAAAGTAAATGCTATGAAGTCTTGGGAGAGGAAGTTTATTTTTACTTCATCAGTTTAGCGTAACCTGATTTGCAAGAATTGCTTTTATGTCCAGAGAACCGCAGTCTTGACTCAGTTGTCTTTTGAGGGTCTGAACCATCTTCCATGGTTGTCATTGAGACTCTAGTGGCTTTTAATGGAGATTTCTCACCAGGCTGCTCTTCTAGAGCTTTTGTCAGGAACTGCAATGTGATAGGGGTCAATTAGTAGCACTGAATAATTACTTTGTAAAAAGAATGCCAATTGGTTAGGAGGCTCATTGACACCATAAATATTTGTGGGCACTGATCTCTTGTTAAATATCAGTGACTGCTGAAAATTACTGATGTTTTAGATTGTAATCTAAAGGCAGAAAAAACCAGTTAAAAGATTTGTATCTTATGCTGTTTTTTCTTAATCATCCATATTTTATGCATGTACTTTTTTATTTATAACAAATAGTACATACTGAACTGTCCTACTTTTGTTTTGTGCTTTTGTTTTGAGGGTTTTTTGTGGTTATGCTGTTTGCTTTGGTTTTGGTTTTGTGTGTGTGTGTATGTAAGGATATATAATTGTCCATCTTCTGACATAGAAGAACCACGCAAGTCCACAGTTCTGGAATGAGGAATTACCATATATTGTTACCAAAGCTAACCAGGTATTGACACACAAATTTTTAAAACACTGTGTATTTTATTACTCACTGAAACCAGGAGGAATATCTGTTGTGGTAAGTACTTACGAATATGTGAGAGGAGCAAACAAGGGAATGATTGATTGTGTGAGGATGAAGACTGAGGAACTGATGCATGCATGCTGAGAGAGAGAGGTGTAGATAAATACCTTTTCACCATGGGTGTCTGCTGGAACAGGTGCCCCAAGCATGTATGCAGCCTTAACTTGTGTGTGTGCGTATACATTCCTCCTCCCTACACAATCCTCGCTTGTAGAGGAAAGTATGTACCTATGTGAAAAATTACAATCATGTGCAAGTACACACCCGATGTAGAGTTATATGAAAAGTTGTTTCAACAGCTGAGTTCTTGCTCTTATAAGATCAGGGAAATTGCGGTTGTCTTGAAAAATGTGTGGAAGCTTTGAGAAACCTGTAGAGAAAAATATAGCTCTCCTACATTTCGCTAAGTGGAACATTTGGAACTTTCTTCTCCCCTACCAGAAGTGCATCTGATACACTGTACAGGGATTTCAAAGTTTAATTTAGCTTAACTCTTGGCTGCAAACAACTGTTGATAAATTTAGTTGGGGGATTAGGGAAGACTAATAGCTCCTTAAAAGGAGCCTGAAGATGAGACAGCAAAACAAAAACATCTACTGGAGTCTCCCTTAAAATTGTAGCTCACCATACAGTCATATTTTAGAGAAATAAATAGGTTAGTTTGTGGCAAGAAGTGATTTCTGTAGATATAAACACTTGGAGAAAGAAAGCCAAATGTGTTTTTAAGGGAGTTGTTCCCTTTACAAAGTGAAGGAGGGGGTATCTTGACTGGAATCAGTAGTGTATAGCAAACACCTGTGGTTCCAAACAGTTTGCTAGCCCTTTAAAAATAGCTATTGTTTACTCCTTTTCTCCATTATACATATATTTATATATATATATATATTTTTTTTTTTAATAGATTGTCATGTTTATATAGTCTTTGGACTTCTTTGGCAGGCAACATTACTTCAAGTGTACATTCTTAAGTGTGGCCACCACATCTTACATTTCCTTGTGGTTAGAAAAGGAGTGTTAAGCAGTACTTCATATATCCAGTCAAAATGGAGACTCAAACCAAATCAATACAAGAAAACTCAGTCAGGTGCTTATTTGGAGAAAAGACTTATTGGAAATTACTAGAAGTTTCTCTTCTTAGATGCTTCTTTCTCACTTGTTTTATACTACATCAAATTTTCTAGATCCAGCTATAACTGGGCCTTTTATAAGTATTGTACTTAGATGTCTCATAGAAAGAAACAATTTTTATGTCAAAGGCACTGTGATCTTGCACAGTCTTTTTTATCCTCAACTTTTAGACTATGAACATACCCTCTGAAGCTAGATTTGGAGCCTAAATGAGAATGAAGTAACTATTTAATACCTTTTTTCCTGCCTTCTTCACATAGTCTTCTGCAATCCCACAGTTATATTTTTAGTTTTTCTATTGCTCAAGGGCCCCAGGGAGAATTTAGGTGAGAAAAGGTTAAAAAAAAAAGGATTTGAATAATTATTATTCAAACTAAGAGGGAGTAATCATTTGATAAATTTTCAATCTGCTTCAAAAGAAATGTCCTTTCATAGAGTGTTTAATTATCTTGGGGTTTCAGCAGCTAGATGGCTATTATTTCAGCAAAGAGTTTATTGAGATTTGCAGAAGGATTATAAGTAAAAGCCTGGCTAAATCTGATAGAATTTGAAAGCATGAAACAGTCACCTATAAGAATGTAAACTATATTGCCAAGTCAAGCAAATGTATTTTGTTTTCAATTTTTTTTTGTGTTGCAACTATCGGAAAGAAAATACTTAGATTAGAAATACAGGTCTCCTCTGATGAATCAGAGTATAGATTCAAGAGTGAGAGAAACTAACAATTTTTCTAGTATAACAATTTCTGTTATGTTCATAAACTCTTTGTATATTTACATGATGATGTAGGTGGTCTGGGAAGCCCCATATCTTGCATTCAAAATATGTGAACAGTAACTTTTCTGTAACTGAGTGCAAAATGTCACTGACTTTTCAAGTTATATCTCTGAAATACCAGTTGGAATTATGTAGTTATGTGATGAAAGTGTTATTTTCTGTGATTCTTGTTCTCTGAATCAGGTCTATTTATAAAACACTGCAGCTTTTCTGACTGCTCACTAGTTAACATCCTAAAGACCCCAATTTCAAGTTGTGTAAATGTTTCTTCATCCTTTGTTTCATGGTGTCAGGCATATAGCCAGGCATGCTGAATGTCTGTTTTATTTCTTATTCTAAGACTCTTCATGTCTAAAGGCCACAGCATTAGCAAGAATAAAGAGACTGAGGGTAATGGGAAATGAACTACTAAGGCAAAAGAAAACCTGAATAAATGTATTAATTGCTTATCAAATTACTGCATATCTAGTGCTTGTGTGGTGTATAATTTTAGTCTCTCTGTTCATTTTCATGAATACAGACAAATTTCCCTCCTCCCCCCCTTTCGAGCACTGAATACTTAACGTGCCAGGCAACATTTGAGGAAGGCTGCTCAAAGGTACTTTATGCATCAAGCTCTCTTGATTATTTTACAAGTATCATTAATGCAGACCAGGTTTTCCCTGGGATTACCAGGTCAGTTTATAGGTTTCTTGGTCATTCCAAAGCTTCCCCACACACTTGATAGGCTTGATGACAAGAGAGCTGACAAAGCATGAGCAGGCCCAAAGCCAAGTAATTAGCTGCTATTTAGGGGAGGTGCCTTGAGGAATTATTTTCCAACTCAGAAGTTCAAGACTAGAAGAACAAAGGTTGGGATCATAAAAGACAGTAAAAGGTTATGTAAGAGGAAAGTAGGTTGAGGAGGAAGATGGGCTTGGAGACGGATGAATGCCACAAGGGGAAAATGGTGAGGTGGGAAAAGCTGATGATCAAAGAGAAAAGAATTTGCAGATGAATGAGGTAGGAAGTATAAGCAATGGAGATAAGTTGATTTCTTCTTTCTGTCAATCCAATCTGAAAATATGCATCAATGCATTTTACTATGACGTTATTAAAGGTAATTATTTTAGAAGTGTTGATTTTAGGAGAACTTGAGTTTCATCTCATTCCTTTTTTTTTAATACAAGAAATTTAATTTTATAGCACCATATCATAGACTGTCAGAAGTGTTCACAGTTGCCAAATGCCTGTGAGATTTTAATTTAGGTCCAGCAGGTCATCTTGGGTATGTTCACCAGTAGCTCTGATGGAGACTTCGTTTGTCTGAAGATATCATCTGGTATCTGATCATAGAATAAATAAGGTTAGAATAAGTAAGGGGCTATCACATGTCATATGTGCAACGAACAGCTCAAAGCTGACCTAATATAAAGGGTAGGTTACGCTTGTCTTGTCAAAGTTTGCACATTTCCCATGATGGAGATCCTGTACTCTTTCTAGGCCCTTGTTCCAGTGTCATGTGGAGTTATTTTTTTCTGATGCCCACTGAGATTTTTTCACTTGTACAACTCTATGTTTTATCCTCATTGTCCACCTAGGAGAGGAGTCTAGTTGTGTCTGCTCTTTAATCCCACTTTGTTTAGCTGGAGTAACAATTTTATCTCCCTCCCAGTCTTTTCCTTTTAAAGCTAAATGAAGTAATTTACTTCAGCCTTTCCTTGTATATCATGTGTTCCAGCCTTATTTGTCCTTGTCTGAGCTCTATCAGACTGCCAATATTTGTCTTGTTTTTGAAGGTCCAAAACTAGTGATGGTATTCCAGATACAGCCTGATAAGCATTAACTAGACAAGAAAAAGGATTACTCTTGACCTACTGGCTACTGTTTTGCTAATGCAAAAAAACCCCAACAAACTGAAGTAGAAGTATAGAGCGAGAAATAAAGGCTATAAGCAATGAAGATCTATGAAAGCAGAGTAAAAAGCAAGGATTTGAGCAAAGCTTGGTCAGCAAAATTGCAAATGTTGTGGATCTGAGACTGTAGTTGGGCTAGGCAGCCATGCTGTCAGACAGTGGAAAACAGGCTCTGATTTATTACCTTTTATGATGCAGAGGTCTTGGCAAGGAATAGTACAACCTCAGGGCATCTAGAGACTCTCAGGTACCAACAGAGTATGTTCCAGGTCATTCCCCAGAGGGTAAGGTCAAGATTCTTATTTATCAGTTTTCCCTTCCTATCTTCTAATGTAAATCATATTGGTGTATCTAAGAGATATAATTTATAGCCAGCCTGCTGGGAGGTCAGCTTTACATCTCATAAATTAAATAGCCAGACACATGTGGGTCAAGTTTGGAAATGCACTGCATTTCTTTAGAGGAAGGATGAATTCTTCCAAATTCTTCCTTATGTTTGATTGTTTCCACACATTCCTATTTTTACTTTTTATGTTCCTTTTTCTGTCAGCTGTGCATTGTCCCTTTTTTTTCTCTCATTCTCTTCTTTTTCTTCAGTGGAGCATATTAGTGGTTGTAGTAGATCAGTAAATGAAATTATCTGACTTTTATGAATATTCTTTTGTTTATCTGACTTTTCAGATATAGAATAAAGGACTATGTTCCCCTTTCCAGCCTTCCCTCCCTTGTTCTCTCTGCAGAGGCACATATTTCACAATGAGATGAACTGCAAAGAAAGTTCAAAGAAAGTTCTCTGGATGTCAAAGATCATGATGCTCTCTTGCAGATGAACAGCAGAATGAGATGTCCCAGCTCTTCTCAAATTCTAAAGAAAAATTTAAATTAGTCTCAGATGGGTCTATGGATTATCACAGCACTCACTGTACTGCAAGGACTGAGATCCTTTTACTTTTTTTCAGACCAGATTTGTGCTTGATACTTCTGGTCAAAATAATTATCAGAGAAAAAGCATAAGTGAGGATGATGCTGTACCATCCAAAGAAATCTTTAGGCAGAGCAGATTATTTTGATCTGCCATAAATTGTTAACAGTAGAAGAAGTTATTGATAGAGCTCTGTTATCAAAATTCTTCTGCTTTTTTCTTTTTATCCTGCAGTCCTCTCACTGCCTGTTGTTGATACAGTCAAGAGGAAGAAGAGTGGAGTGGGGAGAATACAGTGGTGTGAGGTGTTCTCCTTCTGGCAGTATCAGTACCAAGGAAGAAGTAAGTAGTATTGAAAATGGATCTAATTCAATACTGTGGAAAATGACAATTCCACTAAAAGACACCAGCAAAAAATTGCTCCAGTGAGCTGGAAGCAAAGAGGGGCATTTGTTTTTTCTGGTTAGTTAATGGGAATACATCCAGTTCAATCCCCTATTGAGTACATCAGCCCAGGTTTTGAAGGTTACTTGACCATTCCCATTTCAGTAGAATGTATTACAGTGCAGACTATCTCTTTGAGATGCAGATGTTAACCAAGAAAAGAGGGGAAAAAGAGAAACCAGATTCTCCTTTAAATCCTTCATTATAGTATTGCAGAAATCAGTTCTTATTCTATCTCATCAGGGTGGCATTAAAAGACCCTTGTGGTCAAGAGCCTGATTTCATTTTAGAGCAGCCAGACAGACTCTGATACGGGAAAAAAAGGGAAAGGTGTGAGTCTTAAGTTGACTGAGTCTTTGCAATCGCTGACAAATCCAGTGGATGGATCTTCTGACAAACTGGACAGTGAGAGCTGGAGATAGATCCCTGGTAGATCTAAGAGCCAAAAATCAGCTAAATATCTTGGAACAGTTTGGAAGCTTATTTCTTTTTTCTTGTTTGGCTCATTTTCTTGTCCCATCCCCCCTTTCTCTGCAGCAGCAGCAATGTTGAAGGGGGTGCACTCTGTCTGGCAGGCTGTTGGAGGAGTCTCTGGCCTCAAATTACACAGCATGAGAACTCTGTGCACAAAATTAGCAGCAGAGATCTGTGTATTAGGTGCCAGGGAAAAATGTCACATTCAGCAGAACTCAAGAGGCGAGATGTGGAACAGAAAGAACTGGAACAGGACATCAATCCCCCTCTACCTTTTACTGTTTTTCAACAGACATATCTGAGAGTGTCATAACCACCTTGTTTGGACTAAGAATTATTTGGGTAGTAAATAGATTTTATTGTATGTCTTAGTCACAGACATGTTTGATTTTTATTCCACTTCCTCCTTTTCCTTTATGTTGAAGTTCTCTTTTTGCCTTTTCACGAGGAAAACACTTTTCAATCACGAAAAAGTGCTGTTGACACACAGTTTTCTGCCCCCTTTTCCACCTACCTGTGTTACAATTCCTGATGAGAAACCCACTGTTATGGCACTACACTCACATCGTGCAACAGCTTGTACAAGTTGTTTGTAGTGAAATCTGAAAAAATGAATAAAGTGATGGCAAATGAATAAAGCGACGGCACACAGGGCAAAGGCACTGAGGGAGAGAGGAGCAGCTACTCAAGAACTGTGTTCTATAGATGCTACCTCAGTAGCTGCTGTCTCATTCAGAAAAGCTATTACAGAAAAGGTCATGGTTTAGGGATGTGTTTTGGCTTCTTCCATACATCATAAAGCAGTAAAATCCTTGCCACACCACTGTTAGATTGCTCTGAAGCATACATGGGAAAGAGGATTCATTAGTGTCTACATGTGGAGATGGATTGTCAGGAGACAAAATGAATTATTTGGGACTGTGCCTGTACACACATGCACTCACTACTGTCAGAGCAGACTGCTTTTGTAAGACAAAGTTATCAGGCAGTGTTTGTTTAATGTATTCCTCCCCATTCATTCTCCTCGCCATGTTGATGTCTGCACTGTGAGCTGGGCTGGGAAATCGATCTGTGGCTTAAGAAAGTGTTTTTACAGCTGGCTTAGTTAGCTGACGTATTTTGCAGCACAGCCTCGGATGTGCCATCCTGTGAGGCAGGAAAAAAGCAAGAGTATGTGAAGGCAGGGAATTTCCTAAGCTGATACCATCACCATCATTTCTTGAAATCACAACTTCAGAGTTCTCCAGTACCTTTGTTTGGCTGAGATCATTGAAGCAATCCACAAGCACGATGATGTATTCCAAGATTAAATAGCACTCTGGGCAGAAAGTTATTCTTAATTTCCTTTCCTTCTTTTCTGTAGTAGGACAGGCCCATCGGCTACTGCTGTTTAACATATGTGATAGTTTAGCCATTACAGTATTTTCTGAGGGTTTGGGAATCTGTCCTAAGGCCTGGCATCAGAGCATTACTGGCACATTTTAAAAGACCTACCTTTTTATATTGTTTTCTGTTTGCACTGCAGGTGATTTTGAGTGCAGATGGGTTGCTAAGGATAATGGTTGTAGTTTCTCACTTTTTACCTGATTTTTCCCAAGAATTATACCTGTACTGAGCATTTTTCCTTCTCACCTCCCCCCTCATGAGAAAAGTCTTGGTCAGCCCTATTTTACAGATGGCAAAGCTAAGGCAGAAGGAATTACACACAGCAAGCCAGTGGCTGAACTTGCTATGGCAGTTAATTAAGAGGTGTCTTTTCAGACCCAATTTCACATAACAAAGCAGCCTTCTGCCTGTTGAGGTATGGGAGACATAAACTCCAGCCCTCCCCACTTGAAAGCTACAGTCCAGCCACTGACTTGGGCTTGAATTGCTTATTGAAATGTTAATTGGTGCATTAATTCCACACGTTTATCTTTCAAGGAATGAAGGCTGAGGTACTAAACAGCCAGTAGGTGAGGCAGCAGGTGAGGAATAGACAGAACAGAACTTTGAAAATCACAGGGCTCTGATATTTATTGCCTCTATATTAGCCACTTGACTGCCTATCTTAATCTCTAGCCCCCCTACCCCCTGATTTTATTAAGGAATATTGTCCCAATTTATGAACCATTAGAAAATGAGCCATAAACTCTATATAATGAGCAGATTGGATGTTTCTGCACCAGAAAATTGTGCTTCTTTGACTATATCAGTGTATCTTAAGTAGTACAACTCCCCTAGGGTAAAGACAATTATACCAGTGTGAAAGTGCATATCCAAATATAGCTGAGTCCTGAACGAGAAGGTACCTTTGCACCAGTAATAACTAGGTCCACAGTAAGGGACAGATTTATTTCCTTACCTTTAGAAACCTGAGGTGACAAAACTGGGAATATAGCCATTTCATAATTCATGTATATTCCTAGGAGACAGATAAAACCTTCGTAGGGAGAATTGGCCCACTTGAGGTCTTATTTACTGGCCAGTGGTGCCTTTCTTCACTGTTCAGAAAACTTCACTCAGCTAAAGGCACTTATCTAAAGTTTCTAAATTATGTAAAAGGAATTTGGTCACAGGATTTCTTCAAATGGATGGGGAAATTAAACTGTTAGGGATAGTGTAGGCCAATTTGAATGCACTACTGCACAAATTTTAGCAAATCTCAATCTTGTTTTGCCATTTGGGCAAGTTCAGGGAAATTTTTTTGAGTAATTTTAACAGGTCTTTTGAACTTGTGAAATAGATGAAGCAGGATTTTCTTTGTCTTGAGTAGCAATAACTCTGACAGATTTTTGATTCTCAAGATGATAAGGAGACTTAAAACACAAAGACCCTCCTGCCACAATGGTGCACTGCTGCTGTGCACTAAAACTAGGTTTTAAAGTTCTGGAGGGATGGTTCTAGACATATCTCTCTCAGGAGTTCTTGAAAGGAACTTTCCTGCTTATTTGTCTTCAATGGCTGGTTGCCAGATTTTGACACTGGAGAAGTTGACTGGAACCCAGGATTACACCTCCAGTCCACATCTGTCATGCACAATAGCAGTGACGAGCTCTGCCCTGTTTTTTCCTTATTTACCTCTTTTAGCCAGGAAGTGATATGTGATCTGGATGAAGAAATGTTCTCTTGTTTCTGACCTTCCATTTTTCTCACTTAGTCTAGTCCTGGGCATCAATATCCATCTAAGCTCTGCAAGAACAAAAAGCTCCATTGCTCATGAAGGAGAAGTTTCTTCTAACTCTTCCAGTCTAAGTGATTCTACTCTATCAGGAAGAAATCCTGAGTGTTTTTAAAAGATTTTTAAAGGAAGCAGGTTTATTTTAAAAGAGGAATCATTTTCCACAGAGAGGAAGATCATAATACTCCTTGTGATACTGGTCTGTGTAAGAAAAGCTGGCAAGATCTGCCTATTGAATCATGAACTATCAAACCTCAGAATGGTACAGTTGGTTGTGTATTTCCAAAATAGCTGATAATGTCAAAAGAAAAACCCACTTTTTTGGGGTGGTTTTTTTTTTTTTCCTGCAATACCTTTTCCTTATTTTGCTCAAGCAATAGAGGTGAAAAAGCCAGGATTCAGGTATATGGTTTTGTTTGATGTTCTGAGAAAAATGTCATTTAAAAAAATGCTGCTCTTTGTTTAATGTTTAGTGCTGTAAACCTCTTCCATGTTGAGTAATAATTTATTCTGGAAATGGCACCATTAAATTTACTGTCAGGAACAGTGGTAGATGCTGACCTTTAAATTTCTTTAGTCCAAGATGGATTATTTAGTTGTGTTTATAACAGCAGGGCATGAAAGGAGTCTTTTTCTGCAAATGCCTACGAGCTACTTTTCACCCTAAAAAAGCAATCATGGAAACTGTGTCCAGATTTAATTCAAAACATATTTGAAAAATCTCTCAATCCATGCTCCTGTGGCTTTTTAAAACCCAACACAATGCGTAAGAGGGAGAGTATCCATATATTTGGCATTATAAATTGAGCCATTATCAAATGAAGAGTACAGAACCAATTAGCTCAGCTCTCAACTTAAGCCCTCTTTGGTTTTTTTTTTTCTCAAGAAGTTCAGAAAGATAGGACAACTTCAGTTTTGATTTTTTTTTTAAATTTTTTTTTATTTTCAACTGTCCTGAAAGCATATAGGAAAGAAAGAGTCTTGTGCTTACCATTGTGCCAACTGCCTCCTAAGGATTTTGTAGCACAACCTGCAAAAGAGCTCAGAAGATTGCAGGGCAGACATGAATAGCTTATTAATGTAACATTTGTCCCAAAATCTTACAGAACTGTAATTAATTATTCATGCTCTATAATAAAAATAATAACTACTTTAAACATGGCTTTACACATGGTATTTGGAAATAAATATTGTAAAATCTATTAAAGGATTTTCTAAAGCTGATAGTAACCATACAGGAAAAAAACTGTACAAGTATTATTAAAGGAAAATGGAATAGATCCCCAAACACTTCCCAAATCAATGTTATTACAGTTGCAGCTCAGTCTCAAGCAACCACAGGAGTCAAGACACCTCACTGCTAATGCTGTGTATGCTACAGAAACAAATAATACATGTTCTTTGAAAACAGCAGGATGAATGAAAGTATCTTGCAAGCCAACTCTGCCCTATGTGTTTCTATTTGATGTTCAGCTTCCTTGCAGTGATGGCTAAATGTTATTTCCTTGCAGATTAATCTGTGATGAGATCAGCGATCTTTTAAGAGTATTATTCTTGTTCCCTTTATCCTATCACTTGAAAGATTTATGCTGTGGTGACTGAGCATAACTGCATAGCACTTTTCTAACACGGGGTGCATCAGAGAGAAGCCATTATGTTATAGAGACATGCAGAATGGTACAGTAGCTGCTGCCCTAACAGACGTGGTATGTAGTGCTGTCATCCAAACTTGATTCAGCTGAGTATTTCTGCTGCATTTTTTTGGTTTGCCTTTTATTAGTAGTTCATGTATCTTTAGTGATTTGGGACTATGTTCCTATTTTTCATTAAAATTCCTCACTTGCTTTGGTTGTTTGGTTCTAGCGAATACTCTGGGATTTCCAGGGTGCAGTGTAGCCTTGTACACGTGTTTTCTAACAACAGGTGCATTGGACAGAAGGCCACAGTTTCACAGCTCACAGGCATGTCCAAAATAATACAGTAGATTGTGAACTGAGAAGAGGCAGATAGTGGTGGCAGCATATGGTCATGATTCAGTCATCTGAGGATTCTCTTAGCAGTCTCCTTTAATGAACTAATTTTTGTTCTGTATTCCTTGCACTTGGATGAATTCCTGCTTTCTCTTGCACATGGATTTGGGTTGGTGCATAGCACCACAATGACCATGCCAGCCATAGTGTATGGATGGGTTTTCCCAAAACTGAGAGCTGCCATGTCAGCTGATGAATTGGACACGTTCCTAGTGCAGGCATATCTCTTGGTACTGCCATTAGGATATCAGTTTTATAGTGGACATTTATTTCATTCATAAAATAATTATTGAACAGAGAAAGAATGTGTATTTGACTAGGGACAGCCAATTTTCTCACCCCAAATAATAGAAATTGTTATTTCTATGACAGTAGCACCATAGTAGAAATTATGAGAAAACATGTGGTAGTTGAGGCATTGACTTGGCACAGAAGAACATGGCAAAGCAGTGTTTCCAACCCCAGTCTCACAGCCTTGGTGATCCCTCTAACCAATCAGCTATCCATTCTTCTAAGGTAGAAACCTGCCTTTTGTCAGAAAAGGAAGTCTTTTTTTCTGGTTGAGTTCAGAACAAGAAAATACTGCAGAATCATAAACTTTCTTAGTAGGTTTAACATTATTCTGTCAGGTTAGTATTATTACTAGCTGCAATCTCCAGTAGAGAGTAGTGGATTTGAGCTGCTTTCAGTTTGTTTTACTCGTCTTACAGCAAAGCACCTGCATAGACAATTTGTCTGAAAGTTTCTGTCGACATGTTTTCTAAAAGCCACGTCCCTAGATAAACAATGAATGTATATTTTTGCATTGTGTCATATCCTCTGTCTATTAAAAGATGTACCTGCATTGTACCTAGATTATCTTTCAGGGCATTTGAAAAAAATTAGAATACCCTTTCTATGACTTTCTTGTCAAAGCCATGATATGTAGCAGAGTAGCAGATCACTCAGAAAATACAGTTCAGAACTTTGTAAGTTCTCCTGGTCCTTTCTGATCAAGTGACACTATATCCCCTCTGAAATTCTATTGTGGTACCTAGAGTCATCCGTGGACAGGAGATGGGTGAAGGATTTACTTCATTAAAATGCAATGCAGTACAGTTACTCTCAAGGCTGATGATTACAGTTGTAAATAGAGTTTTATTTTGAAGGATGCTGGTTGATTTCTGCTCCATTCAGATGGGAAATTTTGTTCTTGGTAGCGGAAGGATGAGAAGGAAGCAAATATGTATTGAATTTGAAAATGGAAGAGAGTCAAAGACTGGAATGGAGAGGCAAGGATGCACGTAACAGCTTTTGACTAAGGCAGATAAGCTGTGTTGCAACTTAGCCACATTGTTAAGAAATAATGGTTTCTTTGCCACTTTCTTCCTTTTATTTTCTTCTTGAAAGATTGTCAACTGATGTTATAGAAATGCTTTGTCATTGCGATTTGAGTACGAGCCAGAGTGAACCATTACCTTGTCTTTGTATGTGGCAAATGTGGGTTGTTTGGAGCACATGAAGCCAGAAAGATCTCTGGTCGTTAAAAGACTCCTGCTTTACTTTCATTGCTTCATCCTTCAAAGCTCATCTCCTGGTGTTGCCCTGGTGTTTGACAAGGTTGAATTTTCTGATGATACATTCTGCTCCCATTTTAAAATTTATTCTTTAGCTCCACCTCCTGGCTCTTGGTCTGTGAAAAGGAGGATCCTTGGCAATGACAGAGTCTCAAGAAGGCATCAGAGGTATTCATCCTAGTTTACAAATATTAGTGCAGATGTGTATATGGGGACATTTTAGCTGAGGCAAAACAGACTTTGCTGAGCCCACTCATACTGGCTTTCAACAGAGACAAATGTTTCGGTGGAGGGTGGACAATGGAATATGTGGCTCATGGTTTCTGCTTTTTCTTGGGCTTTCAGTTTCTCAACTGTGGCAGTTTTGAGACATGACAGACATCACAGAACAGTCTTTCTTTATTACTGTTTTTCCCCTGGTACTTCCTCAAACTCGTGGGGGTGGGGAGGTACAGCAGAAATTGCCCGACACTGAAACATTAAAAAAAGATCTCTGAGGCCTTGCAAAGGAGTCTTGTTTCATGCAGGGAGAATTACTTTGACTTTGTGTTCATCCTATTAAATCAGGAACTGCCCAAGAAGTAGAGGAATAGATCTTAGTCATCTGGATTTAAGAAGAACCATGTCTCTTCCCCGTCAGCTGCGAGAAAAGAGGTAATGTGTCTCTACCTTCTCCTGCCTGCCCACAAGCCTCATGTCACTGCTGTGATCTGTTCATTTAATTAGGATGCGAGTGTCTTTGCTGATTCTAAAAAGCTTCTTGTTCTTGTAATTTCCACACTATTCAGCTGCTCAGGGTGGAGCAGACCATTTCTTATGCTGAAGTGGACTTTCTTTTGGTGGGGACTATTCACCACGTAGGACATTGTGGGTCACTGTCTTCTTCATAGCTGCAAAAGAGTTTCCCTTTTACTGGAGTTTATGATATGAGTGTTTGGGATATGACTAATTATATCTCTTGATTTCCATAACCACATCCCTCTTCACAGTAAGGGGTAGTATTTGCAGTATTGTGGGTGGTGCTGATTCATGGCATTCTCCAAGTACAGCACTCTATTGCAAGATGTTGCATCATTATTTCAGGGTTTCAAACGGGCTACGCCTTGTGGAAACCCCTGCTTGGGATATTCTCCTAGCAGAATAAAGTCAGACAGCCACCACTTTTTTTTGTGTTATCAGAATATTTAACATTTTTTCAGCTTGGCATTTCTTAGATGATTCTTTCAAAAGTTTAAAAAGTTTAGTTTCATTTGATATCCTGTTTTCCTCATTCTTGATGCTTTTTACTCAGGTGTTAATATAAATACCCCTCTAACAACAATGAGTTATAAGATTGAAGCAAAGGTGAATTTGTCTTCTGCTTGTCAAAGCTGTTGCACCCAGGAGAAGGTCACACAAAGCACCTGCCAATCCATGCTGTTTTGTTGTGTGGACAATATAGATGTGTAACATGGCTGTGTGGTCATATAGCTGCTCTTCAGATGTTCCTGCAGGGATCCTTCCTCCTCATTTCAAATCCAATTCTTTCTAGGATCTGCAACACTTATTCTAACCTTGCCTGCTACCATGTGTTCCTTCACACATTTTTGACATTTTCGAAGAAGTATCTTTGTGCTTGCTTCAGGTTATCCGCTGTGACTGGGAGATTAATGCCAAGGTTTCAGGTTTGATCCCTGTGTGGGCCATTCACTTTAGGGTTGGATTTGATGATCATTGTGGGTCCCTCCCAACTCCAAATATTCCATGATCCTGTGATGAATCTTACTGCTATGACTGGGAGATCTCTCTAAATATTTGCTATCCTACTCATTCTTTTTTCAAGACCTCTTTAAGAGTTTGCTTTATTGTGATGTTTGCAAGCAAACTTGACAACATTTTGACAGCTGGTGTAGGCACCACTAGTTTTGATATAAAAAGTACTATATTTTTCTTTCTTTGTTCTTTCTCCATTTGTGCTTCTCCCGTTGTTTCTTTTCTTATATGTATGTGGTAGATTTTAAGCATCTTGCACACAGTATAGAGTTTTTAGGATTTAGCTTTGTGCTGTCAGATTCCACAGCACCTAGCATAACAAGCTCTTTTATCAGAACTGTTTCCTATCCCCTACAGGAATGCAGTAATAACAGCAGCATAAATCGTGATATATAACGCTCTGCTCAAAATAATATCTACTGATGCAAAATTCCTATTGTAAATCTTCTAGATTAAGGAAGGGTTAAGAACACATCCACATCTGATCAAATTTCTCAGGAAAAGCTTAGCAGTTCAAGTGTTTGTTTTGTAGTCCTGTTCCTCAAGCGAGCACAGAAATGAGAGGGGTGTTTTTCAGGCATGATGAATCTTCACAATGGTCACTGACTTGTACTGAACCTATTGAAACTTCACATCTCAAGATCAGACCTCCAGAGGAAGAGAATGACACCATGACTTTCTAACATCTTGATTTTGATACTAGAAAATGTGATATTGCCTATGTTTGCTGTGTGGCACAGGATATTTCAAAGGCTATTTTATTATTACCCCTGTGAATAACCTAAATCTTCTGTTCTTGCTTCACAGTGATTTTGACCAGCTTCCAGATGATGTACCTGTTTCAGCTAACATTGCAGATACTGAAGAGAAGAAAGGCTTTACTAATTACTATGTAAGAAGGGAGATTCATCCTGCCTCTGTATGCCTTCACCTGTGACCGGTTTGGTTGTGGGAAGTAAAATGCAGTTGTTCTGGTGTAATTGCATTTTTGGCATGAGTAGTTCCATTTGGAAGACTTCTCAGTGCTTTATTTTTTCTGGAATGGAGGATAGTTGTCCCAGATTTAGTATAAAAATTTATTTTCTGAACGAAATGTGAGGGATATCCTCTAACATCGTAATTCTTTCCTAATATCTGATTTATTTCCTGTTAGAGTGCTGTACCTTTGTTGATGATAGTGGGAAAAGAATTCAGAGGGTAGAAGGGCAGTCTTGCTTCTTTCCATGGTACTGACAAGTAAGAATGCTCCCATCTTCACCGGAGGTAGCATATTAAGAAACAAAAGAGCACACAGGAAGGGAATAGTAGGAAACGACATCAAGATTTTCTGAGGGTTTTGAATATGGCCAGCTCAGTCTGACTTCTGCTGGAGACATTGCTTCATACTGCAGTATTCAGGTTTTACTCTGGAATACAGTGATGTTTGGTTGCTCAGTCTCTGAAGGATCTGGCTGCAATGTGACTCAGAGGTCAGTGCATGGAAATTGTGGGTTCCTTTAGAGCAAAGCAATTTTGTCAAGAGATAAATGAAGTAGTGGTTGAAGGATGTTGGACCATAATTTCTGAAATTGTGTACATTAAAGTCAAAAAGAAGTATGAATGCCTTCAGTTCTGAAAAGCAATTCATTTACATGTCTGTTTGTCTCTAGATTTAGATGTCCAAGGCATCTTATTGTAAAATACTTGTGTTTGTCTCTCTAATGTGTTTTGTTTGTCACTGAGGGAAAGTGTGTAAGCATAAAGTTGAATCTAGTAATTTCATATTTCCTTTTAAGGTTATATGACAGAAAGCAGCCACAGTGGCATGCTTCATGTGCAAGCTGGACCCACACAAATACCACACTGGCGCTAACTTGTTATTTCCTAGTTCTTGAGTTTGCAATGCTTAGCTGAAGGCTTGCTTTCCTCTGCCCCTAAGAGAATATTCCCACTAATGGAGCACTGATCTTATGTTCCTATTTTATTCCTCACGTTCATTTGGTGACTATTTATAAGTATGAACCTCAGCTTGAATCCCTCTTCTCTGTTTCAGATGTTTGTCATTGAAGTAAAGCTTAAAGGCGGTGGCAGATACCTGATTTTCCGTCGTTATCGTGAGTTCTATGCCCTGCACACCAAACTAGAGGAGAGATATGGGCCAGAGAGCAATAACAGCCCATTTACCTGCACACTCCCTGTACTGCCAGGTAAGCTGTCAGTACCAAATCTTTGCATAATTAGCAGCTTTTTCAGCTCCAGGCTGTCCTAAAGAGGAATGCATCAAGAAATCCAGGAACTAATTCCTGGCTGTGGATGCCAGAGAAGTCATATTCCACTGACAGTCCCTTCACTTGTGGTGAAGTTCATTTAGCAACCTAAAGTCCTTTAGAAAATACGCATTTTTTTTTGAGCTCCTACTTTCTCCTGATTGCTTCATTTCTCTTGACAGCCTCTTTTTTTTTTTTCTCCCTTCAGTAACTGTCACAGGTTTTATATTTTCCAGGAAAAGTTTTTGTTGGTGCCAAAAAGGAAATTGCTGAGAAAAGGATTCCTATCCTAAATGTCTACATGAAGGTAAAACTTAAGCTAGAGAATGCACTGAGCACTGCAGATACTTAGCAGTTGAAATTAGCTAAGACAGACAGTATTGTTGGAGTCCTGAGTGTCTGCTTCTCTCTGCCTTGCTTTCCTGAAGACACAGTGCCCACGCTGTGGTACAACCTGCAGTCCTCTTCCTCAGATTGTTCATACTGTAGGATCTGCTGGAGCCTGTGGTTCACAAAGGCTCACTCCCTGCCTTCATCTATAGATAGATATCCTTACCAAAATCCCCAAGATGTATGAGGAAATGGTGAATCTCCAGGTGTTGGGTGAATATAGAGTTGGTGTGTGCATCTAAGGGACTAGGAGAATTGTGTGTGTGTTTTGCTTTAACACCACCCACTATCTAAGTGCCATGCAGCCTCTTGCTCACTCCCTCCTCCCCTAATGGAATGGGGAGGACAGTCAGGAAAAGGTAAAACCCATGGGTTGAGAGAAGAACAGTTTAATAATTGAAATAAAATAAAATATAATACTAATACTTGTAATTAGAAGGAAGGTAACTAAAAAGACAGAGAGCAATAAAACTAAAGAAGAAAGCAAACAAATGATGCACCACCTGCTGACTGATGGCCAGTCAGTGATCAGTGGCTGCCTCTAGTTTATATACTGGGCATGATGTTCCCTGGCATGGATTATCCCTTTGGCCAGTTTGGACCAGCTGTCTTGGCCATGCTCCCTCCTGGATTCTTGTGCAGCTCCTCACTGACAGAGCATGGGCAACAGAAAAGTCCTTGGCTCAGACTAAGTAAGCCATTACTTAGAAACACCTAAAACTTCCATGTGTTATCAACATTATTCTCATGCTAAATCCAACACAGCACTGTACCAGCTACCAGGAATCGACTCTCTCACAGCCAGAATCAGGACAGGTGGGCTTCTGAGAGTACTTGAACTACAGTGAAGAAGCAGCATACATCAAGGAGAGATATTCTTTGTGTGCAGGTTAACTGAAGACCTGAACTTTAAATCAGTAAAAGTCTGAAGCACTGGCCAAGACTTCCACTACTTAAGATTGCCTTCTTTCCACAGTCATTCGCGTTCTGAAGAGAACGACAAAAAGCATTTTACTCCTGCAGTAAATCAGTTACAAAAAGAGTGAAGCAATACATGGGCCAACTCCAGGAGTAAAGAGGAGAGACTGTCAGCTGTTCAGCTGCATCCTGCTGAGTGAGAAGGGAGAGGAGGGAGATTTCTGGCAGTAATGAATATCCTTCATGATCCTGTAGGTCAGAGAGGCATATTTGTTACATGTAAATAAATACAGAATTGGTCTCTCCCACTGTTACACTCTGCTTCCTGCTTGCTCTTGGCACAGAATCTACTCTGCCTCCCTGCTTGGGTGTTGATGGATGAGGATGTACGGCTGTTCTTCTACCACTCAACCTTTGATGGTGAGCAGGTGCCTCACAGACTGAGACGCCTTCGCCCACGGACACGCCGAGTGTAAGTGATTGACGTGTTTTTTTCAGCATTGCTTGGTGTAAGAGGTGCTGTCCAGTTTTGGGGGGAGAAAGAGATGAGGATCACCACTGTGTTCTCCAAATGAATCCATGAATCCCTATTATGAGGGTCTTTGTGGTGGAGTGAACACAGAGTATTTCTTATTTTCAGTAATTTCAGATTTTTAATGTGGATGTGGTACTTGCATTAAAGGAAAATTCCAAAATGAGAATATACCTTGCTTTTTAAAAATACTGTCCAGCTCTATCTGCTTGTATTTCTTTAATTGTAATCTCTACTATAATGTGCAGAATAGACAGGCCAAGCTTAAGGACATAGGCTTGCACCACTGAAGTCAATGTGAGTTTTGGCCCTGAATTCAGTGAGATCTGGTTCAGACACTAAATGAAACTGAATACTTAATTTGTTCCTGTCCTTTGTCTAAACAAGGGCCTGTCCTACATAGCAGCATTGACACCCCTTTGGAGAACTGCTGAGTAGATGTCATACTTCATTACCCTCCAGATAAATTAATTCTCCTTTCAGCATTCCAAAGATGGACTCGCTTCCTTTTCACCCACCTCAAACAGTGCAAAAACTGCATGTGTGTGTGATGGCAGTTTGAGCTAAATGCCATAAATGCTAGAAACAGAGATGCCCAGAGGCAGAGTAGAGGGACTGAGCAGTTTTGTGGAAGAGTGGTCCAGAATACTGACTGTATTGAAAATTCCATCTGTTCTCAGCAGCAGACACCATCAGATTGCTGCTGCTCTGCACTGAAACTGAGAGAACTAGGGCAGTGCTGTTTCATCCATATTTATTCACTTCAGTGCTGCGCACAGATTCTCATGCAGTTTCCCCAGTGATCTATGGCTTGCCTGCCTTTTATGTAGTAAAAGCACAGACACTGTACTACTGATTGTGTAGCATTTTTAATGACTTAGAAAGATCTGTTTACCTCCCTGTTGTCTCATTTCTTTGCAGTAAGAGCATTTCAGACCAAGTGCCTGTTTTTGACCACACAGCAGCTCCGCGGGCTGAGGTGAGTGCTCTGCACAACCTGTCATAGGACAGGAGATTAAACTCTATTTTGCTTTGGTACCTCATCCATCAAGTTGCCTTATTCAGTTAGAGCTTGGGGGAAGAAAGTGAATTCAACAGAGAAAAACAATTGATTTTAACAACAGGGAATGAAACCAAGGATGGAAAGAGGTGTTCTGTTCCTCATCACTTGAGTAATAAGAAGGTCCATTGTGAAATCAGAATGACAATGACAGGTGATTCAAAACTGAGACATGTACAGGTTACTGCCAAATGATCCACATTTGCATAGTGCTACCCATAAGATAAATTTAAAACAGGCATAATCTTCAACTTCATTGACTTCAACATATGTTTAAAAGCTTTACAGGTGAGGCATCTTAGTATTTTCTGTTACATAAATGTTCTACTGAAAAATGCCCATACCCTCGTCTTTTGTGGTATATTTTCTCTCTATTAAGCACATGAGACTGCTTTGTAGCCAGTATTTGTCTGAGCAGGGTCTTGCTTCCTGAAACATGTATCTTTGCCCTATAAGGGTAAAAACCCCATGCATCTGCTTTGAGGTTTGTTGGTTTTGTTCTTTACACAGAGAATGACAGGTCTTGGAACAGTCATATCTCTTGGGTTTTATCTATTAATTTATAAATATTGAATATACCTACCAGAACTTTTCAACAGGTGAAATAAGGCTTTTGAAAGAGCCATGAAGTGGACATTTGAACCACTAGCACAACAGTAGCCATTGTTTTGCTTGTTTTTTGTTTTTTTTTTTTCTTTTTTAATTGAGGAACTCTTGGCATTAACAAGACCATAAGAACTATCACAACATAGAATGAAGAACTCTTTTTCATTTTTGCTTCTCTAAGAGCATTTAAATGGCTACCATGTTCTCTAAGGACAATGGGGGAGATGTGCGTTTTTGATAGCTCAGCCACTTTAACCTTTTGTTCGGGTGGTAGCATGCATTTGTCTCTTTTTTTCCCCCCTGAAGAGGGCATCTAAGTTCCATTTTAACAACACGTCAATCTCCCAGGCTTTCCCAAATCTCCCAGTTCAGCATACAGACCTGAAAGCTAGATGTAAGAGCAACAGTTACCCTTAAATTAAAACACAACATTCCTGCAATTTTTTAAGGTTCTTTGTGATATTTTGCAGCAAATCTAAAAGCTCTAAAGCTGCAACCAGAAATAATGTATCTTTTCAATTCTCAGGATTTCAAGCTGTCTGTTGTCTTCAGCTCTGTTTTCTTACTTGCTCTTAAGTGCTTTCAGCTTATGCATATTTATTTCTCTGGTGCTCAGTGTTCTGCCACTTTAAGAATCCTTGCATGCAGCTCACTCAGGGCCATGTTTATCCTAGTGCTTTCACTGCTTCTTCAAGGCAGTTTTGTGTGTGCTGAGTAGGAGAAGAGATTGTGAGAACTGCAGACTACGGTCAAATATATGTNAATTAATAATTTTGAGGTTATTACTTTCCACAGGCACTGTTTGATTTTCCTGGAACCAATAAACTGGAACTCAGCTTCAAGAAGGGAGATTTAATCTATCTACTCAGCAAAGTAAACAAAGACTGGTTGGAGGTAAGACTGCAATAACAGAACTGAATTATTAGCATACCTTGAAATATATGAGTAGAAAGGGCTTTCCTGGTGCTTGTGACCTGCCTCTTCCTTTCAAGGAGAAACTGTATCATAATCAGGTCCTACTGTCAAGAATAAATCCTTGATTCCGCATTAGTAAGTGTTTGGTTACTTGATGTTTTTTAGCTTACAAATTTTCTGCCCTCCAGACTTCAGTTTTCATTTGCATTTGCTTCCGCTGGAATGTTTTTTAATTCTTTGGAAGTGTTTAGAACACAGAAAGGCCACAGAAAGGAGATGGAAACTCCATTTCAGTGATTAATTGGTTTCTTGCCTCAGGGTGAGTTGATGTATGCTTCATGCTTCATACCACAACACACGTCAGCCTGATTAGGGAGAACTTGGGTAATGCAGCAGTGTTCTGAAAAAAGGATGAGGAGAACATACTGTGTGTTTGCTGATATGATATCTCTGCTTGCTCAAACACCACAGCCTTCTTTGCTAACCATCTGACTTTAATTTTTTACACACTGTTTCACTCCCCTGCCTGGTATTTGACTCCTGAATTGTATAATCTTTCTGTAGGCATGCCATCAGGTCACTTCCAAAGAATTTTTCTTGATTATAATGGAAAAATTTGTACTGTTGTTTTTCTATGTAAAATAATTGGATTCCAGAACCTATTGCACGTGGCCAAAACTGCGTGGTTTTCTTGATTCAAATATTTCCTATCATTCCAGGGAACTGCTGATGGTGCCACTGGGATTTTCCCATGTGCTTTTGTGAAGATCATAAAAGATCTACCAAAGCAGGAAGACACAGTTAATAAACTCCGCTGTTATTACTATGATGAGACTGTGAGCACTATCAGGTAATAAGAAAATAGTCTTCCAGTTTACTGCTGAAGAGACACCACCAATTCTCTTGTCATGATTTGTAATGATTAGATGTGTTCTAAATACAGGGACATCTCAGTGGAAGAGGATCTGAGCAGCATTCCATCATTCAAAGATCTAATGGAATTGATGAGGTACAATGCAAACACTTAGTTGTATATTTGATAATTAAACATTTGTCAAGTTCAGTTCGGTCCAAGATTTTCCACATTATACTTGGTTGCCACCATGTTTTGTGTGTGAAATACTTTTCAAGCATTTTGAAGAAGTTGCATTTTGACTTGGCCCAGGGCCATCTGTGCAGACACTAGTCCTCCTTGGGATTGTCAGCAAGTAAGGAATGACACACACTTCTGACTCAGTTATGATGAGTAGAAATTTCCATTTGTACTGAGATCAGAACCTTGTGCCCATAAAAGCACCTTTTGTCTACTACACTTCCTCAGGATGCAGGACATGGCTTTCTAACATCCATTAAACTAGTGTCAAACTAGATTAATCTAGTGTTGAACATCAACACTTCAGAACATTAAATATTAGTTAATATTAGTAATAGAACAGCTGTTCTAATATTCTTACACTCCTCAGAAAGAGCAAAAATAAGTAGGCAAAAGTGGGTAGCAACAAGAGCCAGCTCTTTTGTATGGCAAATCTATCAAACACACAGATTAATTGTGCTATTTGTGTGGTGTTACTGGAAATGGTTCTTGTTCCTGATAGATTCCTTAGCTTAAACAAAACCCAGAATGAATGTGGCTGTATGGTTTCTAGTACTAGTTGTATTAAGAATGCCAAAGCACCCAAGGCTTTATGTGGCTTTTATCAAAATTAATTAGACTGTCAGAATATTGTCACCATGTAGCTCCTCCCAGGCATTCCTTGATTTCTGGGGATCAATCCATTTCTTTTCTCCCAGGCAGGAGTTTAACCAAGATGATATTGTTTTGAATTACCGGGACCCTGACGGTGATCTGATCCGCTTGCTTTCCGATCAGGATATTGAACTCATGGTGTCTCAGAGCAGAAGAAGGCCCTCTGAGAAGCACTTTTTCCCCTGGAAGTTGCACATCACTCACAAAGATGACTTGGCTGTCTACAACACCAGTCCAGGAATAGGTGCTACTCAAACAGTAGGAGCAATGTAAGGCCTATATAGATATCTCTCTCTGCAGGCAGTTTCCTTCAACATGCCTTTGAAGTGTCCCTGAAATGAGTAATTTTTAGTGATATATTACCTTTCAGTGTAAAATCTGTACTTAGTTAACTTCTTCAGCTTTTTATCACTACTCTGCAATAGAGGCATCTACATAGAGACTAGAGAAGGTGAGGAATAGAGAAATAAAATCACAGGCCCTGTTCACAAAGCAAGTCAGTGTTAGCCTGCAATAGAGGTGTCCTGATCCCCAAGACCTGCTCCAATCACTCCCAAGGCTAATTATTTGTCCAGAATGTCTTCATAAGCTTTTTTTTTTTTTCCTAGACTCCCATAATTTTCTCCTCATTTGCTGACCTGAAGATTTGTGTGCCAGTGTGTAATTATTTTCTCATGCTGGAGTCTGACTTGGCATTCAGAGTTTGTCCTAGAAGCAACAAGAAAACTTATTTTGGATTTCAGTGAAGAAATTGCAGTCCATCTCAGCTTTCTTCTTTTCCACTCACCAATATATTGAATTCTGTGAATCAAACTAGTACACCTGTGGTGTTCCTTATAGGCCTTTATATAATTGTACAAGCTACTTATGCCGTGTTCTGGGAAAATGTGTATGATACTACTCAAACAGCAATTTCTTCTCTACCTTCTGCTTTCTGACACTGTATTTCAAAGTAGAACTAACAAGAAATTACTGTATCTGATTCTTCCACAAATAAAGTTAAATATTAGTTCATCAATTTTTATTTAAAAGCGTTTTTTGATGGGGGGGACTTAGTTGAGATTTTTTACTAAAATATTACAAAATTTGACTTCCTGCATCAGAGGCATTGTAGCAATGCAGTTTAGGAAGGAGATGAAGCAATATGCAATGATTATGTCAGTGACATTACATGTTGTGATACATAAGAAAATGCATTGTAAGTTTGAAACCTAGCAGCATGTATGGCCTTCAAAGCTTCTGGTGTGCAGGATTCCTTGCTACTTGTTCCTTGAGTTCAACAGAGCAAGTGGCATCCAAAGATTTTCACTGACAGCCGGATCCTGTGATGTAACCAGCAACTCAGCACGTCTCTCTGAAAATGGAGGAACATTTTCAATGAGAAAGGAAAGAGAGGGAAAATGTCTGCTGGGAAACAACCCTTTTATAAGGGTGCTGGAAGAACATAAACACACTGGCCTTTGGAAATCAGAGTGGGATGATCCCCCTCTGCCTTTAAATTGCAATGAAAAAGAAATTCTTCCCATCCAGCCAAGTTACATATTCCCCTAACTGTCTGCAGGTTTTGCATGGACACCTTCTGACACACAGTTTCCTCAGATACTCTCCATATTCTTTGTCTTGCTCTGCATGTTTCCCTTATTCACGCTATACATTTTTTTTGCTTGTTTATTGATGCAGTTCTGGTGAAAGAAAAACTGCACTAACTGTGGTGTTGGTCAGTACCATGGGGATTTAGAGGAGGAGTAGCAGTGCAGGACAGACTCTGGCAGTAATATTCTATATCTGGGCACTCGTCTTTGTCCCCCATGGTTTATCCCTGGGAAGGCAATGTCTCTTCCTTATGACTACCTAACATTCCTAAGGTTTATTTTTGAAGGCTATTGGGCTAAGTTTTATGGTTGGAATAAAAGACCAGGCTACTTTGGGTGTAGGATAACTTCAGATCAACTATTCTCACCAGTTTTCTTTTGTTTCCTCTATGTACTATAGCACGTATAATTTATTATTAATTGTTGTTGAAATGGGTAATACTTAGAAATATTACTCAAAGAGTTGCAGAGATAAAGGTAGTTCACTCTCCCCCCATATAGATGTACAAACAAAAGCCTAGATAATCCCTGCTAGTCTAGAGTAAAGCAAGAAACAGCACTGGAGTGAAAAATAGAAAACCCTTTCTTTATCTTTCTTACTTCTGCTGCAGTCAGTGCTTTCTCTTTCTTAAAATACATTAGTCTTATGATCTGGTAATTGCTAACACACAGATTGGCAATGACAAACTTCCTTTCCCTCCCTTCCCAGTTAACCTAACAGTCCCATCTATGTGCGTGCTTTGGGGGCTAAAATAGGAAGTACAGACTTCCTATTTTGTGCAATTGCACAGACTTTCCTTGAGGGGGGGGGGGGTGTCAGCTTGTCTGAAAGTGGCATTTGAGGTTCACAAAAGATGGAGCAGTTATTTTGAAGACTTATTTGCTCAGAAAATCCTGTGGTTGGTTTATACTTCTGTCTCCAGTTCTAGGGTTTCCTGATTTCTGCATCAGAGGATCTGGGTGCTGTGGGGGGAGGATGGACAGGGAGAGCCACCCATCAGGTTGAATCATCTGCCTCACAGACATCCCTGGATCCAGGTAAGGGAATGGCTTCCTTTCTGGGGGAAGCATAAGGGCAGAGTCTGCTCTCATATAAGGACTTCTGAGTTACTGAGGTATTCCTTAGCTGTAATGATTATTCAAGGGCTCAGCCAGCCATTTCTGCTGCAAGGAAGTGGCATTTGGGAATCTAAAAGTCAATAGGAATTTAAAAGGAGTTTTCCATCCTGTCCTAAAGTGGAAAAATTCTCAGATCTGTAACGCACTTAAGTAGATGCGTGTATTATGATTTTGAGAGATCAATGAGAGATGGCCAAAAGGACTTAAATTCTGGTATTGAACAGTGTGGTCCATGGTCCTGGAACTGCTCCATCTGCTCCCACTCTCTACAATCACCAGAAAAGAAAATAAAAGAAAAGCAAGAATTTCAATTTCTTTGCTATTATGTCTACAATTTGCAACTTATTTGGGGGGCACGTAGAAAAGTAATATGTTGAAGGAAACTCTCAAAGTGAGTGAATATGGAAATTCAACCACTATAGCTCCTAGGAACTATGTGGTTGAGATTATATTTTTAAGGAAATTAACCACTGTTGGGGTTCATTTGGAAGGCTTTAAACATAAAGAGCAGAAGAATGAAATGAATTTTAAGGATGACTTCTCATCACAGACTATGATTTTTTTCTTGTTGCTACTCAGATGACTGCATCCCAGCACTTCCTTGGAAATGTATATTTACTTCATTCTTTGCTTGTATTGTAACAACATGCAATGAGAAGACATGGACTTTGTCCTACAGTAAATGCTTGGGAAGAGTTCTTTCTGAATGTCACTTCAACGTGATCTTAAAGAAGTTCCCTTATTCAGTTTTACTTCTCTTTCTGTGAAATGAAAGCAAACAGCTCCACAGTAAGCAGGGCAAGAGAGTAGTCAGTGGGCAATGAAAACTCTGAGATTCTGAGTTAGGATTAAGCCTATGTGCCAAGGACAGTATGAACATGAAAGAGATTTTCATCCTGCTGCTGAATCTGTATTTGGTCTTCCGTGTTCAAGCCATTCGAGGTGAGATTTAAATTTATATTCTCTTTTATCCTTCCATTATCGCCTTTCTTTTTGTATGTCTCCTTCTTTCAGCTAATGCTCTTCCTTCTTTTCTGCTTGCTTTTGTGCTTCCTTCTTCTCCTGTTTTCTAAGGTGTAAGAGAACAGACTTCCTGATCAAAACCAGCATGTAGCAGGTGCATGTGCAGACAAATCAGTTGTATGTTGGTGGTATAAACAGGTGAAATACTGTATAAATGGGTGAGATCAACAAGCTGATTGGGTAATGAGTGAATGGAAGGAGGGGTAGACCCTGATAATTAGTAAAACCATAGGAAAATGAAGGGCTGCATAATTCAGATGGTAGTGCACAGGAGTAGGGACATGTGGCCAGACACAAGACAGTGTGGTGGGGGCTACCAACAGGAAAATCCAGATGACCTGATTTTCTTCTTGCAGAATAGCTGACAGATAAAAAGACCATCTGCCATATCCATTGCTTGTGTTTCCTTTCTTATGTAATAAGACCTTCTTTTATTTTCTTTTTCTTTGCTTTGCTTTGCTTCCCTTCCCATGCCCTGTCCTCCCCCACCCTCTACTTTAACAGAGCTGGGAATAGGAAGTGCACCGTGTCTGCAACAAGACTAGGCCTATAGCTATCCTAAAGACAGAAAAAGAGTGTTGTCAGGAGTTGTGCCCCTTTTCTAGTGCAGATACTTCATGTCCGCAGTAGCTGGAGGAGTTGTGCTGCCTGGCCCAGCATCAATTGCAGAATATCTTCCTTTGACATCTCTGAGGGAAAAGGTATTATGGTGTCATACCGGGTTCTTGGCATTCTGAGCCTTAGCTGTACATTCAGACCATCTTTTTCTATTTGGGATGTTCCATTACCTGGTTGTGCAAGGAATGCAGTAGAACTTACTTTGTACTGGTTTGCAGTAGAAGATCAAAGTAAGGTCCCTCTTATGCCTGCTAACTAAGACAGCATCATTCTGTTCTGATGAAGTTTTGCCTGTAAAAAGCTCCTCAAACAAGCTGATTACAGCTCTCATCAGGAAAAATTATTTGAGAGAGCACGCTCATGTATGCACACTGTCACCTTTGTCATCTGAATGTGCAATGTCCCAATGGTGCAGCGTGGATATTACCCTAAGAGAAAATAAGGAAGCATAAAGAAGCAACTTTCTTCACAGTCCATATGCCAGAGGCAATCTGTATTTTTCAACTTCACAGTTGTGAACTTAAAACAAAAAACATCCTTGATGAGAGGTCTGGCCATCTTTGGATCATAAATCTAGTTCCAAGAAATTAGTTTGGACATTCTTCTGAGTCATAACAAGACTATTCCCAGAGCATCTCACTTTTAAATAGACCTTTCTAACATTATAAACTTCACTAAGAAGTCAATAGCAAAGCAATCCACACACCAACACACAAGGATGAAATGATCACCATATGTCTGCTGACCATGGTATCTACTAATTCTGGAAATAATCAATGTTTTAAAAGTGATACCTTGAGTAGAACTGTATGCCTTGCAAGCACAAAGAGTTCACTTAACCGTTGTTAGTTGTACCTTGGTATGGACACTTGTGGAGATGTGCAAAATGGTCACAACTCTGCATATATTTTCACTGAACATCCCTGGAGATGTTCAGGGCCATATTGGATGAGGCTCTGAGCAAAGTGGTGCAGTGGAAGGTGTCCCTGTCTATGGCAGGAGGGTTGGAACTGCATGATCTTTAAGGTCCCTTCCAAACCAAACAATTCTATGAGTCTATTCTATTCTACTCTATTCTATTTTCTGGTGCCAAGAGGAGAGTGCTGTTATCAGTGCCTTACTCATTCTGTACCTCCTGCTATCTCTCACCATTTGTATTTTTAATCTCTGCATCTTAATTTTAATTCCTTTCCCAGAGAGTATCCCAATGAAAAGCTTGAACTGCTACAATGATTACAGCTCACAGGTGACCTGCACATGGATGGAGCATTCAGAGGCTCATGACCTCATTGGTATGACTCTTTACCAAAGGGATGATGTTATGATGTAAGTACATGAAATGTGCTGAGCTAGATAGAAGTCCAAAGGGAAATTGGCCATAACTTGAAATCCTGGGGACCAGCAGTCAGGTTTTCAGAAAGCACTTCCACCTCTCTTCTTCATTGAAGCAAAAATTGTGCCAACTTCTGAGGCCTCATCCAGGAAGAGAAGAATGAATAGGCTATGCCAGCGGAGTTATTTTTATCACCTTTATAATTATTTTCCATAATTTTGTTGTAGGATCATAGATATGAAATAAGATAGGGCATATAGGATGTTAATAAACAGCATTAGGGGAGAAGGAAGTGTCAGAACAAGTGTGAGTATTGTTTGTAAACCCTAAAGGGAGGAGACATTCCCCCTGCTGTTTTTCCCATTTAGGAGCATCGCTGAGAGTGTGGTTTTGATAATTTTGGAGAGATATGTATAGACTGTATATTTATGAGGTAGAGAGGGCTGGTAAGTTCTCTATCTGTGCCATCAGTTTTCCTCCCAGAGATACTGGTGTGTTTATGATAGTATCGCTCTGTTACATCTGTTTCCTTTTGAAAAGAAAACCGAATCACCAGACTGTATCGATGGCAAGGATAAGAAAGGACAGAAATGGAGGAATAGTTAAGGGACAGAGGTAAGCAAAGACAGATAGTTGAGGAAAAATGATTTAGAGTCTGGGGGTACAGGAAGAAAAGGAAAGAGGATTTTGATTTTATTGCAAACAAGAGGGAATTAAGAGACCTAACAGCAGATGAAAACGGTGGAAGGAATTTGGAGAAGGACCTTGATGTTAAATACTTCTGGGGAAAGATGATATAAAGTTACTTGGACCTTTGGAGGATTCTCTAGAACATTGTTACATGATGAAGTGTGTGGATCATGAAACTTAACTGAGGTGAACTAATCAGACAAGCAGGTATTAAACACGGACAGTCACACAGCTGACATCAAAATGGCCAACAATGAAACAGGATCAGCTCCTAGGTGAAGAATAGGTGACTAAACCCCAAACTGTAAGGTAATGTCAGTGAGTAGATAGAAGTAACCTCACGGCTTCACACCCCTTGGGTTGACTCTTTTGCTAGAGGGTAGACACATACGGCAGTGTCCAATCCATACTTCAGCAATATCCCTGGTTTCCTTGCTAATACCCAACTTACAAAAATAGCAATAGTGCTGAATAATGCTTGCTGACATGTAGTTGGCTAGAAGACTCCATTCTATCCTAGAAGAGAGTATTTGGCCTGAAATATTCACAAGTTAATATTTCTCATCTGAGCTGGAACAAGATAATATACTGGGCATGAGGCCATAATCACAAACAAAATTCCAGAGAGTACATAAAGAAGGAACACATCTCTCCAGCAGCTAAGGCTACTGCAACCACACAAAGATTATCCCCTCCTGCCTAGTTTAAAAAATTGTTTCTAATTTTCATGATGCTATTTGGCCTGGAGAAAGACCATCTGAAAGGATGATTAACATTGTGGATGAAATCTTTAATGAATACTTAAGGTCCCTTGGCAGAACAGGACTGCTAAAGACACAGAAGTACATTTTGGTTGAGAATCTTTTTCTAAGTGTTTTTCTGGTATCTCAAAATGAAAGTCTTCTAGCAGCTTAGGATCATCAGAAACTTTACTGCCTTTCATCCTGAATAAAAGGTGTATTTACATGATGTTAATTTTCATTATACTATTTCTCACCTGAAAATATGAGATTACATGGAGCTAGGCTAAAAATTAACAAAAATGAACTGGTACCATAATGTTCTGCTGCACAGCTTCAAAATGGGGAGGCAAAATTCCAGTGTTAAAAGTATTTCTTGTACTAACTGATGCAAACCAGCACGAATAGGTACAGGGAGAAGAGGATATAAGTGCCTTAGTAAATTATAACAACAGGATGGGATGAAATTAGTTTCAGGTGTTTAATTTTGCACTACCTACAGGTCTTCAGATCAGATCTTTATAGATCACTTTATCTGCACACAGGGAGAACAAGGACATGTTTTGCAAACGCCAGACAGAAAATGACTTACACAAAGCTCCAGACGTATATGTGCACTGGGTCTGCCGCAACACTACAGAATATTTTGGAATAGGGGTAGATTACAGTTATGGCTTCAGACCCAACAAGGTGCTTCAAGCAGAACTGGATGTTGATCTTTTCCAGAATGGTAAGGCTTAAACTCTAAATTCTCATTTTTCAATGAATTCTAAGGGTTTTTTGAGAATGTATTTGCCATTCAGCTGGAAGTGAATTGCACTTCTATTGTGAGAACTAAATACCAGAGAGTTCCACATTGAGAGAGTTGGGCAGGAAGAGGAGAAGGCAAGTTTCTGGGAGCAGCTGGACCTGGTATCCTCTCAGGAGCTAGTCAAGCAGAAGGTACTTGATATGTCAGGGATAAGATACTCCAGGAATGAGGAAGGTTACCTAGATGTTTTCTTCCCCTCTTTGTGTCCTTTCCGCATTATCTCCTCTCACGCGTTGTACCTTCACCTTCCAGTTCAGCCCCTCCCACCTCAAAACCTCTCAGTTGGCTTGATGACATCAGGAGACTTCTTGCTGACCTGGAGAACAGCCAATGGAGGCCAAGGGCTGGGCAATGCACTGGAGTTTGAAGTCACTTACAAGCGGGAGTGGGAGTCCTGGGAGGTAAGAGCAGAGGAGCTGAGCTGTCCTGCTTTGGGCTGCACCACTTTGGGCAGTTGAAAGTCGGTGGTAAAAGCCTGTGGTTGAAAGTCTGTGGTCTTTCCTTCTCAGGGACTGTGTCGCAATACAAGAAGTGTTGTTTTGGGTCAGGTGGAAGGGGCTCTCTTTCTGTTTGCAAGTGACTTGCCCAGTGAAATACCATTTGTCCTGAACTGAATGCAAAGATCTCTTCTCCACTCAAAGAAACCCCCAGCCACTGTACTTGGATTTGAGTTGGAGTTGATTTTGCCCTGAATCCCTCTTAAACTGAATTAGATCAAGTTCCAACAGGACACAATGGGTTCATGTGGGGAAAACAGCAAAATACACTAGAAGTTTCTCCCCCTTTGAGACAGATAGGTTTTGGGTTTGTCTTTTCTTGTTGTTGTTGGTTTTCTTATTTCCTAATTTTTTAGGAGTCCATATCCTTTGCCCTGTTGTTTCCCTAGATCTGCATGTGTTTCTGCTCTGTACCTGTCAGTCTGATCTGTAGATTTTAAGGGAAGTATCTTGGCCTGATTCCCACATAATTGTGCACTGAGCAGTGCCATGAACTTGCATATCTGGAGCTGGAGACAATCTGAACTTTGCAAGCTGCAGAAGTTTGCTATTTGTTGTGGGGGGAGATTGTGCCTGACAATGGCCTCCCCCTTCCTGCACTGTGCTGCTTCAGCCTCCCTTGTGTGGGAGCGAGGAAGCACCACATGACAGCCTGTGCATGGACCATCACACGTGTGGAACTGTTAGAGATGCAGCCTGGCAGATAACTCACTCTTTCCCTGTCTTCCCTCCACCTCTCCATTCCCCAACTCCCCAAATTCCCCCGTCCCTTCCTCTCCCCCCTCTGCCCCAACAACAGGGAGCTGCCTCGCTCTTGGTGTCCAACACCACACATTGCAGTCTCAGCAGTGAGGACCTTGTCCCAGGGAGCAGCTACGTTGCCCATGTGAGAGCCAGACCAGGGCAGGCCAGTGGCTTCTCTGGGCAGTACAGCGAGTGGAGCACAGAGGTGTCATGGAAGACCCCTGAAGGTAGCATGGGATGAAGGGGGCCGTGCAGGGTTGGAAGCTGAGAAGCCAGAACTTTCCTGTCACTTACCTTGCACTTGTGTTGTCTGAAGGTGGCCTTCAGCCCAGGAACCTTCGCTGCCTCTTCAATGGTGTAGATCGTCTGACATGCAGCTGGGAAGTGAAGACAGTGATCACCACCTCTGTCCTCTTCAGCTTGTTCTTCAGGGCCACCCCAGCATCAGAGTACGTGCTCTGCCCACAGCAGCTTGTCTGTGCCTCTCCCATTCCCCTGATTTCATTTATCCTCTTTTATCCCCTCAGAGAAGAGGAGTGCTCTCCTGTGCATGAGAAGACTTTGCCCCACATCCCATATGTGGTCCAGAGCTGTGAGATCCCTGTTAGCAATTCCAGCAGCCAGAGCCAGTACCATGTGTCTGTCCGGGCCAAGACGGAGGAGAAGCTGATTGAAGCCTACAAAAACAGTGAGTTTCTTGCTTCTCCTTCTTGTTTCTTGGAAAGATGCCTGTTTGAGCAAGTGGGGCTGAGGATAGTGGTGATGAGGAAAAATGAGTGGGAAATGGAAGAAACAATCACTGATGAAGAAAGGAACTGTATCAGGTCAGAGCTCTGGGATGTAGGTGTGGAGTTCCTTGTTACTCTGAGGAAGGTGACAGTGATGGAAACTGTTGTGCAGAAAGTCAGGCTGTGACCCAGAGCTTCTCAGTGAGCATTTGACACCCTGCTGACTTCTCTGTGATTCACGTTCATGAGTGTCCCAGGTGACAGGGAACTGTGGTGAGAGGTGTTTGTGGGGATCAGGAGTGTGTCACTATGTGATTTCTCAAGAAGCCAGTGAGCTCTTATGGGTTTGTGCAATGGCCCCTGGAACAGTGGATGAAGGAGGAATCCTTTGCCCAGCGAGGCGCACCACGTGGATCATCTCTGCTTACATGTATCTGAAGGTATTTGGGTGACTTTTCAAACTCTAAAACTAGGACAGCTCCTGCAGTGGGTGAAAATACCAGGAGGTAGCTCCAAGAGAGCTGAAAATTTCTGGAAATGTGGTGGACCAGCACAGATATTTTGACTATTTCTTTACTGCTTTTCTGTACACAAGGAGTGCTGTCAGTATTCATGGGTGTGGATTTGCTGTTATTTAGTGGTCTACTGGTTTATTGTATTTGACTACAAAATGAAGATGCAGAGAGTTAAGAAGTGTTAAAAAGCGGAGCCATTTTACATAGCACAAACCAATTTTGTTTTCAGTCCCTGGAAATGATTCACAATGTGGAAAGAGAGCACTGGACCAGTAGGTTGGTAAGTGCTCTGAGACATTCAGTGTGTTCCAGTTCAGGTGCGGCCGCCTGCAAATGTGTCAGTAACAGCAACAGAGAACCAAGAGTATGAACTAAGGTGGAGAAAACACAGATTGAATTACAGCTTCATAACACAGAGATACCAAGTCAAATACTGGGAAAACAACCGATATGAAAAGGTAACTTACAAAGTGCGAGAGTCCTGAATATTTCTTTGCTGGTAAAATGGAAAGGCAGTTCTTCTCACCTCTGTCATTGGTGCTCATCTCCTCTCCCCAGACTCTCCAGGAGCTAAATATCAGCAATGATGAACCTCCCTTCATCTTCACCCTGCAGATGCTGGCAGCATCTACAGTCTATAGGGGTAAAATGCGTGCAAGGGTGAATATGCCTCTGGAATATGAGGGACCCTGGAGCGAATGGAGTGAGGAGTTCACCTGGAAGACTGAGAATGGTACTTTTCATGCATCTGCTTCTGTCAGGTTTTGGTGGACTGTTAATGGCTGGAATGGCTCTTTAGTATAACACATTCTCTCAGCTGGGGTTAGAGTGAGATGCAGCCGTGGCCTACTTGGAGTCACTCACCAAAGGAGCTGCCCTGCCTGCATCCTTGCAGTACAGCAACAATGCTAGGGTAGGGAAGGAGGCGAGTGACCTCTTAGCTTCTTTGCTACTTGCCTTCATAAGGTGAGTACAGCTAACCATAACGTTTTCCACATGGAGAATGAATCAAAGACATCCTGCCCAAAAGATAATCACTGTTTTCTGATTCCACTAGTCCATTCTGCTGTCAGTGATTAAAGAGCCTGATATTTTAAGAAGATAGAACATAAACCATCAGCTTTTTATATTTGCAGAGTGACTATAGGACTGTGTAAAACACACAGTGGAGTCTACTGGAGATAAAATCTTTACATGTTTTTGGTGTTTCTGGACTTAGAGGCAGAATGTATGCCATCATACAATCTTTTGCCCAAAGTAATATATCGTATGTGGATTGTCCTGAGGAAGGTTGTAGTGGTTGTACTGTGGTCAAATTTTTTATGTGTGTATTCAGGAAGAAATTAGTGTGCTGTTGTGGCTGTTAGCAGGGAAAGCTCTCAGAAAATCTCTGAGACCCCATTTCCTCAGAAATGTAGAGAGTCAGGCAGACTTAAGATGTCTGAAGGCATGCCCATTGCTCATGGTGGAGTAAGGTTCATAACCATCTTTTTATTAGCTTAAATTATTTAATTCTGATGTCAGTAAAAGCTAAGAAGTGAATCAGTAAAGGAACAATGAACTCCTTTGGTCAGTACACTGTTCAGGTCATGTTTGGCCTGTCCCACTTCGGAGGATATCCCAACAGTTTAAACACCTTAAGATTCTGTCCCTCCACATATCACATTCCCTGATCTCTTCTGATAAATAGTGACCAGAGTGAAAAACCTGTTATAGGAAACAGTCACTCTACAAGTGGATAGCTTTTTCTCTTTTCTCTGTTTCAGTTCTGTCACCCGTGCTTCTCCCAGTGATGCTCCCGGCTCTCATCATCCCTTTGCTGATAGCAGCCTATTGCAGCTATAAATATTTCCTCAGGTAGCCTTGCATTGCAACAAGGAGATTTAGCAGCCCATGTGGGTGGTATAAAGTCTGAGGCACTTCTTGTCCCCCAGGAGAGAGATTTGTGTGGAGATGGGCCTTGGTGGGCAGCCCTGTGCATGGCTGTGAAAGGGAGAGGGTTGGGTGGTGCTGTGCCAGTGCCTGGGTTGTGCCTCGCTGTGCTGAGCAGCACGCTGTATGGGGTGCAGCCTTTTCTGGTAGCAGTCATGGTGAGAAGCAAATCTTGAAAACTGTGTTCTTGCTGCAGGAAGAAGAAAATGTGGGAGGAAAAGATTCCGAATCCCAGCAAGAGTCTCCTGATCCAGAGCTACCTGGGGGTAAGAGGGAACTCTACCTTGAAGGGTTCATTATTTCCTTCTTTTTCAGGACTTCCAATAATCATAAGAGCTTTTCTTGTTTTCTAGTCCACAATGAACAGATATCTTTGTTTATCTATTGCTTGTTTTTAGGGGAAGTTCTGGTCCTACTCAATGTAACAGTGCTCTTATATTTAGCAGACCTCTTTGTGCTGTGCTTGTCAGCACAACTGTGATTTAAAATCAACGTAGAAAATTTTTCAGCACTCTAAAATTTCCTGCTCCTGTGCTTTTAAAAGGGGGGTCTTAAAACCTGCCCAGCACTTGTGGACTCACCGACTCTCAGAAGCAGGTTCCTAGGGGATACTGCCAAGTAGCTCCCTGTCCAGCTTGAAGCTTGCTCTCTTGAAATCCAGATTAGCAACACTACTGTTCCTTTTTCTTTCTTCCCGTTATTCTGAAAATTTTAAACTCCCATGATCACTGTGGCCAAGACAACCACCTACTATGAAATCCCTCAAGCTTCTATTAAAAAAAAAACAAGTTTAGGAGGGCATCTTTCCTAATTGGCTCTCTGAGTACTTATTTAGGTCAATGGTCAGGCAATACGAGCTTGGAGAAACCATCTTCTGAAGGGCAGAATACACTTTGAGTTGTATTAGTGGAGTTGTATCTCTGTCACCAGGTGCTATAGGCTCTCCTATTTTTTTTCTTTGACCATGAGGAATGTACAGTTCTTGATTCTATTGCCAGTGAGATACTGCTCTTTGGTCACGTCTGCTTTTTCAGTTTCAGAAAGGACACTTGGGAAGTTGGCCAATAAGCAACCAGCTGGACTTCAACAAATGCAGCTTTTCAGAGAAGATGGAACAGGCTAGTGTCCTTCAAGTCGTGGATAGGTAAGTGAACAGCACATAATAATGGATGGTCTCTAAGACCTCACTGCGTCATGGCAGAATGTAATCAAATGTTCTGTCACTAAAAATCCTATACAAGTTGCTTTTGAGGAGGAGATTCAGTTTTTTACTAAATGGGTAACTGCATCACAAGAAATTTTTTTTCTTATCCTGTGTGTAGCTATGTGTGTTTTCAACTAAAATTGGTTTATATTTCTTGTTTACCACAATAATCTCTCTCATGAGCAACTTTTAACTTTCCCACATTCAGGCAGGCAAAGACTTTGGCAGAGTGCCTTGAAGAGCAGACTCAAAAGACAGAGGTTTCCCCTGTTACACTGGACTTACAGAACTCATACCAAGCTTTAAATGAGTCAGAGCATGCCCCAGGTGTCTGCTTACCTCAGAGTGCTGGTCATACCTTTCCCATTTCAAGGAGAAACAGTGCTGATGCAGGTATTGCTTCCCACACAGCAATGCCTTGCTTTGATTTCAATGGTCCATACTTGTACAGCCCAGTGGTGTCCTCTCACCCTGATATACATGAGACCCTGGACATGGACCCCATGGGGCTCAGTAAGAAATCGGTTTCCCTTCAGTATGTGACACTCCCAAGGGAAGACTCTCCCCAGGCCCTACAGAGGCAAGAACAGCCAGGAGCAGCTCCTCCAAAGGACTTGCTCCTAGATCAGAAGGAAACGATGCAGCACCTTGATGACAAGGAAGAAGTCTCGTGGGTCTCACCAGCCTGTGGGGAAGGAACCAACAAGGGAACAGAAGAGCAGAACTCTCCAAAGGCTCTCAACTGTACCACGTCTCCTCAACAGTGTCCCTTGGAGTATATCACCACAGGCAGCCCATTACTGCCATCAGCCATCACCTCCACCTATCCTCCCCTTGTTGCAGCTGGGGAATCACCTTGTGGCTCACAGGAACCCCAGCCTTCCAGTGACCACTCCTGCCATGAGTTTTCTCCTGGGAAAACTGGTGTCACAATCCCAGTTTCAGGCCAAGCACCAACCTCATCTCCTGAATTGCACCTGGATGTGTTTGGTGACTATCTTACTGTGCCTGAAGGTCTCCATGAACATTCAAAACCCGCAAAGATTCCTCTGCCTGTCTTACAGAAGGAAAATGGTATTCCTAGAAAGCAACCTTTGTCAGAGGGTAACTTGGTGGTGTTAAACCCTGACAGCACTGAGCCAGTTTTCCTTTGCCAGGTTGGTGACTATTGCTTCCACAGCCTAAAATCCAGTGTGAAGATGGACAGCAGCCAGGAAGACCAAGACAAGAAACTTTCTGAAGGTGAGATAACACTTGGAAGGCCTGTATGTGATGATGAATCCATCACTGGCAAGGAAAAGGACGTATGGATGAGGAAAAAAATACAGGCCATTCAGCTTTTCAAAAACCTGAAATCAGATGATTACTTTCCCTGGCAGCAATCTTTGAGGATCAAAGAAATCTCTTAAATGAGTAATTATTAAAGAATATCAAAGAGACAGATAACTGAAAGAGGTTGCAATTATCTGGTGAAAGGGAAACCTCAAACCTAGGAACCAATAAATACCAGTTCCATTTTCAAGCTTCCAGTCCAATGTGTTGAAAAACTTTAAGTAGCTCAATCTCATTCTCAGTGGTCTTCACAGATTTGGCATGAAAGACTATACAAATATTGCTCTTTAGAGTTTTTCAAACTTTTTGGCTTATCCATGACAAACAGTTTATCCTCCTCATGATCCTGTGACCCATCACAATCATCCTGCAATTATAGCAGATTGTTTGACAAAACTCATGGCAGGAAATGTAGACTTAACATTTGAAAGGCTATCAGAAGAAGACAGGCCTGGAAACCTTGGAAAGAAAAGTTATATTCTTAAAAGCAATTTTGTTGAACTTTTGTGTATTTGTAAAAAAGCTCTAAAAGTCATCAAGGAATTTTATATCTCTGCCTTTCCACTATGGCATGAAATAGGTATTGTCTGAGGTGAAAAAAACCTCAGACAGTTATAGAAGCACAAATAAAAAATGAGAAAAAGAATGTTGAAATCCAGGAAAACTTTCTTAATGTTAATGTGCAGTATATCACAGTGGATTCAAAGGGTAAGAAGTAAACATTACTGGGATACATAAAGCAAGTTGTAGAGAACCATTTGGAAGAAGAAATGTTACTGAAAGAAAACTCAAGGGCTCCAAAGGTTCAGTGAGAGGGTGTGGGGCAGAGAACACAAAATGGCAGGTAAGAGATACTGGGAAGGTGCACAAGCCTGTATCTGCTTGGTTTTTTCTATTTCTAAGTGTTAAAGTGCTGTATGATTTTAAGTTCATTGACCTTTTATGCACTATATACTTCATCCTAACATGTAATTGATTCTTAGTTTGTTTTTTTTTTCCATAAATAATGAGTGTTGAGAAACAGGAGACTTTTTTCCCCAGTTTTGCTGTAAAGAAAGTGGTGCAAAGTAAGAGCATTTATTCAGAACTGCTACTCTGTAATCAGTGAAAAGGCTTTGGTTTCAGACCTGAAGGTGGACTTGATTTCCAAAATACCTTTTTTTTTACAAATATAAAATCTGTATTAATAAACATATTATTTCTTCCTATAAATATTTCCTTTCATATGTTAAAAATATTGTGTTCACAATAAAATTACTATTACCTCATTTGCTCAGGTCTCAAAAAATTCTATAGGTTCAGCTGTGCCATATGTGAGGTAGGACATTTTCTCCTGACTTTGCTGTATTATTTGACAGAGAAAATGAGTTCTGTGTTTGTGCCACCCAATTCCTCCTGCTGGGTCAATGGGACTGTGCTGATTCAGAAATTATAGTGAAATTATTTGTGGTATTGAGAATTTAATCCTTGTAAACACCATTTTAAAACTGAAAGGTGTGCAAATTGAGCTTGGTGCTCTTGACAGCAGAAGGCAGGCAGTTGCAGCCTCCAGTAGAGTACAATGATGAACACTCTGAGGGATTTTCAATTTAGGCCTTTTGTAATCAATGGATTTTTTTTGTTAGTCTCTTCTTTGGCCTTTTATGAGTGGCACAACAATTTCTTCCAGGCTGTATAATTGTGCTCTATCGAAGCATGTCCTAAAAAGAGACATTCAAATTCATACGCAAATATTGTATCTTAATTCATATCTTAGATAAGCATCATTTTACCGGGCCTTGAATTGCTGGGGTTTAATAATCAAGAAGAATAATGAGTGGGAGAAGTTTTATTCAACTCAGTGGCTTTTGGATAAAGCCCATTTGCATTGTGATCAGTACTCTGAGATGTGATTAAGTACTCTAAGAGCACTCTGTTCCTTCTGTTCCTCTGCACTTCACTGGGCATTTGCAGAGTCTGATTTTGGAGAAAGGATTTACAGATAAAAGTACGTTTGTTATGATCCCACAGAGATGATATTATCATCTGAAATCACTTTAGGGGCCTGGAATTTGCAGAGTAACATGCCATTGTCAGGATAGGAGAACTGAGCTGTGGTTTGCTTTCTAACTATAACAATTCATTTAGGGCAGAATGAGTTTCTGCTCTAGGGACTCTTTCTTCAATATCCACCTAAGTATCATTAAATAAAATATGTAATGAACATTGGAAGCAGAGCTCATAATTGATGGCTCTTCTCTGCCACTTCTTACTGGGTCGCAGAATCAAAACTTCCATAAACTTAATCTGTTGCTGATCATTTAAATCTTCCATTCTTTTCTCCATGAGGTCCATGAAAAGCATTTTACAATCCTGTAGCCTGGTGATTCAAGACTTAGAAGCAGTCACGAATCCCAGGTTTTCAACTTCCTGATCGTTAGCTTGAGCCACACAGTTACTGGGCAAAGGCAAGTTGCTGCTCCCTTCCCCAGTGCTAGGTATGGATATCCAGGAGAGGAATCAACATTGTGATGATTCAGGAGCCAATTATGACATGCTCCTCTCTGTAGGGCTTCTCACTAAGTAGTTCCAGCCCCTCAGCCTGTATATCTGCATGATGAGTCACCAATGTTTCCTACAAAGTCAAAAAACAAGTTATGAGATGATTGCAACCCTTTCCTTACTGCATACTCAAACATAAAAGATTCTGCCTGTGTTTTAAGAGCAGGCATTTTTCCTTGCTCTGAAGTAATCACTTTATTATTCCCTTATCATAATCTTCATCAACCAGAAACATATTACCTGAATTTGCATGAGACTAGGGTAGTAGGTATATTGTGACCTCAGTAGTTCTAATTAAGGTCAGAGCTGAATTGGTCTGTTGCTGTATTTCTGTTGGCTTGGGGGTTGTCTCTTATGTAAGGAAGGAAAATGGGGCTGAATGGTTTGCTAGAAAAAGAAACTTGCAGCGGAAAGCCCTTCAAGACCTCAAGTAACAATAGCTGGAGAATTTCAGAGAATCCTGTGCCTCTGCTGGGTAATGGAAAACAAAACCAACCCATCCTGCAGTCCCTGCATAGTTTCATGTTCACAAGCACATTGTACACACAGTCCCATAGAACCCCATAGAACCCCACTCTGTCTCTTCTCCTCTCTCCCCACATGCTCCCTCTGCTCTCACTATGGAGATGAAATTTTCATGAGAAGAAACTCCCCATGTCACATTCTCTACATGGGGAATAAGTAACACCAGGATTTCATGCCTCTTTAGGCCCTTTATAAGTCCTTTCAAGTGTATACCAAGATTGCATATGCTCCAACTCTGACCCTAACAACTCCTCATAGTACACAATGGATGTTTCACCATGAGGTTCAGCAGGTGAACCCAAACTCCTCTGCAATCTTGTACAGCACGAACCAGCTTAGATCAAAACTTTTCTAGGTTGGTTGTGTTCTTTCCAGCTTGTTGGTAAGGAAGCATTTGGTCCTCATTCTTGAAGGATGATTTTTTTTGTCTAGAGAAGTGGTTGTGAAGCTATCTGAAACAACTGGACAGCTTTTCCTATTCTGTTTTTTAAAAATTTCCAGCTCCTTGCTTGCAGTGTGCACATATATTGCAAAGGTTTGGGATGAGAACTTTTTAGTCTTCTTAGCTGTTTGTCCTTCTGCGGCACTCAAAGTTACATAAGATGTTGACACACATTTTTGAGTTTATTTCATTCACTGCAGATTCAGGATGGATTCATGGTGCTGTTTCAGCATCTGAAGACCTTTTCCGCCCTTCTACTTGCAGCACAGACTGTAGTAGAGCATCATAAGACTAACACATTGGATCTAAACAATGATTCCATCTAGCCCAGGATTCTGTCTCTGCCAATATTTGCAGTGGATGCTTAAAGCACAGGTGTAGTAAACATGGAACAATATCCAGTAAATAGGCAAGTCCTGGCCCAGAGCTTTCCTGAGTTGGAATTTACATCTAAGCTGTTGTAGAGCATAGGTACTTCATGTCTTTGGCCTTTAGAGATTCAACTAATGCCTTTCTAAAACCACTATATTTTTAGCTTCTTAATACACTATATTTTTAGCTTCTTAATATCTGATAGTAAAAAATTAATAAATTTGCTTATAAATAAAAACATCCCAACAAAAAAAGAATGCCCATATTTTTCTGAACCAATTTTGTGCCAACTATTTGGTAAGTTGCTCGTTTGACTTTTTTCCAGGAGAACTGATAAACCATCATTCCTTATTCACCACCCCTTTTTTGAGATGCTACAGCCTTCTGTCAAATGATTCCTCAGCTGTCTCTTTCTCCAAGCCAGCAGGGTGAGGGAGGGGATTCTGCCCCTCTTCTCTGCTCTGGTGAGATCTCACCTGAAGTGTTGCAGCCAGCTCTGGAATCCCAGTGCAAGGAAGACATAGAGGTGTCAGAAAGGGTCCAGAGGAAGGCCATGAAGATGGTGAGAGGGATGGAGCCTCTGCTGAGAAAACAGGCTGAGAGAACTGGGGGTGTTCAGCCTGGAGAAGAGAAGGGTCTAGGGCCACATTATTGAAGCCTTCCAATATATAAAAGGTGGTTTATAAAAAAGACAGAGAAAGAATTTTACCAAGGTCTGTAGTGACAGGACAGTGGACAGCAGTTTTAAACTGGAGAAGGATAGATTTGGATTGGATATGAGGAAGAAATTTTTACAACGAGGCTGGCAAGACACAGAAATTGGTATCTCAGGGAAGTTGTGGATGCTTATTCATTAGAAGGTTCAAGGCCAGGTTGGATGGGACTTTCAGCAGCCTGGCCTAGTGGAAGATGTCCTTGCCCATGGCCGGTGGATTGGATCCTTCCAACCCAAGTCAGTCTATGAATCACTCCTTCTATGCTTCTAATCTCACCTCCCATTTATACCTAATAGCTTAGTGTTTTCTCCATCATCATCAGATTGGAGTACCCCAGATAAAATGTCACCTTTCTCAGTCACTCAGATCTCTCAGGTGAGAGATCTCTCACCACTCAGTCTGCCAGATAATTAATAACTATGTTGAAGATTATAATTTTCCTGGGAGAAATCACTTAAATCCTTCCTCCAATATGAAAACTAACCATTGATTTTTCTCATTTGTTTTCTGTCTTCAAATTACTTTAACCTACATGACAACCATTCTTTTATCTCTTAGTTACTTGGAAACACATTTGTGAGGGACTTCAAGCTCTTTAGACCTCTAGGTATGAGGCATTAATTGGATAACCCCATACATGTTTGCTCTGGAGTTCTTTCAAGAACTCTACCAGTTTTATGAGGCATGAACAACTCTCTTTTGTAGAGATATGTTCACACTTCTCCAGAACATTTTTCTCTACTATTTCTATTTTTCATTATAGTTTGTATCATTCTGTACAAAAGCCAGCCTGATTGGTCAGTACTTCCCTGGAATGTTCTCTGACTACTCTTCAAAAGCTTTCATTTGGTATTTCTTTTTCTCTGATGCTGAGGCCTGCTAAAGCCTTTTGATTATTTACCCCAAATAGTTGTTCATCGATTGAATGTTTGAGTTCCTTCGCAGATTTATATGATATGAAAGCAGTTGAGTAATAGTATAGGTTATGCAAGGCTTGTAAAGAAAGTAAATATGCTTTATTGAACAGTAAAATTTAGCTGGAAAAGATAATTTTAAGTTATCATTTTTCTCTACATGTCTTGCCTCATTTACTTTTTCAGAACATTAAGGCTACAATAACTCTACCTTTATAGCATGGGTAGAATTACAAAAGGCCCAAGTTCACTTTTAAAATTAGTATATGATTCTTTAAACAGCTCCTTTTTCTACTGAAAACATTTGATCCTATAACAGCTTATTGGCCTAATTTTTGCCAGTTTTTTCTTAAAAAATTATTGTAGTAAACTTGTGCCTTTCATTGTTTCAACTTGTAGTAGGTCTTGTATATTATTCAGGACAAAATTTGTTTGTTTTCTTGTGAGTACTTTCACAAATAACTCCAAGAAGCAATCATTTACAGTGGCTAAAAATGTAGACTCTGTTGCTAGACTCATAGTAGCAAATAAAGTAAAATAAAATAAAACATTTGTCTTGATTTGGTTGCATAGTTTTATACGCTCTGCTTACCCGGGTTATTGTTTTTCTCTGTGTTTTTCTTACCTTCTATTCTATCCCTTTTCCAAAGCCATAGGTATTCTGTGATTTCAGACCACACAAATAGATCAGTCCAAACAATTTATTTTCCACATCTGGCATCATTTCCTTGGTTTTCATTTTAAAATTGCCTCATAGTGTCTTTAATCTTAAATGTCAGCAGCACTGATTCTGTTTTGATTAGGTGGAATCCATCTTATATAAACTTAATCTGCTTCAAAATGTTACCAGATACTAATAAATATAATCTCCTTTTCCCCTCACAGTTTAATCAATCATGCAGTGGGACTCTGTTATCTGATAGAGAGTATAAAAGCAGGACCATTGAAGAATGCTACTATACAGAACTGCATTTTTCAGCCTTCTGGTTTAAGCCTTGCTTTCAGAACCTCTCACCTTCTGTTTCTTTGTTGTTGGGTTTTTCTTGGCAGCTACTGGGAGAATGCCTAGATACCTTGTGCTCTGTCATCTTTTCAACTGCATATGTCTTTTCTAGTAAAACATTTTGTCCATTTTTGTATTTACTTGCTCATGAGAAATGAAGGAGATGTTTTCCTTTTTTCTGCTTCTGAAGGGAGCTCATCATACTTAAGAGACCTTTCAGCCTTTGCTGCACATGGCACCTGTTGGGTAACTCATGGTGCAGTGTTGGTAGTGTTCACCTAAGTCCAGATCTCCTTTTGGGAAGTGACCTCCTCCAGATCCAGCAGGTGGTATCTGGCTACTGTGATATCAATCTGTGACATCACATGCCTGACAAAACTTCCACCGTGTCCAGGAGAGGCTGGGGATGGCCTGTTCAGATATGTCAGTGCCCACACAGTGCCTAAAGAATGATTTGGCTTCATCCTCTTGTTCTGTCTTGGAGCTGAAAGGCTTGATTCGTCTACCTATTCAGTCCACTTATGCCTTGCTTTGGGACTAAAGTTTTTAACTGATTTACAGATGGCCTTTTAGTGTCTTGTCAGTTCATGATTCTGTGTTTCCTGAAAGGATTAATTGAAGTATTTCTAGTCAAAGAGCCCGTCCCAGCAGCCCTGAAGAGATTACCACTGAGTTTATGGCAATCTGCCCACTGCTTTTTATGTACACGCATAAAAGTTGCTTACACTATGGCTCAGCAAGTAGAAAAGTTCTGAGATTTAGTTGATCTCTCCCACTTGCTCTTTGTATCAGAAGAGTTTTCTCGAACCTCTACCCTAAGCTGCTACTAAAGGCTCTAGCTGGATTTCACTTTAGATAGGGAATTAACACATAACACGGATAACTCCCTTTGTATGACCTTTAAAAAGAAAGGCACCACTTCACAGCCTGACTCTACAGAGGAAGTTGCCTTTCAACCTTCCCAAGCCAGCGCTCCTCAGGCCTTTTTAGCACAGGTATGTCCTGACAGTCATTTCAGTGCAAACTAACGAGATGACTGGTGGTGCCAGACTCTGCCGTGAGACCAGCGCGGTGAATTTGCTGTCACTGATCCTGTCACATTCCAGCCAAGCACAGGTTGCCACAGCAGCTTTGCTGAACAGACATGCCTCAGTTCCACCCCAGGGAACTTTAATCTCATGTTCACCAAGCATTGCCCTGCTTCAGAAACACTCCATCTGATAGGTAGATCCTTGGTGTCTAGGGACGCCAGAACCGAATTGGAGTAAATTAAGTGAGAGGAGTAACAAAGTATTGCTTGGAATTGCACACAGTGCGACTGTGTTTAACAAGCATGAGGAAAAGAAAAAGCAATTATTTATGAATGACTGAAGTTTCAAGTGCATGGGTTTTCACTACCAGTCCTCATCATTCTCCACTGAGGTTTCTACATCTAAGTAGGAAAGTTCTTCTGCCTGTTAAGAAGAAACTGAAAGGATAAGTTTACACATCCCTCTCTCTTTTTTACAAAAAAGCTGGGAAAGAAGCATGAAGAGAGAAGAGTGCATGTGTGCCCTTCAGGAAATATGATGAAAAGTCTCCATTCTCAAGCTCATGTCCATACACTGTGTACAACATTCATTTTTACACTATACCCTGAAAATTATTGTCAAGTAGCTTTCCCTTCTTCTTCTACTCCTTGGCTTACTCTGCTTTTCTTTCTGCTTCTTAAATTTTTCATTTCTGGTGCACTTCCAGATGTCATGTATTCCTAAGAAACTGTGTACACTGAGGTGGATGTAATCCAAAGTTGCCTGAGCTCTGGTGTTTTCAATTGCTGAAGGTACTGCCCAAACCTGCAGTACTCTCTTCACAGAGGCTGCAGTCCAGGCTAGAGAAAACAGTAAGAGATTTCACTGCCTCTCACATCTTTAGATGCCACCAGCCCCTTCCATTTTTACCCAAAGATCAAAAAGATGTTAAATTACACTGTCTCCATTTGAGTGTATTTGCCGCACTTCTATTGATGCAGAATGATATTATCATTTAAATTAAAATAAGTAATCAGAGTGTGGCTTGAATTTTAATCCCTTAGCTGTGTGGGTTTGGTTTAAGCAGAATCCATATTTAGTTGTGCTACTATTAAGTACTCAATAGTGCCATTACCTGCTCAATTTGCTACTATTTGAATGGAGACAGCTTTGTACACGTCAGGCTTAGCAACAACAATGTGCCTTTAAGACAACATTCACTATGTAAACAAATGTTTTGTTTAATAGCTGTTTAAATTTATGGAAATAAATTTTCCTTTCAGAAAGCATTGCGCACCAGGAGAATGGTGATTTAAAGGACAGCTTCTGAGTGCAGATTAACAGAAAAGGGAACAAGCAGCAAACTTGTCAGCCTCTCTTAAGAGATCATTACATCTTACTTGCAGAAAAATATCACAGTTCTGGGAAACTGGTTAAGCAAAATGTAACTGAAAATACTTACTTCCCTGTTCTTCTTAATTTTATGACATCTGATCAGGAACCTAGTTGCTGGACCTATGCTAAAATCAAGATTTAGTTTATAACATAGCTGGCAGAGCAGAGGCACAGAACCTGTGTAAGTGAGGAACTCAGCCATTGCTCATAAGTGTTGGAGCCTCTGGGGTGCTCAGTGAAAGGTATCAAAACAAAAGGTGATGAAAATGTTTGTGGTTTCATTCCAACTGGCAGCTACCACTCAGCCCACCATGGTGGGATGGGAAAAGAATGGGAAACGGAGGGTAAAAGTGAGAAAACTCATGGGTTGAAGTAGACAGTTTAATAGGGAAAGCAAAACCTACTCAGAGAAGCAAAACAAAACAGGGAACTCATTCACCACTTCCCATAGGAAGGCCATCCCCAGGAAGGCAGGGCTCCATCGATTTCATTCTACAGTGACTTGGGAAGACAAATGTCATGACTCCAAACATTCCCCTTCCCTTTTGTTCCCTCAGCTCTATATGCTGACCATGATGCCATGTGGTATGGAATATCCCTTGGGTCAGTTGGGGTCAGCTGTCCTGGTTGTAGCCCCTCCCAACTTCTCGTGCATGCTCAGCTTCCTCTGAGGGTGGGGGTGAAGCAGAAAAGGCCTTGGCTGTCTGTAAGCACTGCTCAACAATAACTAAAACATCCCTGAATTATCAACACTGTTCCCAGCACAAATCCAAAACACAGCCCCAAAACAGCTACTGTGAAGAAAATTAACTCTATCCAAGCCAAAACCAGCACATCATTGCACACTGGTCTTTCCAGAAATAAACACATGATGGGAAGATTATAATCCCTTGCCTAACATGTGATTCATGGTACTGGATGCCTTGGACTCTGGGGTTTCTCAAGCAGGAACTCTACGATGGCTGAAACAACCTTGGCTTGGCAGCATGTTTCACTTTTTGGACCTGAAAGAGACTTGGCTCAGGCACAGGTGTTTCTTGCAAGATTAGGCTGCCCTTCGGCTGCTAGGAAAGGCAAAATCATTCCTTGCCATCTTTTGGCTGCTGTTTCCAAAAAACAGAGCACTTCACCAAGCTGATCCTGTGTCCCTTGTTCTCATGACAGCACATAGAGCTTCAGCTCCTGTTCTTGGAGTTTGAATTCTCAGGGAAGGGCACATTCATTTTCCCTGGTTAACAGTGACCTTTCCGCAACACAGACACACCTCCCTCTTGCACAGAGATTTTTCACAAAAGAAAAAGGAAAAGAGAGTTCTCTGCAAATCCACTGATGAGGTATGTTTGTTTACTGATAGAGAGACACGAGTTTTTCAGCTGCTAGGTTTTTGAAATATGTTTTCCTTGCCAGGAAGCTTTCTCCTTTCTGTGACTTTGAAGCTAAACAGAGTGGGTGTCCCTCACTTTTGCACATGACTTCCTAGAGGCAGAACTCTTGCTAAAGCAAGTGGGCTTATTTGGTGAGCATGGTAATGTATTCACCAAATGAAAACAACCCACAAAGGCAAAGTTGAATGTCCTGCTTAATGAGGCATCTGGTTTTTTGCCTTAAACAATAAATTACTCACTCATATCTTACCCTTACTGACATTTTACTGAGATCTCTCTTGACTGCTAGAAGAGCAGTGTATTGCTAAGAGCATTTGTTTGGCTTTTAAAAAATCTGTATTTATGTTTTTAAAGGTTGTTTTTCTAAATGTCTGCCAGATTCTTTCTTGTTAAGGGGTGCAAAAGTCAACACTATGCTGCTTAGGTTCTGAGGGTGCTTTCGTTCAGCTTGGACCCTTGTTTATTGCAAAACTATGTGGAGAATTACCAGGACTCAGAATTATGCTTATCCTAGGACACTGATACTGATTTGAGTGCTCAGCTAAATAAATCCCCATTCAGCATTACCCAGTTGGTGCTGGTACTCTCATTTCCTCCAGCAGCAGGCTTCTCACTGGGGAGAGCTGCTCTTTTAGGCTTTCTATGTTATACTCACACTTGCTCAACCAGCCCTCCATCTGTGTTAGAGTTTCATACAGCATTAGGCCTCTGCAGTTCAGGAAGAGAAACAAAGGTACCATCACAAGTCTTAGATGATAGTTCACTGTGTCAGAATGGCTGTAATCCCTTTTGGGGGATGAGAAAGGGAAAGACGTGTTTGTGGTTTTAGCCAGTGTTATGAGGCCCTTTGGAGTCTAAGGCATGAAGCCTAATGAGGCTTCAAAACATCAAGCTTAACCCTTTAGACCTATATTTTGAATTAGAATATTTATTGAAAATTAATTTTGTCTATTAGAAAACAATTCCAACTTTTCTGCATGGGTTGTAGACCAGAGCCTTACTTTCCTTGCATGACCATTTTCATTTACAAACAAGCAGAGTCAAAGAGTTGAGACTTTTTAGTTCTAAGATTAATGATAAAACTCTGATAGAAGACAAAGAGTCCAGCCTACTCAAAGAGCAGCAACTGATGTTGGAGGCTTCTTGCCACTTTCCCATGAAGGGCCAATTTTGATTAGTGAAATAAATGCAGATGAGTACTGTGGATATTGTAGGAATTCTCATCACCTCAGTTCTCTGTCTCCGCTTTCTCCAGTCCAGTAACTTGTGCTCATTTTACCATTTCCCACTGTGTTCTTCAGCCCAATCTTCTTTTCAGAGAGCCTCCCAGTGAAGACCCCGCAGTGCTCCAATGACTACGTATCTCTTACAACTTGCACATGGGTAGAGTATTCTGAGGCTCATCAAATCAAGAATGTGACTCAGAGCTTTAGCAACTATGGAAAACGAAGTTCCTGGCTGGTGCCCTGTGAAGGGCCTGAGGAGCCTTGGTTGATGAACCTCAGAGATGGAGCTGAGTAAAAAGACACGGACTGGTCTTGCAGCCAGCATAGTATCCAGCTTGCAGACACCAGTGTAATGTCCAGGCTAGGGAGGAAGCTGGTTCTGTACAGGATGAGGAAGAATAGGAATCAGAGCATGCTGATCCATCTAGTTTCATTAGCTTTTCAACCACTGTTCTCTGCTTTTGCTGTGAGACAACACACACAATATAGCAGGACATGCTAATAATTGCACTTGAGTGGAGAATAATGTGTTACACTAGAGGCAGTGGTGATAATACCTAATCAGATTGGCAAAGAAGGCTGCTTCTTCCTTATGCCAGCAAGAACATAGCTATGTTGAAATGATTTCTGCATGACAAAAACTGTGAGAAACACAGAAGTTGTATGTGTTTGTTTGACTTGTATTTCCTCTCAGATATACTAGATACGTCTTGCACTATCTTGTTGCTACTTCTGCTTCCTTTCAAGAAGAAAACAGAACAGTCAGACTGGAGAGTATGAGAGAGAGGAAGGAACACAGAATAAAGAAGAGATAGGGGAAAGAGAAAAAATATAATAGTGGATGCTGGAGATGGAGGGATAAACAGCAGAGAGATGGGAGGCAAGGAAGAAAACACATGAAATAAGAGTAGGAAGAAATTAGCTTGGTTTTAATTTTGAGGAAGAGCTGTAGGATTCATTCATGAATTGACCTGACAGCGGTGAAGCCAATGGAGAAAGTGGCTCTTATAATCCCTCAGGTATTGAATCGCATTCTAAATGTTAGCAATTTGCTGTGGGTTAAAGTCTCAAACCACAGAAGTGTTCCTGCAGCATAAAGGACTTCACAGTCTGCACAGAAATAATTTCCTGTTTGTAGGAGTTCTGCAGCCCCACAGTCCTCACAAAACCTCTGTCCCAGCTGCTGGTTGCATTCCTCTGGTGTCCCTTCTTTGGATTCTCTAGTGTGAGCACAGCATAATAGAAGTGTGTACACATGTAAAGTGCCAAGCCTGCTGCTGTGGAAGTCTCAAGCTTTGCTAGCTGAGGGAAGGTCAGCTGGGAGCTGAGGGTGATACCAAGGCATTGACTTCAATGACAACGGTGTCATCCCACAGTAACAAGAAATGCAGAACAGTGAGAGTGACTGGAATCAGCCATCAATCCAGTCCCATACAAAGTCCCTATCCAGCAGCCAGCGTTAAGGTTAAGCTAGGAAGTCAATCCTGAGGATCACAATCAGCAATGTGCATTACCAAGCACAGATATGGCTGTGCCATAGTTCAGGCAATGGCCTGAATTCAAAAGCAGCTTCTGAGTAAAGGTAGGGAGACCCTCAGCCAGGCTGATTCCAGCTTAGAGAGTCTCGAGCATGGGCAGCCAAACCCCTTTTGGGGGAGGGCATGAAATAGGTTGTGCTCAAGGACCAGACATCCACCAACCCCAAAGAGTAATATAATAGTTATAGCATCTTCCTCTGAGGAAAGCATCTCCTCTGAGGAAAGCAAGAGAGAATAAAGCAGAAGTGTTTGATATTAGAGAATTTATTCATGTCACTTAATGAATTACAGGAGTATGCCAGCATAATGTAATATTGGTTTATAAACAGAAAAAAATACATGTGGGGAAGGTTTCAGAAACCACACACTTGGGCTGTGTAGCAGCATCTTATTCAGATAGTCATGCCTTTTTTCCTTCTGCTTAACTAGGAACAAAGAAAGCGGATCTGAAGGTCCCATAAAGGTCTGAAACATCCTGACTGCCAGAACTTCATGATACCCTGTGTGTGTCACATTCATGGATATGACCAAGAGAACTAAACTTCAAATTTGACCTGACAGTGTAGGCAGAGATAAATATCTACTTGTTTCAGAACGATAAAGGTGAACCACTAAGTCTTGTCTCTAGTCTTGAGTATTTAAAACATTCTCACATTATAGTATTGAATGTGTAATCCTAAAATTCCTTACCAGCCATAGGGTAAGAGCAGGCTCTACGTGGGTATCACCCTTTGTGATGGGGGGGATAAAGCATTTTCACCCATTTACCTCCTAGGTCTGTGTACATCTTCCAAACATCTATGGAAACTGTAGGGAGTTACTGCAGCTGCAGACCTTGACCTCCCTGGATGGAAGCCTGAGGATGGAAAACTGCTTCTTTTCTTCTTCGGCATTTCCTTTGGAAATAGGTTTCAATAAAAGGCAGTGGAAACCTTGCTGGCCAAATTCCTCCCAGCTTGCCTGAACACAACTTCCCTCTCATGAAAACACACATATTCCCTTACCTCCTCATCCTTTAGAAATGACATACTTTCTGCTCCTTGAAGCAAAGTCTGACTTTGAAAGTGGAATGTAAACAAAGAAGTGCTGCATTGGTCCAAGCCAGTGTGTGGCTGATCAGAAATAGCTCCAAATTGTCCATATGCCTCAAATTTATGTCATGTCTTCAAAGACAGAGTGGGAAGGTGACCAGAACACCCTCCTTGGGAAAATATCTTAGGTTGCAGAGCAGCTGGGGAAGCTGATAAAAATTAAACTGACTCCTGGGTCTTGTGACAATTATCTGGCTCTTAGGAGCAAGGGTCAGGTCTTTTTAATTTGTACTTTTGTAAGTCATGTGAAGGAAAAATGGGTTTGTTTGCTGCTTCTCAGAAATTGTCTTCTCCCTTTGTCTAGTTTCACACTCAGTGCTTGTAAGAGAAAGGGCCCTTTATTTAGAAAAGCTAAGTGCAAAATATCCCTGAAAACTCGTGAGCTTCATAAATGCTGATGCTAGCAGTCACAGTTATTGGTGCCAAATAAATCAGGGCCAAGATGTAGTATCACACACTGCCTTGCAACTGCTTGCACTGCTTTGTTTTCAGCACTCCCCTTGCCATGGTTTTGCCTGTGCCAACCGGTGCTCTCCAAGATACCAACCTGGCACTGTTTGGGAGATAGCACAGGGTAGAAATCATTCCCACTGGGTGACATGGACATAGTTGTACCAGGTTAGGCTGTATCCAGTGTTCTTCAGCAGCATTCCAGCAGGCTTTGCACCCAGACTGTGCAAAGCACATCCTTTTTCACTTGGAGTACAGCTGTAACACAGTGTGTTGTGCACTTTGAACTGAATAAAAGAGACACAGAACTTTTTCTGTGTTTTAGACCGCAGAGGCTCTGTGGGAGACCAAGGAGAGAAGTGGATGCAGCCAGTCTGTGCCAATTTACCAGACAGCCAGAGAATGGTCCCTGCTCCTGTTTTATTTACAGGAAACCCACAGATTTTTCTCAAAAGCTGAATTGTGCTTTCATATCTTGGAACTGGAACTGGAACACTTGCAGTTGGCAGTAAAGAGTTGACCTCTTCCTGTGACATGGAAAAGTCTGAGGCTTCCAACTTCTGAGGAAGGTACAAGAGATGTGGCCAGAGGTTCCTTCTGGCTTCCCATTAGGTCATCTCCTGTCTGTGTGCAGTTGATGCCTTAGAAAGCTGCCAGCTAGAGAGCTGTTAATAGCAGCCAAGTCCTGTGCTTTTTTTCACCCAGCAGTGGCAGGGAAGACAATGCATGGGTCTTCAGAAACCTAAAGAAAGCTGCTGGAAAAGGAAAGTAGCCAGCCTTGAGATTCAGAAAAGCCTGCTGGAGTTGCAGGGGTCTTAGATAACCAAATCAAAAATTTGAAAAATAACACCATTATTATCCCATTTTCTTTCCACGCATGCTACCTCTCCTCTCCAGCTTCTAGTCCAACATGGTGAAAGATCTCAAATAATCCCATCCCTTTCTTAGTTATATTAATGTATTCAGTAAAAGGGACAGGCCATAATTCCTAGGCACCTGCATTTAGATAGGCTTGTTTCACACTCCCCTGATAGGTGTGATTGGCAGGGGAAGAAGTCAGATTTAGCTAGAGCTTCTTTCTAAAAATAGCTAATCAATTTCAGTTCAAGGCTCTCGGGTTATAGGAAAAGAAAATGATTTCACTTGGGCACATAATGAGCTTGGATAATCAGTTTTCCTGCTCAGAAGCAATGAATCCAAGGGTTTAAAAGAAAAGGAATGTTATTAAGACAGATAAAATGGCAACTCAGCATAAAAATTGGTAGGCCCATCCACTAAAATCAGCAATAGAACCTTCTTGTATATTCTTCAGTGCAGCCCTCACCCCTGTTTTGCCCAAAGCTGAGAGAGCCTGTTCTCCATCTTTAAGGAGCTGCTGTTCTTAAACCTCTTGTACTGTTTCCAAGTGCAGTGATCCCACCCCTGACACCGGGTCACTGCTCTTCCAGCTTCAGTCTGTGAAGCCTTGGCTCTGTCAGAGAGGAGTCTGTGGCAAGGAAAACACAAAGAGAACCCTGGGGAACACACAATTTGACTTTTGGTTTTGTTTTATACTTTTCTTGCTCCTTGGCCACTATCAAGTGGAACACTGCAGGTAATTCCTAACCCTCAAATCACCATTCTCCCTTGATGAATAAGAGTTTTTAATACCTTCAAATGTAAGACACAATTGTATTATAAACCCAGTGCCTGAGAGTGAAATCCACTGAAGTCAATTCACCTGCTCCCTTTTTGTTGTGATCTCTCGTCACTTCAAGCAGTGCTAGATTTCTCTTTTATCCCATTATAGGCAGGATCAGCAGCAAGTACTCCATTCTTTTAGGAATATAGGGCTTACCTCAGGATAGATGTAGCTCTGAACATAAGTTTTACTTCTGTGCAAGCTTTACAGCACAAAGGATTGAAACGAATAGTCAGCTGAAGACTCTAATAAGAGTTTTTGCAGTGTCTGTCTTCTGTTCTTACAGTTGTTACCATCTCTTTATATGAGCTGTTCAAAGTCATTCACAGTGGAAATACCAAAGGTTGGAACCATTCAGGATAGCATGAGATAGAAAAAGGTCAGAGGGTTAAATGAAAAGAAAAATGAAATATTGTTTGGAGAATATGAAATCTTTATTAAAGGTGATATCCTGCAAAATTACCTGTGCCTTAACTGCAGAGATGCATAAACTGAACTGGAAGTAGCCATTACTGCTAGAAAAAGTTGTGAGGAGAGTGCTGGAGAAGCTGGGGTGCAAGTGGTTTCTTCTACTTCAAATCCTTGTAGTCTGATTATACTTCAAGTGCATTGACTGTTTAGAGGTGACCTAAACAGTTCTTAAATAGCAATTTCACTGAATGGTTTAGCTAAACCAGAGAAGAGCCCACTTTTTTTTTCCAATTTCTGACCTGTCAGATAAAAACATTGGCTCAGAGCTGCCACCCAATGATCAGACCTTGTAAAATCACTTAAATACGGGCTACCTGTGTTGCAAAGCACTGCGTCGAGACAATACAGTGGAGGTAAACTAATTTCTTGCTGTGTAAAATAAGGCAGTGAGAGGCCATTTCCACCTCCATTCTTTTTCTACTCCTCTTTCCCGGCATCTGCATATCCCATCACTCATTGCCTTGTCTCCAACAAGGACCTTTGCTTAGAAATTTTAATTGGTTGACCTGTTAACTTTTGCTTTGTTGTTTGTTTCGGTTTTTTGGTTTTTTTTCCCCCTTTCTGTACTGATTTTCTGCTGGTTTATCAATTTGACTCAGTTCAGAGCACAGGCAGGGAAGTGCCAACACCAGCACAAAACAGGCAAGAAGGAAAGAACTGTTGAGAGCCACAGAATGGATAGAAGGGAGATTTCAGCTGCAGCAAGCATGAGTACTTATTTTAGCTCTGTTCTTGTCTAATGGCATATGACATGATCCCTGGAGATTCCAAAGATGGCTTTCCACACGCATGTTTGGATATCCAAAGCACTCTACAACACAGAGTGCCACACAGGAAAATGTTCCTTGCCAAGGTTGTGACTAAATTAGTCTGCTCAGCACTCAAAGACTTCAGGTATTGATTGTTCCCAGTGGCTGTGCTGCCTCACTGAAAGCTATAATCTCAGTTATCTCTGAGCTTCCACGTGTCACCTGTCTGAAAGCGTTTGTCCCTGGCCAAGCTGTACTGTGGAGGTGCCTCTCCCTGAAATCCCCGGGGTGAGGGACCCTGCAGGGTATGGGTCTGTCCCTGTCCCCATGTCACGTGTGCCCCATACCTGTTCCTGATTGGGTGGTTTGGGTGCCTGGGGGGCTGGAAGGAGAGGAGGGTCCCAGGAGAGTCTGCTTGGGAACTCCAGCCATGCGGCTGGAGGAATAAAATAATCCCTGAACATCTATAAAGTATCGCTTCATCTTTCCTTCCAACTCCATCGCTGTCATATATTGTTGTAAGGATTCCCCGCACTACAACACTGTACCACTTGGCAAAGCAAAGAGGAGGGGAGGATCGACACATGTATGTTCATTTGTCATCAAACAGCTGTCACCCATTTGAGTGCATTATACAACACCAAATATTTTATACTCTTTAAGTGCTTATAAAATATTTTCATTTGTAAAAGGTGTACACAGTGACTTCACTGCAAGAGGCAAACACCCCATTTTGTGCACAGTGGTGCACCAACAGGACCTTTCAGTCCATTTCTTTTCTAATCCACTCTCTTTACAAGCCCATCATAAATAGCAAAAGGGCATTTGCTTCCAGCTGAACCATAATCCTGCAGTCTGCCTGCTTGTCCTAATGTCTATTTCTAATGGCTAGTAGGAATTTTTAATGTCTAGTAGAAACAGATCTGTAAATCTATGTGTGGATCCATCCCACACTATGTGTTGTCTATTAGCTGACTGTGCCCTGAACTGTGTGCTTCCAGTATGCCAAACAACACCAGGAGATGTCTGTTCAGCTCCGTGTTTTCTGGATTAGGACCTGATGTGGTCTCAGAAGACAGTGTTCATTATGTACCTGGAGTTATATTGGCCATCAGTGCTGGATGTAACACAGAGAACCGTCTGTTCCTACAGAGCTGTGCTGTTCAGGAGAGGCGAGAGTGGCGTGTGCTCAGACAGCAGCTACTCAGTACTGATGTACAAAGCAAACCCACAGAGAGGTTTCTGCAAGCTGCAATTTGGCTGGTCTCCTTAATTTGAAAGACTTGGACATCTGCCTGGAAATAGCCAAAGTCCAAATGGTTAATTATTGGTGGTGGAAAGTGATTATCACTTGATTATCATATTAGTTAAATTTTAACCTCCTTCACTACTTGAACAAAGTCAGCATAGTATTATCTAATCACCAGCCAGTGGTGAAGTAACAATCCTAATTCTGTCCCAAAACAGTTCATATCACAGAACAAAGCATCAATCTTCTAAAATGGTGAGAGCTTAGGACCAGATGGGGAAGATCAGGGCATTGCTATTCCCAGAAATGTACTTTGTGATTGCTGCACCAATTGCTACACTTTGGAGCTGTAAGGCAGAGAGTCCTGCAATAAAGACCATTAATTTGGTGAGAAAAACACATCAGGAAGCACTAATGACCCTGCATATCCTGCAGCATTCAAGCCTTGGGTGGTCCTTACTTACTGTCCAGACACACTCTTGAACTTTAGGTTGATTCCCATGCTTCTCTCTGAGGGTCACTTACCTCTGAGTCAGGGAAAGGGCTGTCAGGGGCAAGTAAGGCTTGCGAGAGCTTCAGTAAGGGTACATGAACATTGTGGGGTGATCTGTGCATCAGAGGAGTCCTGAGGCTTCTTGCAGCTTTCCTGCTCCCTTTAGGTGGAATAGGCTGTTGTCTGTTTGTTTGTTTGTTTGTTTGTTTGTTTGTTTTTCACTGGCTTAGTTTGCAAATAGTGTGAGCTTTCATGAACAGCCTGATGCCTCCTCAGGTGAATTTCCATTTGCTTTCACACACTTCTGCTGCTGGGACAACCCTGCTTGTTTCCCACTGCATCCTCTCTGGAGTGCTGGGGCAGTTGTCAGTATCATGAATCTTCTGGCAAACATGAGTTTCTTCACACACACACACAGCCCTTCCACCACTGCCCTCTTACACCACTCACAGGTCCTGCTCCAACTTAGATACTGAGCAGATTAATTTCTGTGTGGGCTCCTCTCACCACCAACCCTTCAGCAAGGGTGTGTACCTCACACCCTATTCCTTCCCAATGTACTAGTGACCAACAAAGTGATCTTTTTCTGGTATTCATATTCAGACTTATCTTGCACTGCTCTTCCCAGAGACGCTTTAATAGAGAAGAGAGAAAGCATAGGGAACAAATCTGCTGTTGCCAGCTAGCAGGCAATGGGTTCAGGTTTCACAGGCAGGCTTATTAGATGGCAGAGAAAAAAGACTCATTGCTGAATGCACTCAAATCTCCAACCTTCATCTTCTAGGGCTTCTTTTTTTTACCCCCATATTTCTCCTTCATTGCTTTCTGCACATTAACAGCTAGGAAATACTTCTCAAACCATCTCCCTGTAAAGAAGGCAAATCATAGATCAGTTACAGCCTCCCTCCTAGTGCTATTATACCCCAAGGATTATTCTAGCTGTAGAGCTTCTCTCTTGTTAAAGTGCCAGTTTCTAGTCCCCTTGTGCCTTTGCCCAAATCCATCCTTTGTCCTTGGCAGAAGCAGCACCCATCTCAGGAATTCTGCAATGTACTTTTCCTGGCAGAAGTCATACCTAGCTCATTAATTGTCCTTCTATGCCCATGCCCGGGATCTATGGTTGCCTTCTGAAATACATCAGGGGTGTAGGAATCTTTCATCAAGCTTCGGCTCTTCAGTGGGCCACCTGCAAGGAACAGCAAACAAGGAACTGTATGTAGAAATCACCCTACTGCAGTCCTGGAAATGAACAGGGGGAGCAACACTAGCAGTCACAAGGGCTCAAGAAAAGGCATGTGTTGACTGCAGTACCTTTGATCAGGCTTGAGGCTGGGTGCTGAACAATAGCTGCATCATCACCCAGGAGGTTGCTTGTGTTTGCCGATTTATCTGCTTTTCATCCTCAAGTATGAGTTACACACAGAGGGTGCTATAAGGTATCATCTGTTTTTGTATCCCAGTACCCTTTCTTCAGTCAAGTGTTCACTTCCTCCTATTGAATCTCCTCATCCATGTGCAGCTATTAGCAGCACAACTCCACAAAACCCCACCATCTTACCACTCCAGGCCTTCCTGATCTCCTTTTCTGCCACAATACTTTAACAAAGAGTTCCCAACTACTTCTCTTTTTTCCCCTCTTGACTTCCAGCCACAAGGGGGCTTTATTTTAATCTCTAATACTTTCCTCTTCACCTTCCTTTTAATCACACCTTTGTCTTGACAATAATGTTTTTGAGCTCCCTGAGGAAAGATGTCCTTCCCTTCTGTGTGACCACACAAACCCAGGACAATACAGTCCTCCACACCCAGCAAGGTCTTGTCATGGAACATACTGTATAAGGGAAAGGAATCTGCCTTATGCTGGTACATGAGAAACTAGAACCAGAGACAATTATTTCAGAGTTTCTTGAATGAATGGTCAGTTTCCAATATTTTCTAAGATGGAGAGATCCTGGGGAACCTTGGAAACAGAGGTTTGGGAAAGATATTTCAGAGCCCTGCATGTCTAAAGGTCTGGAAGAGAAATGATGTTGGCACTGGAACTGGAGGTAACTCCCAACTGGAGATGACAGGGAACATTGAACTGCAAATGGTGTCCATCTGGACAGCTCTGGAAAAGAGGACAGGGGTTATGATTCATGTTCACTTTTCACACCTTGGGGAAAAAAAATAAAGAAAGGGATAGATTACATCAATGTCAGTGTCTAGATTCCAGTTCCTCAGGTACCACAGCCTGGAAAAGCAGTGACTTTGGATAGAAGGAGTAAGAGGGGAAAGAGATACTACCAACAGTCAGATCTCTGCCCACAGTGACGTGGCTGCCCTGAGCCCTGGCAAAGCATAGATAGAACCAGCTTTGAAGGTCAGGGATGGGCAGTGTGTCTCCTCACCTTGGCAGAGATTTACGTTCAAGTTGTAACTCAGCTGCTGGTAATCTGAAAGAGATGTCCAGGCCAAGGAGTTTTCTGTCATTTCAGTACTGTCACTGGGTCCTTTCTGTCCCATTTCTAATGCTGCACTGCCCTGAGCTTGACATTTCTGAAAACACAAACAACAGGGAAACTCTTGTCAGTCCCCATACCCGAAGTGCAGCAAACTCCTGGCATTTCCACCCCTGCACAGCTCTTTGAGCTGTGACTAATCCCTGGGACCTGGGTCTGTCCTTGAGCCTCCCTCAGTGGCTTCTGTAGGCATTGTATTTGCATGGGACAACTAGGATGAGAAGTGTCTTTCCTGCAGAGGGAATGTCTGCGTCATGTCCTGCTTATTGTGTGTGTTCCTCATCCCAGGGGAACTTGACAGGTTTAGCCCATGTGAAGGCTGTGACAAGCCACAGCCCATGGTGGTGAATATGGTAACTATGAGCCTGCTGGCACTAGCAGCAGGACAAATGGGATCTGGATCAGGTAGGAATGTATATTTGGATTCATCAGATTTGCTCAGGACATGACACAGGGCTTAGCTTCTGCTCTTGAGGCAGTTATGGGAATGAAGGAACCAGCCCATGGGGTAGGAGCCTAGTGCTCCACCAGGGCTGACTTGAACCAGCAGCAGCTTGGATTTTACACTGACAGGTCTTTGCAGCACCATGTCCTACAAAGTATTGGGATCCTGAAGCTGAAGTTACTGCATCAGTCAGACTCCAGGAGTCAGTGCTGCATGCTCTGCAGAATCTCTCCACAGAAAGAACAGGGCCACAAGAGATGAAGAGAGGAAGACAGTCCTGACTCAGAGAGAATGATCTGCTTCTTTCCTCTATTGGTCTTCTTTCTTTTTAAAGAAGAGCCATACGCTTACACATGATCAAAGTGCAGGAATCTGCTGCTAAATAAACTGCTGTGCTAATTCCCACCTCCTACTTAAAACAAAAAAATGTCTGTTTTGTTATTATTCCTATACTCAGTGGGAAGAACTTTCCAGTCTCTGATGTAGAAATTCGTCCTCTCGTTTTTTCCAGCAAAACAGAATTTCTGTGTAATGAGGCAATGTGCTTATTTCCCAAATCCCATTCATCAATAACTTTCATTTCCCCAGTTCCTCTTGGACAAAATGACATCAAAGCAACTGTTCCTACTTTCTAGTTTGTAGCTATATATGTTTTTGTCACTGTTATTATATAAATATTGGAATTGCATGTGATTATTATTGTTCATTTCACTTCCACCCCCGAAGGTCCAAAGTCAAAGCAGTGTTCAGAGAATCCTACATCTTGAGGTCAAGAAGGACTTTAAGGCCATTTTACCATCCTTCTGGAAAACAGAAACCACAGAAGTATGTCTACTTATTGCTTTGCTAAGCCAATTCTGAGGGACAACAGGCAACCAATAGGAAAAGATGTATCTTGATCAAAGAGCTGAAGAGGATTATACTTGATCTTTCTTTCTGAATGAAATGTTTGGTATAGCCTAACACCCTGACTTTCCTGATATGCAGCCTTTGAGGAAACAGAGAGCTGTTTTCCCAGGCAGAAAACCTCCTTAGACAGGTGTGAGAACAGGCCATTCTCACCAGCCACCAGACGTGGGCATGAGTGGTCCCACAGGCCTTCCACACCTGACTGTATCTCCAAAGTATGAGGAGGTTTCAGTGACTTTCCAAACCTGAGGAGCCCCATGGATGTGAAAATGACATTTCTCTCTCTTCTTCTTTTTTAATTAAAAAGATCCATGATTTACCAAGAGGCAAAACCCTTTCCATAACTACCTCTCTCACCTGGTCCATGATCCCTGGTGTGGCAACTGGTGGTTCGTACAAGCAGGCAGGTCCTGCTGAAGTCCAGGGATGGAGGTGGGATGAAGGCTGAAGAGTAGAGATGGTTGCTAGGGAACAATGCTGCCTCCCTCTATGAGCTGTGGGCTCCAGCTCCATGGGAAACGGAACTCGCTGGGTGTGGAGGAGGGTTATCCTGGCTGGTTGAAAAAATACACAAGGAGTAGAATAAAAGGCTCATGTCTCATGAAATACCTGTGCCCAAAAGTTCTCATCACATATACAGGATTTATTGGCAACTTTCCTAACACAGCCATGATAATCAACAAGACTGTATTTCAGTAGAACTGCATCTTTTAGCATCTCCAAATGCTTCACATGAGCCCTCTGACCTCAGCCTTCTTCTTGGGTCCTTGTTGCTGCCTATCTGGAACACCAGTAGATGGCAATAATCAGTGGGCCATACCAGTTGATACCATACATTTCTCTTTGATGTCCCTTACCTAGACTCTAAGGAGACAATACGCCTCCCTGTGGGTTGGGTCCAGTTGCCATACAGAAGGTACTCCCATTTTCCACATTAGAAATGGGAAGATGGTGGGCTGGCAAGAAGTCTTACACAGAGTCAATGACAGAACCACAGCTTGGTCCTCCCATGACCAGTACCCAGCGCTGTATTTTAGCACTGGACTTTTCATTTGTTCTGCTCCTGATCTCTCACCAGGCCACTGGAATTTCTGCAGGTCTTCAGGTACAGAGTGTAACTCTCATGTTGCAGAGCTGCTTTTCCCACCTACGCAAGTAGGTCGCAGGTAACAGAGGAGAATTAGAAATACTCACAGATGCAGCATCTAAGATTTTATTAATTCTCAAAAATCAGAAGTTCAATAGAATCTAATGATAATTCTTACAAAAATTGGCAAAATCCAAATCAACCGATTTTTTCTTTACTTCCACCTCTTCCCTTTTGCTTTACCCTGGGCTAGAGAAAGCTACTAGACTGCACTGTCCCAGACACAGCTCTCCCTCTAGGCCTTGCTGCGCTTTGACTCCGAGACCTTGTAGTGTGCTGGGGCTCGGTGGAACCACTCGGACCAGGAGCCATCGTACACGGCCACGTCACGCTTGCCACACAGGAAGGCTGCCAAGGCAATCTGACACGCCGTGACACCCTTGCGGCATGTGGCCGTCAGCGGCTTCGAGAGATCCACTTTCTTCTCACGGAATATTTCCTGGATCTCCTCAATACTCTTCTCATGCCCTGTTTCTGATAGGAATGAGTGGAAGGGTATGTTCACAGCACCAGGGATGTGGCCAGATTCCAACCCTGCAAGAGTGAACCAGAAAAGCAAACATGAGCAAGGACACATTAATGTAGGTGATGAAAAACACCCACAAGAGACATTAAGAGACATCACTGCAGATAGTCTCACTCCCTCCAAAAGACTCATTTGTTCCACTTGATGATGAAGATGCAAAGTGGTATTGGACTAAAAAGAAGAGGAAAAATTATTATTCAACTTTGATGAAGTCAAAACTTCCATAATATTTAGCAAACTATTTCCTCACTGAAAGCAATGAGATGTAGAAATCTGAAGAAGCGCTACACATGACAGGAGTCAAAGAACTTCCACAGAAAAGGCCCTAACAAAGGCATTAAGGGTGCCTGTGACAAAAGGAATAAAGCAATGCATTTCCAACCTTCCCCAGGCATGCCAGCAGCATGTGACACAGTGTTCAGAAGTAGGAAGCATAGCCTGCATGTGGTGAAAGTGGTTATCCATTCACAGTTTATTCCTGCATCACCTTAAAATCATATTTCAGAAAAGTAAGTAAGAGAAATCATAAAGCAGCCTTCAAGTCAGCCACATCATTGCTGACACAGCTATCCTGGGACAATAGGGTCAGAAAAGTCAGAATTTAGATTTTGTATCCCTTCTTATCTACTCCATGGATGAAATCTTTTTCTGCTGGTGTATCTGACCACTTTGGGCAAGTGCAAAGCTGCATGTCAAAACAAGGTCTTTAGAGAGTAGCAGATATAAAAATGCAATACACAAGGTTGGCATCACGCCCTTCAAATTCACACTCTTAAGGCTTAATAATGGAAGATTTTCCAGTGATTTTGAGAGGCTTTGGATCAAGCCTCATTGGAGCCGAAAACATTATCTATTACACTGAAAATGCATTTCAGGGAATGGTTCCTTGCTAGGTTAGAACTTCTAATGAGACAAATCCAAAAAAAATCACATGAATAGTAATCTGTTTCACTGGCAGCTTTCCACTTGCCCAAGTCATTAGGGTAACTGGTCTCAGGAGATGGGAGAGATTGGGGCAGATTAATCATTTGACTTTGTTACAGTCAAATGACTAAACTATACCTAGTCAGAGATTGACATCACACATCATAATGACACTGCAGTTTCATCACTATGCAGCATGGTAACATGACATGGTGAGATATAAGGGGAGAACAGCTTTGGCATGGAATTGAAGGGAATTTTTGCTCTGCTGGATAGAGATAGAGCCTAAAGACAATCAAAGCTGCCCTGAGTCAGCTTTACAAGTTCTCTTCCTGTTCCAGATGGACCCTCTTTGTCTCTTGATTCATCCTCCCTGAGTGCATTAGAAATACAGCACAGTTGTCTAAGAGTCACCTCATGCATCCTTCAGAAATATTTAGCATTACTGAGAGAAGTTGGGAGAAAAACTGCTGACTTCTGCAGGGACTAACATTTAAAAAGAAAAAGAAAAAAAAAAGAGGCAGTGTTTTGGACTGATGCTTTCACCACATTTTTGCAGTTCCAGAAAACAACAGTTCATCACTTCAGTACAGAGAACTGCAGAACTCACTCATCAATACAGTGTCTGTATGTCAGAGAGGAAATAAAAAACGAAGCAAAAACTGAGAAAACCTTGTATATAGTTCTCAGTCTGCAAAGCTGCTTACTGAAGCCTCTTACATAGGCATGTAAGAGTACTTTCCCACAGAGTAAATGATCCTGACCCTGCCATTCAGCAAAGGATTTCTGCGAGGTTCTGCCGCAGTACTGGTGACCACCCCAACTCAGTGAGCCATCCTAGGGCACTGGGAAGTGTACTGAGACCAGGAAGTCCTGGAGGATGAACTAGAAGGGAACTCTTGCTTAAAGAAGCTTGTTGGGCCATTGATTCAGTTCCTAGGTGTCCCAGGCACTACGACCATTATCACTTCTCTAGACTGTTCAGCATCTTAAAATAGGTTTGTACCCCTCTCTCATCGGAGCCTGACAACTCACCAGCCTTAAACAACTCTTTAGGTAGGAGCTGAGCAGATCTGAAAAAAACCACTCTCATTCTAGAGCAGTTTTGATTTTGATCTATAGGGAGACTTTCTTGCTTCAGAGATTCAAAAATCTGTTGGAGTCAGAGACCAGTGCTTGCACTCTGAGGGTGCAAAAAATGGGGAATTCTGTAAAAACTGCATTTATCCACATATGTGGGTGTTCAGCTGAGAGAAAGAGCTGAAACTGCACAACCACAATTCCTTGGACTGCCTAAGAAGTGCTCTTGAGTGGCTGAGGAAGCTTTATCATCGCTCTCTGCTAGGTCAAGAGCAGAGAAACAAAGGACTGGAAAGGCAAGGCTGGATGCAGCTGGGATCTGAACAGGGGAGAGGATACACCTGCTCCTGCCCCATGTGAAACAGAGGATACTCCACACCAAATTCATGCAGCCACCAGTAAAACTCCAGGAAGTAACCCTAGGACTACCAGAGCTTGAGTGCCAGCTAGTACAGTAATAATTTTATAAGCTGTCTTCCAAAAAAAGCATCCATCTCAGAAACAGTTCAGATTCTTGTCCTGAAACTTCCCACCAAGGCACCTCCTGTCTCATGTGAGGAGGAATATTAATTTCCAGTGTTGAGATAATCACAGTCAGTCCATACACCATTTGACCTTGAGCTAACACTGCCCTGTGGCTAGAAGAGTTTTTCTGCCATTCTTCTATTGCTCCAACATGATGGCAAGCCCTCAGCACTCCCAACAACCTCATGTCCTTAGCCTAAACCTAGTAATAACCCATTAAACACACTTTTCTCTGTCTTGGCCACCCTAAAAACAGCTGTAGGTATCTATCAGGCTTCTGGATAAGAAAGTGGAATTTCCTAGCAGCACAGTTGGTAGACAGGAGTTGCCAAGGCTGTTGCCAAGTCTAAATCATATGTGATGTTCCTGCACCCAACTAATTCTTCCTAGTCTTACCCTTTTCTATTGCTTCCAAATGTGGGTAATCAGCTTGTAGGAGAAACTCAAGCAGTTCAGTGTTCTGGGCTACTAAACATTCATTTTGCTCTCTGTAGTGTTATGCTTCCTGTCACTCCTACATCTGCAGGTGGCACCTCACATAATTCTCCCCATGCGATCATTTAGACCTTCCCATGGCTGTGCCAGCAGCACATTTCACTAACAACTCTTTATTTTCAATGCCTCAATGATTCAGAAAAACATGAAACAAAACTCAGAAACCTGATTATGGGACCATGCTGGCAACTTCCAGACCCATAGATCTTTCAGTACATTCTATTCTTATCTCACTTATCTGCTTTTTAGTCAAGTTTTTTTAAATCTCACAGTATTTGTGCTATTTGCCCTCTCCTCATATTGAGCTAATAAATACCCTTCTAATGTTATGTCCAAAGCACTAATGAAGTCCAAATGGCACAACTCTACTTTGTAGGTGCTTCCAATGCCTGGAAGAAAAGATCGGACATAACTTCCAGACATGCATGTTCCAATTTTTCTTACCTGGCCAACCAATTCTGTTGGCAAGGAAATAAAGCCCTTGGCTGCAGTGCAAGTCTACCAACATATTTTATTCAATTCTTCATTTAAAAGAATTTTTCTTGAAGAGTTTTTTGAAAGCCTCCTAGTCTATCCATGTTAGAAGACCAACAGTTGCCTAGGTTGTGCTGTACTGCTTATTTTTAAATATGAACTTTGCAAGTGTTTCTGTCCCACAGAACCTTGCTTTGATTAAATTTATCAAATTCTTGCCTCATGAAGTTAAAATGTCACATGACTGATTTTTGACACATATTTGGGGTAGAGATTATCTGTCTCACTGATTTCAGCATGGGGATATCTTTTGGTTAGCTCTCTCCCTGCTCTGCAGAGACATCCTTAGGAGAGAAGAAAACATGTTAACACAGATTCAAGGCTCAGTATAATTCTAAGACCACACACAAATAATCTTCCACCTGGAACCCCTGCTAACTGCACAGCAACCTTATTTGTTCTTTCTCTCCTTGTTCTCTTTTGTTCACTCTGTTCCAGAAGTTTTTGTTATTTGTTTTAATTCCTTTTGCCAAGTCTCACTCAGCTTGGTGTCTGGCAATACCTACTCATAATTTATAACCTGTAATAACTTATCTTCTTCACTCCTTCATCACCTTTTCCACATCTGTTAGATTCTCAGCTTACGTATTGTTTTTATTGTTGGCTATTTGTCTAGGACCACAGTCCTGCCTCTCTAGCCTTCCCTTTGCGATGAAAGCTCCAGATGAAATTTCTTAATGTCAAAAAGATAAAAGATTTGCTCTGCCCATATTTAACTCCCTGTGGCTTTGGAGTGTGCTGGTTGCAGATAGCTCTTTTCCAAATGCCTCCTCTGTTGCCTCCTTGTTTATCTCTCTCTTACATTCAAATGGCATGTCTTAGAAGGGACAATTACTGATCTTGTCTAACCTATGTGAACACATTGTAAGGAACACTTTAGGCTTGGTCCTGGCCAGCTCCCTGAAAGTCCTCATACATTCCTGTGGGTTGAAACAGACTTTGATAAAGTCTCTCACTCTCCATTGCTGTGCCCCAATTATTACTACACAGTCAAAGTAAAGCCAGTCCAGTCCCAGCTGCAGAATCCTCTTGGAGGAGAGAGGGAGGAAAAACATACATTTTATTCTCATTCCCACTCAATATTCAAGAAGAGCAAAAGCTTTATGTTTGGGGCAGGAAGGATGAAGAGCTGTGAAAATGGGCAAAATATAGAGTTCTGTATGCCAGAGGGAAACAAGGACTACTTCAGGACTGAGAATGAGAAGAAAAATACCTGTAAGTTCATGAAATTATTTTGGGTTTGCTCTCTTTTTCAGATGATGGAGTTCTTGCCTGGCAACTTTCCCCTCTGAATTCAAAATTCATAACTTTTCTGTATGTATTTGGTTAGCTACAATTCTTGTTCATCAGTTTGCAGTGCCCAGCACTCAGAGAGGGCCAGTACTAGCAACCATCATGTAATTATTTTTATCATCAGCCCTGGACTGCTAGTTCCTGCAGAAACACAGCACTGTGCAGGGGCCCCTCAAACTACTTGGTGCATAGGTCAGAGCTGCAAATCTGTCAGGCCTATGCTGCACACTCTGCATGAACATCCAAGATTTTCACCCAAAGCAATACCTGCATTTAAAACCTATAAGACCTGACTTATAGAAATGCCTGTTTTTCTCTACTCTGGCAACTTTGGTGAATCTCTTCCAGCAAATAAAAAAATAGTCCTGTATTATGGCTTATCTTAACCAGTACAGAGGTCTAAATCCCAGCAAGGATAAAAATAAAACAGGGACAATTAATTCTTACCACAAAGAACTGAAAAACTAAAGAGGCAAAAGAGGCAGCTGCAATTAGCCTCTTCTAGAGATGGAGTTCACAGAACAGGAGAGATTAATTGACTTAATTAGGAAGTCAAGAACTGAAGCAATAATTAAACTGAAATCACCTGAGAAGGCAGCAAGTTCCTTAACCTGAAGACCATTAGTCTTCTCTAAATTGCATCCTCCCTGATTGGATGACCCCTGCAATTAATCAGCATTGATTTCAAATTGCTCTTTTAGGTGTAAGCACTGTCTTTTACCTACTGCTGGTTGATGTGCTGCTACTGGGTAGCTTAGTTCAGAAAGCCGTCAAGCTCCTGTGGAATGAGCAGCTGCAGCTGGAGTGCTTATCCTGCTGGATCTGCTGTGGGAAGCAAAACTGGACCACCACAAATAAGCTGTTCCATGCTGACTCATTTCAAAGGAAAAATCTGTTTTGAAGATGCTGTTGGGGCTGCGGTATTTGTCACCTGGTGACAACTCTCACCTTGGGAAAGAATGCAAAATCCACCAGCTCCTAGCAAGGAGCATTTTAGTCACATCTTGAGGTTAAAATTCAACCTTCACTTTGATGGGCTGTGGTAGGAGAAGAAATAAAATGAGTGGTAAGCTTAACTTTCCCCTCCACAGTCTCCTCTATCACTCCCATTACCTTTCCCACCTTCCACATAGTCTTTACGCAGGTCAAATGTGTGTGGGGGGCTCACTGTAGACATCTGGGCCACTCAGAGTACAGAGTAATTTACAGCCAAATGCTCCTGAAGCTTGGATGCAGGAATGTACTTCAGGACATGGTGTCATCCTAACTGGCAGTGCAGCAGCACACACATATGTGAACAGCCAGGACAGAATGGCAACAACCTGTGGGGCAGCACTGCCTGGGGACCACAGCCTGCCACACGTTCCAGCAGTGTGGGCTCTGCTCAGACCCAACAACTGCTGCTGAGCTTTCTTGTGCTTTCTTCTAGAAACTCTTTCTTTCCCAGCCATTTCTGCGATTCCCTCATTGAGGACCTTCAGTGCAGGTAGCTCGGTGTGCAGCTGCAGTGTCAGCTGCAGGTTGAGCTCTGGGTGGTGAGAGCCCCAGGCAAGAAGAGGCCAGGAACTGGCGCCGGCATTTTGGCCTTTTGCACAACAGAGGGCACAGGACCTGTCACTGAGCCAGGTGACCGGACACTGAGACACAGCAGGAGCCAGGACTCAGCTGGAAGAGTCAGCACTTTGTCACACACAGACTGGGAGGGTATAAAAGTTCAGTGTTTCCTTTGTTCAAGTCCCTCCTCAGAGGCACCGGCTCAAGCTGTTACTGTGTTACTGTGCTGTTAATAAATTGCTTTAAGGAATCAGACTTCTGAGGCTCTACGAAGGAAAAGCCAGTCTCCAGACGGTAAGAAAACCCTAGTCTGTGTGCGTGTGCAGGGTGCATAGGGAGCTAAGTGGGACACCCACCAGTTCAGTGGAGCTGCCTGCTGAGAAGGGGCTCTGGTCCCAGCAGTTAAAAGTCTCTGGTGGTGGGAGTGTGATTTCCAGAGTGCCTCCTGAATGGTCAGTTAGGAAAGTTTCCTCTACACCCTTTCAGAGGGGAGGTTATTCTGGGATATACCAAGGCTTAAATTACACAGCAAGGGCCTCCTTTAACCAACTTCAATTTCATTCCACACTGCTGTACCTGCTGTCTCCACTGCACAGGATTTCTCCCACCCCTGCTGCTTGTGTGTCCAGCACCTATCTGAGGTAACCAAATCAGTTTTTGTTCCTGTAACTTGGGGCATCCAAGACAGAGAGGCTGACACCCCATACATTTGCCAAAGGCTTCAGGGTTTTCTTACATAAGCAAAAGAAAAAAGATCAGCTCAAGCAAATTCTCTATTTGCTGGGAATCAGAGCGATACGGAGAATGTCCCTTGGGTTATTGTACTACCTAAAACCTTGGCTTTTGCTGGTGCCCTCATTATGGTGAGAGGTGCCTATATGAATACTGATAGTTTGTGTGTGTCTGCTGGTTTTAGATAGGATCCTGAACAAACCCCTGAAAGCTCTCATCTCCCATTTTTGCATTTTGATAAACTTCTGCAGGGTGTGGGATGGGAGATCATGGAACCAAATGACTGCAGCCCTTTTCTGCTATTTCCTCCTGCAGCTTTAGAGCCAACTGCAACAAGAGCATTCAGTGATGGCACTGGGATCTGAACGTGCAACTGTGGATCCCTTAAGGTAATCAATGAGTCAGGCGGAGGTGTGCCTGTGCATTAGGAAAACCTGTTTGATGGCTGCCAGGAGCTGTTACTCTCAGTCTAGTATTGACATTCATCCCATTCTGGGGCAGGTGCCAGTCCCACCTCCATTACCTTGGTCCAGCTCTGTCCCCCGAAACCGGCCCTCGGGGCGGGAATCCACCACCTGGAACTTTAGGGACGACACGTTCTGTACCATCTCCTCAAAAGTCTTCACCAGGGCCTTGTTCAGCCTGGCCTTAAAGACAGCCGGGGTGGGCTGGGTGACCTCCGCTGTGACGGGGTGCCCCTCCTTCACCCAGTTCTTGAAGCCACCGTTCAGCACAGAGACCTCCTTGTGCCCAAAGGCCCGGAACATCCACCAGGCGCGGGGCGCGTAGAAGGTGCCCACCTCGTCCCCGTCGTACACCACCACGTGGGTGTCATTGCTGACCCCCAGCCCCCCCACGTAGTCGGCGAAGTGGGACTCGCTGGGCAGCATGAAGTCGTATGGGGAGGACTTATCCCGGCACTCCTCGATGTCGAAGAACGACGCGCCGGGGATGTGCCTCTCCTTGAACTCCTGCCGGGCGTTTCGCTCCTTGGGGGGGTACCAGGAGGCGTCCAGCACCCGCAGGCCGGCACCCACCCGCCCGGCCCGCACCGCCTCCGCCAGCCAGGCGGCCGTGACCAGCGCCCGGCTGAGACCCTGCCGCGCCATCTCGGGGGACCGGCGGGGGCCGCCGCTGGGATGCGCTCCCCTCACACACAGAGCCCGGCACAGCCCGGCGCACACGAAATGGCGGCGGGAGGCGCGGCCCGAGGGGCGGCACAGAGGCGGCCGTACGGCCGGGACCGGCCCGCTGGGAGCGCTCCCGCCCTCCGGCGGCGGTGTCTGGCGGGCACCGAGGCCCAGCGCGGAGGTAGGGGGCGAGCGGCGGGAACCGCGGCCTCGCCGGGCCGGGGGGGGCTCGCAGCGGGCGGCGGCGGGGCCCCTGTAAGGCCCCGGCTGCAGCTGTGTTCCGGGACGGGGAGAGCCTTGGGGCCGTGCCTCACCCCGGGGCACTTAGTCCCTGGGGCTGCCCCGCTCCCCTCTGGCTGCTGTCAGTGCTGACTGGGGTCCCTGGATAGGGCCAGAGGGGCTGCGTAGGGCTGGGCGCCGGGCAGGACTGCCGTGGCTGTCCCGCTCGGGGCAGTGTTTGGGATGAGCTCTGGGAAACTGCTTTCAGGGCTGGAGCGTTTCAAGCCCCATGTTGTAGGCTTAGCCAGCACCTCAGTGCAGACGTGGGTCCCAAAATGCATCTTTGTCCAGTTGCTTTTTTGAAAGGCCGGGCTCTAATGTGTGACTTTCTACCTTCTGCAGTCAAGTGGACTCAGGCAGAATCCAGAAATCGGCTAATCTCAGCCAGGACTCTGGAGCGATGTCGCAACAACTCCTGTACCGAGCTCTGGTGTCTGCAAAATGGCTTTCAGAAGCCATCAAGTCCCAGCAAGCTGGCCTGGCCTTGAGAATCGTGGATGCATCCTGGTATTTGCCGAAGATGAAGCGCGATCCGAAGCGGGAGTTTGAGGAGCGCCACATCCCTGGTGCGGTTTTCTTTGACATTGACCAGTGCAGTGACCGAACCTCGCCTTACGATCACATGCTGCCTAAGGCTAGAGACTTTGCCGAGTATGTGGGGAAGTTGGGAGTGGGGAATGATTCCCACGTTGTGGTGTATGATGGCAGCGACCAAGGTCTCTTCTCAGCACCCCGGGTATGGTGGATGTTCCGGGTCTTTGGACATGAAGCTGTCTCCCTTCTGGATGGTGGCCTGAAGAACTGGCAGCGAGAGGGGAATGCACTGAGCTCTGGGAAAACCCAGGTAGCTCCATCTGAATTCCATGCCTCCTTGGACAAGTCCCTGGTGAAAACTTATGAGGATGTCTTGGATAACTTGGATTCCCGTCACTTCCAACTAGTGGATGCCCGTGCTGCAGGACGGTTCCGGGGAGTAGAGCCAGAACCCCGAGATGGTAATGTGCCTTCTGAGACACTGGCATTATAAAGAGTGGCTTAATTTAAGGTGCCTATCACTTTGGCTCCTGTAGAGGTAATGATGGGAAATAATGGCTGACTTTTACAGGATGGGACTTGAGGCAGTGTGTCCACCTGTCCTCCTCTCCTTTTGGCTAGCAAGTGCTACTCTTTGAAAATTCTGCAGTGGGGAAGCCATGTATCTTTTTTTCATCATGAGGGGCTGGGGTGAGAAACATAGCTTTTGATACACTCCAAAGATTTTCACTGGTCTCTTCAAGTACTAGTGTTGCTCTTCCTCTCAGAACAGCCCATGAAGGTGCTAAATCAGTGTGGGTTGCTCTGATGGGGAAGAAGATATGGAAGGAACAAGAGGAAAGAATGGAACTTGCCAGGGTTGTGCCCAAGTGGTAGCATGAGGGTTACACATAGAGCCATCCTTCCTGAGCAATCAGTAATCTAGTAAAACAAAGTGTAACAGAAATAAATGTATTCATTTTAGCAAAATACACTGGGCAATAACTGTTCCTCCCAGTGAAACAGAATAGCCTTTGCAATAGACTTGTCCCAGACAGTAGAGGTTAATTCCTATCTGTATTGTTTTTTCTCCAGGAATTGAGCCTGGTCATGTCCCTGGGTCGACGAGCATCCCCTTCACTGAATTCCTCACAGAGTCTGGCTTAGAGAAGACCCCTGAGCAGATCCGTACTCTGTTCCAGGAGAAGAAGGTGGACCTCTTAAAGCCGGTGGTAGCCACGTGTGGCTCTGGGGTCACTGCCTGCCACGTGGCTCTGGGGGCCTACCTCTGTGGCAAGCCAGATGTCGCAGTGTACGACGGGGCCTGGGTGGAGTGGTACATGCGGGCACAGCCTGAAAATATTATTTCTGAGGGAAAGGGGAAAACAGTGTAATAAGCTGCATTTTCTCCCAGCTGTACAGGTAGTTTGCCTTGAAACAGGATTTGGAAAAGATGGGTTTAGCATTCCTGGTTAAGTGTCTTGAGATGAAGGCATTGGGTAACGATTATGCGCACATAGTGCTTTGGCACTTTCTCTTTATGCTGCTGCTGCTTGGGAGGATAAAGATGACAGCAGTTCTGGGCAGCCAGCTCTAGGTAACCCTTCCTGAGCAGATAGGGTGGAACACGTCATCATGAGGTCACTTCCAACCTCAACCATTCTGTGATTCTGTGACCATTACACCGTATCAGGTGGATGGCAGAGAGTGCTGCTGCCAGCATGGGGAATTAATTAAACCAAGCTCCTGACTCAAAACATTCAGTCATGTTCATTCATGGGATGGTCACACTTATATAACTGTGCCTCATAAACCCGCTCTCTGTCTCTGTCCCACCCCTGCACTTTATGGTCATTTGAGTGCAAAACTTCATGGAAAGACATGGCTGTAAAAGGAGCAAATATGGCTTTCAGGTTGGTACTTAGGCTAGACACTTGGTTTGTATTTCTTCTTCTACTTGGACTCTTAACTGCAGTGTGTACTTAGCCAGCCAGTTAGCCCCATGGTCCAAAATGAAAAAGAAGAGATTCTGGGATTTAAATAATGTAAATAAACATGTTTCAAGGTCTTTCTGCTAAATGGAACTTATGTGAGTGTTGCTTGGGTGTATCCTTTTCAGGAATTTTGTTTTTATGGAATCACTTTGTCCACATTGAGATTCAAAGAGCTATTTCCTTCTCTCTCTGAGTAGAACCACACCTCTTATCCTCAACAAGCTCTTTGACTCAGGAGAGACAATGCCATGCCTCTCTCTTGGATATCTGCACCATCTTCCCCCTTTCAGTCCTTGTCCATTTTCTTTTTGGCCTTAAAGTCCAAAGACTGACAGTTGCCAATCAGAGGTCTGTTCTTGAGACACTGGATGTCAGCTCACATAGCAGAAAATGGACTGCATGGTTATTTTTATTCTTACCATGTAACCTTCCCCTAAAAACTTAGCAGAACTGAGACCTACAGAGGAATAACCCACACTGGCACCTATTTTTCCCAAGACCTTTTTCTCTTATATCTAAAAGTTGAAAGCACCCCACGTATCCCTGATAATGTTCAAAGATTTATTCTCTCTGGGATTTTCTCCTTTACAAAAAAATGCCCAAAATCAAACAAGAAAAACACAGAAACCTTCCCACAAAAGAAGCTTGCATCTCTTCTGGCCTGCTGTTAGCTTAGAAGTTAATGTGATGGTTCCTTCTCTTGGGCTTGCAGCAACAGGTACCTTTAGATATCGATGGATGATGGTGTTGCCCTTTCTAGGGAATGCAGTGGATGCTTACTGTCACAGAGTTGACTGCAAGGACTGGATTCTTCCCTATTGCTGAGTGTTTATTCTTTGCATTTCCTCTTGCCTCTTTTGGCTGCTTCTTCTGGGCCTTGGCTTGCATGCATGCAAACTCTTTCTGCTCACCTCCTGGGGACCTGGAGTTTCACTGTCCAGTTTACTTCTTCTGTCCTCCCCACTCACACATACGGCCTGACCACCCAGTGACTGACAGCCTGCAATTTCCCTGCTTGCATCCAGACCGACAGCCCTGCTCTTTGAGGACTTGAGGCTGGCATTGCAGCAAGTGCTGAGTATATAGGGTGCACAGGGGTCTGAAACAAGTGACCCTTTAGCACACTGAGAGGCTGATTTTGTGGCCAGATGAATGCTCTGCCAGCTCTGTTTCTCCAGGAAATTTTAGTTATTAGGAAAATTGACATATTGCTTCAGACTTACTTGCAGTAGATGCAGGGAGCTGTCTCTTGCATGTCCTTCCAGGATATTTGGCAATGCATCTTAAGCCCTGTGTTTCTTTTTTGCCACAAACCCAGCAGTCCTTGGGGTCACTGGGAATCTCTCTGCTTCCTCTTGATACTGAGATGCTTTTCTCTGTCTTGTGTGTTTCAGGGAGGTGTGTGGCACAGCCAGGCATCCACCTGGAGATTGCAAATTAAGTGCAAATCTTCCCTCTTCCCTCGCTCTACATTTCACTGCTGTGGCTCGATGACACCTAGCAGGGCCCTTCCCCCTCTCTGGTATTTTTGCCAAGCTCAAGTGCCCTTCTCAGGCTGAATTTTCCGCTACAAAATCCCAGTAGTTCTTCCCAGCTTTTGGCAAATCTTTTCCCAGATGCTTAGTTTTGCCTTGATTTCTCTGCAGAGCAGAAACTGAGATCTTCTTTCCCACAGCAAGATACTTTGTTTTTCTGGGGTATGCCCTTTTATATCATGTATCAAAAATCTATCCAAGAGTGTCTTCTGATGTTCCCCCTCGTTGCAGTTGAGATCTGTTCTTATGATGCAGGCAAAGCACTGAGAATGTTGTGAAGGCAATGTTTTCAAAGCCTGGAGACTGCAAAAACCTATTTTGAGCTATAACAGATGCTACTGGACATATGGAACAGCTGAGAGGACTTACACCAGGACTATAAATGTTCTGCAGATCTTTATGTCCCTGACTCAGTGGGTGGGTTTCCTATAGGAACTGAAAGCTGGGGAGAGGTAGATATAATGCAAATCACTAATGTTCATGATTTTCCTGTGGAAAAATTGCCACAGGAAAATGAGAATAGCATATCTTTGGTGGAAAAGGCTCATGGTAGCCAAAAAGTAGCCTAAACAACAGCCCTGATGTAGGAGGAAGGTCACATTGACCTGTGGTTAACTTGAGACTAGAGTTCTTACAGCTCTTTATATAGAATTGAGACTCCCAGGTCAGTACATAAACTCTTTATTGCTTTATTGGTATATTTTACTATCTGCAATACTTTTGTCCTGAAGGAGATTGGGATTCTGTGAAACCAGTCTGCTCTAGTCAAAAGTAATCCCATCGTCCCCTGTTCTTCACTTGTCTACTTTGCCACTTGCCTTCCTCTTCCTTCCATACTGCTCTCTAACAGATTGCACTATTTGATGCTTCATTTCCCAGCAAACTTCTTGTTCCTCTGCCAACTTTTCCAAATTCTAAAGCAGCTGTTCTTCTACCAGCACCACCGGCCCGAGCGCTGTATGAGCCATGGTAATTGCTGTTGCCTGCAGGGGCATTTCAAGTTCCTCCCATCTCTCCTGGTCCTAGCTTACAACCAGGTGCTGCACAACCATTCTGTCCCTTCTCCCAGCTGTCTTCCAGCAAAGGTGCTGAGCGATGCACGTACACACACAGACTTTGCATGCTGCTTTGAATGCAGGTGCATTGCTCACAGACCTCATGCAGCACAAGGAGCTGGAGAAAGACTTGCTTGCCTCCATGCCATGGAGCCTTTCTCTTCCTTCTCCAATATGCCTGGCTCAGCTGGCAGTCGAGCTGGACTCTATTACTGGACTGTGTTCACCCCCAAGTCCAGTGTAGGGAATTTTATTTGCCCGTTTCGCTGTCGGCTTAATGGCAAAATGTCAGAGCATCACTTGTCTTCACCTCTCCACTTCCTACAGAAAAGAGAGTGGCACTGATCCTGCATGGGTATGCCAACTAGTTCTTCCTGGTTTCTTCTCTGATGCCTCACACCATGTAATCCCTGTTATGTGTTCCCAGCCTGTCAGAGTAGTGACGCTGTCTGTGCCAACACATGGTGATCCCTGCACAACACAACAGTTCCCTAAAAGCAGCTCCACAACGCCAGAGATGCATCATATAGCATGTACCAAGCTGGCTCATCAGAGTACTGCAGTGTGTGTAACCTTTTGCAGGATTGCACTGCAGGCCTGACTGCTGAATCAAGACACTCCCATCTACCCCCTGCTCCGTTCTCTCCGTGTCTTGTTCAACCCAGTATCCAAGGGCTGTCAAGTTTTTCCTGCTCCCAGGCTGTCTGTGCAATGGTCCCCATGATTTCACTGGGTACTCAGCAGGGCTGTATGGCCTTACAACATCACACAGCCCCGGGTAAGCTCTTGCTTGCTCTTGTCTCTGTTTCTGTACATGTGTTTTATAGACAGCATAAAGGCAGGAGGAACAGGTCATAGAATTGTAAAAAATTAAGATTGGCAAAGAGCTGATATAATCAAGTTCAGGCTTGACCAAACACCACTGATTGTTTAAACTTACGTCTCCTGTATTCTACTGCTTGATTTTAGGGGAGCTTAGCAAGGGCACGTTAATTGCATCTCAGAACTACATCTGGTGATGGTGTGCAATCGGGTCTGTATTTAGCCCAGGCCAATAACTCATCAGAACATTTCAGTTGGTAACTCACCCCACACTGGCTTCTTCCTAAAGACGATTTTCACATACCGTGGGGAAACCCCTGATCTGGTGGGCTTCCAATAAATTTTTTGCTGTATATTGCAGAAGAGAAAGCTCTGGTGTTGGGAGTGGTGTTCCTTGATATATTTCCTATGTCTCTTTAGATTTAGGAATTAACTTTTCACCCCATGGCCTGGGATGAGCAAGACTTGAAGTTCTGGCCACAGGTGGAGACTAGCATTGATGGAAGAAAATATGCCTTCAATATAGACCACCCTGGACTCATGAGCAGCATTTTCAGGGGGGAGGGTGGGAAAGAAGTTGTTGAGAACAAGAGATGGACCCTAAAAAGGAGCAAGAGGCACAGGGGCTGTGAGAGGAGGAAAAGGAGGGGGTGAATCCTTGGTAAAAGAGGGGAAAAACTGAAGGGTAGATTTCTTGGAGGGGGAGATAAGGGGTTAAAGGCTGCCACCCAACTGCTGCATTCATATCAGAGAGCCACAGTCCTCACTCCTGTTCTGTGCTGGAGCTGCAGCCGATACAGACTGCAGTCTTCACACACCAGAGTGCAGGACAGAGGTCTCCAGTTTGCTGTGGTTTGACTCAGAGCCAGAATTAGGAGGACAGCAGTCTGACAGCCCAGAGCTGTACAGCTCCGTGTGATGCTTCAGCTTGGGTCACTGTTAGTGTGAGCATTTTTAATGCACTTTACTGCTCAGTGGAGACTGGTCCAAGGGCTGGGCAGTAATTTTGGCCAGAACCTGCTCCATATAGGTAGAATTTTTTTTTTCATGCTCTCTCTGTTAGTGGTCACTCTACCACTGGTTCAAAATTATTTGAATTTATATCCTGGAGCAGCTGGATTGTTCCTGTGCTTAAATTAGCTGAAGGTCAGCAATCTTGAAACCTTTTCCGTGTTACCCTCTCTTCCTCTCCTCCTCTTGGCACTCATCCACAGAAGGAGCAAAGTACACACACCATTTTTGTTAAGGAAATCCTGAGTGATTTGGGGGAAGGGTGATGCTGCCTTCTCCTATAGTGATTAAAGGGAATGATTTGCAAGTAAAAGAAGGAAAGATGAGAAGAAAAGGAATTTGAAACATAATGTTTCTCTTTATCCAGCCTCTTCACTCAATAACACCCCACCCCAAAAGGCAGAAAGATCTAAATGCAAGAAAAATAAAGTGCTGTATGTCCCTGCAGTGCTGGGTTACCCTGTCTAGAAAGAGCTAGGAAGTTGCTTAGGTGGAGGAAGTTTCTGATCCACGGTGGGGTGGAACACCAGACTTTCCTTTCCACTTTTAATGTGCTTGAGCTGCAGGCAAGCACAGCTGTGCTTAGGTGGGAGTGGGAAAAGCAGAGCTGCTGGAGAGAGAGCTTGTTCAGGTTGTGTCCGTGCCAAGGAGTGTGTTTGAACAGAGTCCCCTGGGGCATGAACTGCTGAGCACCAGGCTCGGCCTGGCAGGAGCGAGGGACAGAGGCAGGGCTAGATTCCATAACACGGGATTGGCACATCGGCCTCGGCAGGCGATACGTGCCTGGGGCAGAGGTAAAACTTCACACAGAGCTGAGTTACAGTCTGAGCTCTCTGATGCCCAGACGCAACCAGGAATGGCAGGAGCCCAGGGGAAGGGCGCGGGGGTTTGTGCTGGAAGAGCAGCACAGGGGGAAAGTTTGCTGAGTCAGCAATTCCTCTGAGCTGGAAGAAAAATTATTCCCGCCTCATGCCAGCACTTCATGCAGATCCAGAATACAGTTCCCAGAAGTGTCCCTATATACGTTTGCATATTTTGCTGCAAGAAAGTATGGCAAGTGACGCGGCACTGAGCGGAAAGCCTGGCGTGGTTGGATGTCCTGAAGGGAATGCTGTGAATTACAGCGCTGAGGGGCTTAATCTGCCCACTGCCAGGGAGCAGGTTGTGCTTCCTGTCTCCGAGGAAGCTTGCAGACACGACCCAGGTCTGGAAGCAGGCAGAGTACCAGCCACAGTGCTGGGGTTGTGTGGTGCAGTACCCTTCATTACACCATCCTCATTGCAGGAACACTGGGAAAACTACAGTTCCCATCACCCTTTTGTGCATATCCCTGCAAAACTACAGTTCCCAGAACCTTTTAATGAGCCAGAGAGGATGTCTATGGAAATAAATGCCGACGATTTTTGCATAACACCCTGCACCTCCGGAGTGCTGACCGGCCCACGGATTGTGAAAACGGGAACAGAGGAGAAGCCAGGGAGTATGAGCGCTGTGGAGCTGTGGCTTTGCCCGCCCCAATAGCCGCAGTGATATCCTCCAGCACCGAGCAGCCTTCCTCCTCTCAGGACTTCCTTGGTAGTCACAGGGAAGAACTTGGCCCCCGGGAAACACGGCTGCAGCAGAGGGAGAGGCAGATAAACTACAGATCCCGGCATTCTCCGACAAGCAGCACCTGCGGCAGTCCCTGCACGCCGTGGGGGAGGTGGGGGTGAGGATGAGGATGGAGGGCAGGGAGGAGATGCAGGGCGCCGTGGGGCTACGCTGCACCTGGGACATCCCGCCACCCGCTGGCAGCCAGGCCAAGTGGGTGAGGCTCAATGTGGGGGGCACCGTCTTCCTCACCACCAGGCAGACCCTGTGTCGGGAGCAGAAATCTTTCCTGTGTCGCTTGTGCCAGGGCGAGGAGCTGCAGTCGGACCGGGTAAGGCAGCTGGGTTGCCTCCCGCACCGTGCCCCACCGAGCATGGGGAGGGCTGGAGGGATGCAGGGATGGAACCAGACCCCGGCTGCTGCCGGAGCAACAGAGTGAGAAATGCCTGCTCTTTTCCCCTTCTCTCCCGGGAAGGATTTCCCCATGCCAGATCCCACCTTGCTGTATTGTAGCCTGGCACCTGCTTTCCCGAGCTGGGGAAAAGAAAGGCCGTCTCCCCTCTGCTCCTATTCTCCTTCCTCTTTGTCACCCCACATCCTGGGTCTATTTCCCAGCTGTGTCTGCCTGACTCAGCCTTGTTCCCTGTAAGGGGATCTCTGCTCTCTCACACCAGGCCTGGATGCACAGTTGCACAAAGACACTGAGGCCTATTTTTTGGGCCTTTTCAGCTGGGTTGATTCGTGCTGAGGTAGGCATGCTGAGCAGACCAATACAGGAGTTAAAATCCAAGCTGGGCTGACCTGGCTAGGGACTCTCAGGGACTCATGGCTTCCAAAGAGTCTTAGAAATTGTGGACATTTTTGCTAAGATTTGTATTTTCTTGTATTCTAGGGTATTTGAAGGTTGATTACAAGTTTCCCTTAGCTTTTTTCTCCTTGTGATCTATCTCTGTTGCTAGGATGAAACTGGGGCATACCTAATAGATCGGGACCCCACTTACTTTGGACCCATTCTGAATTTCCTCCGTCATGGGAAGCTGGTCCTGGATAAAGATATGGCTGAAGAGGGTGAGTTGTGGAGCTCAGAAACCTCCCACTTGCCATCACTGCCGTAGTCAGGAAAAATAGGACTTGTTGTCAACCTTTTTGTCTCTTGTTCTCCTTTTGGGTGCTGATGTGGGGGGGATTTCAGAGAGCTATCCCTGCAAAGCATGACAATGTCTCCTTCACTAAAGGGGATTGGTGTGGATGAGGAAGGTGTCCTTGCAGGTGTTATGGCATCACGACTGTTTGTCCAACAGAGATATCACCAAAAGAGAAGTAGGCAAGATCTCAGAGCCTCCATAAGCCATTTGTTACTTGCTCCCAATCTACTTTTAATCAAGCTCTGTGATTGAGTTTTCTATTAATGACTGAGTGTTTCTAATTAGGAATGAAAGCCCAGAAGACCAAACAAAACTGAGCTCTGTAATAAAGACCATCATTAATCAGTGATATGCACTGTATGCTGCTTGTGCTCTGAGGGGTTGTGGACTGCAGAAATTCCAGTGGAGCGAGCCAGGCAAACCAGTCCCTCATTTGAGGTTGACAATGGGTCCAGTAGGATGGCTTGGTCACATCACAGTGTTACCAGCCAGCAGTTCACGGTGCCTTGTTATTTTTTGGATGCTAGGGCCTAATAAGGAGCCAATTCCAAAGACAGGCTGTGCTGTCCATCCCTTTCCAAGCACAGTTTCTGCATGTTCATTAGTGTTCTTGCCTCTCTTACATATTTTTACCTAAAGCAAGGAAAGTTTTCTTCAGAACAGTCTTATCAGTTATAATTCCAAAAAGATATCCAACTAATTGTACAGGATTATAATAAGCACAATTTTGCAGTGTTTCCTCCTTGACGGTTCTTGTAATCCTGAGGTCACAGAGTTCATCTGCAGGTTTTAATATAAAATCTAAAACATAAGCAGGAGTCCAGTTCATTTGCATTGCCTTTTTTTTTTCCTGCTGCAAGCATTCAGGCTGGCATAAAACGAACCCATTAGGCAATTCACTGCTGAGTGAGAGACACAGAAGAGGTCTGAGCATGTCAGGTAGTGAAGGATCAATCTCCCCACCTACATTTTCTGTGTACTTCCCTGGGGACATGTGAGTATTGGCTCCCAGCCACCTTTCCCTCACTGACCCTCTGGGAACCATCTCCCTTTTCCTGGAGGACTGCTAGCAAACAGGTGAGTCTCAGGAGAGGTGATGGATGCAGACACCATAGAGAAAAAAAAATCAAAACTTTGCTGTTTACCAGTTTTAAGCTGAAGCACAGGGAAGAGAGCCAAAGATCATCTAAAGTCATTAAGGCTGCAATTCCAAGTGGCCCAGGAGGTAAATTAGGCTTTTCTAGGGTCTTTTGATGACTTGTCAGAACCACAAGTTGTGCTTCTCTGCCTTAATAAGAGAGTCTGGGCAAGGTGATAACAAGTGGTCATTGAGAGAGACTGGAGCCTACAGTTGTTCTCCTTGGCCAGTTATCTGGGAAAGGTATTAGCAGTCCTCTGCACAAGCCTTCACTGGCAGTGCCTGTTTCTGTAGTAGCAGGCAGCATAAGGAAATTGGGGTGAGCATTAGAAACAGGATGCAGAGAGCCAGATTTCAATTCTTGGCAGTAAGAGTTTCAAGCCTGTTAAAAAGTGAGGCAGTAGTACAATTTCTCCCTATGGACCTTGTGAAGCTCAGAACTGATCATTTGCAAGTCGAAAAATAAAGATGGGCTGTTAACTTTGTCTTTGTGGTCCTTCTGTCCCTTTCTCAGGGATCCTTGAAGAAGCTGAGTTTTACAACATTGGTCCTTTGATCCGAATAATCAAGGATCGAATGGAGGAGAAGGACTACACAGTTACTCAGGTATGGCAAGATAGAGTGGGGTGAGGGAAGCAGGGGATGTAAAAAGGGAGAGAGATGAGTCTATAGTGAGAGAAGACTTGAGAGAAGCAGCGAGGAATGGAAGGAAGCAACTAATTAGAGATTATGTGCTAATCCCTATGCAGCAAAATTTTGCAGGGCGGTCAAGCTACCACCACTTAAGTTACAATAAACAAGTTGCAGGCTTGTTTTGCATCCCCAGAAGTAATGCTGTAACTAAAGCCTCTGAAACTAAATTGGCTCCTCTAGCTTTTGGAAGAAGGCAGCTGGTTGCTGTGGGATATAGAGGAATGTTTGTGAGAAGAGCAAAGGTGTCATGGTATGGGGAGTCCTGGGAGTGTGATCGCAATGAAGAGCGTGGTAATACCTGTAGAGAAACCTGGAGGAAACAGGTGAAGAGATGACTGTGAAAGAGTTAAATGCAGATAAGGAATCAATCCTGTGGCACAATCACACCCTCTCTTGGCCAGCAACCTTTGAAAATCTGTCTTAGGGGGGTGATTTTCTGCTATCTCACTTTTCATCTTGTCTGCCTCAGGCTGTAAGCCTCCAGCAACACAGTAATCTTGTGCTGAAAAGCCCCATCAGCCTTTGTTGCATTTGCAAAAATGGTTTTGTAATGACAAGTGTAAACTCCCCAGTAAAAGAGGCCAGTATCTTCTGGGGACAATGCAGGAAGCACTCAGCTCAGTCCCTCCTCTCCAGAAGAGATACTGTTCTTGCTTCCAATGACAGCACAGTATGAAGTTGTTTGTGGTTTCCACTCCCCTTTCACCTGGGACATGGGGAAGATGACAGGTCTGTCAAGGAGGGGTATTACCACTTCATTCTGCAGGAGGGGCTTTTAGCATGTGACTGTTAGCATGCTCTGCAATTTTGCTCTCAGGTGCCCCCTAAGCATGTCTACCGTGTGCTGCAGTGCCAGGAAGAGGAGCTCACTCAGATGGTTTCCACTATGTCAGATGGATGGCGCTTTGAGCAGGTATGGATAAGGCAGAGCAGAGGGGGGGAAGGAGTTGTTTTTTTGGGGAAAAGATCGTGGATACGTTGCCAGGCAAGGCTCTTTCCCTCTCTGAGAATACTGAGTAAGTCATTGATTGAGCCATCACACTGGCTCTTTCTTGTTCCTTTCTAGAGGTTTAGAGGATACTGTGTGAGGCCAGTCTGTTTTGCATTCTGGCTAACTTCTCTCCTGGTTCTCTGTGTTGTCTCCTCAGCTTAGTCGTGAGGCCTTTCCACTGGGATTATGGATTGGACTCAATGCTGCATGGTGGGCTTTCTGCCTTGCTCCTCAGGTGGAGTGGATGTTCTCAGGAATATGTGCTTGTGATTCTTGCTCTCATCTTTTCTAGCTTGTGAACATTGGCTCATCCTATAATTATGGGAATGAGGATCAGACTGAATTCCTGTGTGTGGTCTCCAAGGAGTTGTACAACTCCCCCAATGGCCTGAGCTCTGAGCCCAGCCACAAAGCCAAGGTGAGATCAACTTTGCTATGGCCCTGCTCCCATTGCCTATAAGATCCTTTGCTCTAGCTCTCTTTTCTCTCTCCCCTGTGACAGTGGAGCCCCTCAGTGGTGAAATACAGGGGCCTGTCCTGGTGTTCAGCACCGTGGCATTACACCCAGTGCCCAATAGAAGGAGTATGTGTGTTGGAAGGGTGGTGTGTGGCTATGTGTGGCAAATGGCTTTAGCAAGTCACCCTGGCACTTCTCATGCTACTCTAACATCCCCCTCCTGCCTCCTCATGCCCATTCTGTGTGTGTCACTGCCTACAGGGCATTATTTCTCTGAAGTCTTTGCAGCATTCTCTTTCCTTTTTCCAAGTCTCAGCCTGAGGGGTGGATATCTCCTGCTCCCCTTTGGAGAGAAGGATGGAAACATGTGGCAGTGCATGACACCCTGTAGACAACCCGGATGCAGGAAGGAACACTAGCAACTGATGGCAATTGTTGGGTGGTGGGGTCACAGCACTTGTAAGTGGGTTAGATACCCTGATGTGATACTCTAGAGGAAAACAAGTCTCTCTGTTCCCTGACCTAGAATTGTCTTGGCCATGGGGAAAGGTCCCTTTTTATTCCAGTGTTATGATGATTGCTTTGTTCCATTGTGTGTCAGAAAAGAACTACCGTGGCTCATCTTGCAAGTATCTCCACTCTTTCTTCCTTTTGTCCTGCATGCTGGGCCACAGAGCACAGAGGAGGACCTGGAGGAGGAAGAGCAGGAGGTGGAGGAGGAGGCAGAGGCAGAGGCAGAAGCAGAAGCAGAGGAGAAAGGTGCAGCAAATCCCTGAGGAAAATGATAAAAATAACCCCCCAGGCATAGACCCGTCCACCTTTCTGGTGAGAGCTCACAGCTAGCAGCAGGGAAGGACTAGAGCAGGTGTGGGGTGTGGGGGCTGTCCTCTCCAGCAGTTGGAATCTCTCTGGAGATAAAGCTAATAGGGGAGAGCTGTTACCATGGCTGCTGCTTTGTATTTTAAACTGTTTCGTTTATCTACGGTTTTATTTTTATTTGCAGACTGTCCATCTATTCAGGATTGTGCTAAATTCTCTTCCTGCGGACCCTCCCTCCTGCTCCCTTCCGTGTCCATCCCAGCACTGTCATCTACCTCCCACATTGCCTCACTTGCCAGCCTCCAGCATCCTTCCCTCTGCTCTCTTTGTCCCCCAGGGCTCAGAGTGGTCTCTGTCCAGGGCCCTGTCTCTCTCTGCTCCTCACTTTTCCTCCTCTGCAGGTATGTTACCTGTCTGCACTCCCAGCTCCTGCCAGCCTGAGCTCTGCATGAGTGACTCACTTCCCTCTTGTGGGTATGGCCCTGGTTTGTAGAGCTTGGGGAGGGGAAGGAGGGAGGTGTGAGGTTGACTCATCCCTAAGATGGCTTTACCTATGCGTGCCTTTACCTGCCAAGCAGATCCTATGGCTCTGGACCAAAGGCTCTGGCAGCAGAAAGGAAAGCACAGCTGGGAGAGGGGTGGAAATGAATGCAAAGCAGGCAGGGGTGGTTCAGGGAAGGGGTGGAATTTTGCCACGTGTCTGCGTCACACGCATGCCAGATCGCTTCTCCAGGCTGCCATCCACAGCTCCTTTGCCTGCCAGCCTGGGAGCAGTTTGCAGAAGGCAGCCTGTTATTTTTCCTTTGCTGGGCTTTTCCCCCACTGACTGTGCCAGGGTGAGAGCACAGTGGGAAAGGTCGCAAAGGCAGAGCAGAAGCAGCTGGTCCCCACTGCAGATGTTCTCACAGCTGTGTGCAAAATGAGCCAACATGCGTGGGGCTGAGTACAGAAAGCATTAGAAGGATTCCTCTCCATACTGCAAAACTGTGAGGCTCTTGTTAAACTGGAGATGCTCAGTGCCAATCTCCACCTGTCCTGATGGAAGGCACTTCTTAGCTGGCTGATGTTTCTCTCTCCCTCTGTTTTTAAGCCTCCTTGTCTGTGGCTCTGGGACCTGAGTGTTATCTTAAGATTCAGTGTGTGTTAATCACATGGACTTTTTATTCCTTTTGGCTTGTTTTCCCACCCTCACTCCTCATCTCTTTTCTTTTTCTTCTGTTCGTGTTCCCTCTGTCATTTCCCTTTTTCTGATTCTCACTCTCCCCCCATGCTCAGTTGCTTTTTTTCCTACTGTTGATTTTGTTTCTCTTTCTCTCTCCTTCTCTAGCTGTTACAAGCCAGAGATCTGAGGACGTGATCTGAACACTCCAGTCCAGCCTTTTCATCTCTTGTTTATATCTTTATTTTTGTACTGCAGTGTATGGCAGCCCCTTGTCCCACAGTGACACCCCCAGCCCCCTTCACTCTTCACATGCAGCCATTTTTTTTTTACAAACTCATGTCGGAGGCCTGAGCTTCCAGCCCTGGAGGAGGGCAGATGCTCCATGGAGCCCCTGGGTTACTGTAGGAGCTGGAGCCCACGGCCCCCTCCAATGCCTGGAAGTCTGGCTTTCCTTAATGTCACAGTGGCCCCTGGTGGGGACATCAGCGATCAACCACTGCAGCCTGCGGTCCCTCTTCCTGAACACCCTGGATGCAAATGAGGACTGAAATGGTGGGAACTGTGGAAGAACCAGCCCTTGCCCTTTCGCTGTTGCAGGCAACTGGTCTGGGCATGTGGCCCGGGGACAAATGCAGAGCCACGGTCCTTTTCTGGGCCACCTGTATTGCTTGGAGGTGTCTCTGTGCTGGGTCTCACATTCCTTGGTGCCTCCCTCCCTGTCCCCCAAAGCAGCCCTGTGCCAGCAGTGTGAGGAGAACGATGTGCTTCCTGGGTACCAGGAACATGCTGGTACCTGATGTTGTGTCAGCCAGCACCAGGAGATCTCAGTTTTGAGGAGCGGGGCGTTTGCTTCACTGCTATGTCTGAAGACTCCTGAATAAAATTCACAGTCTGTTCCTCCTTGCCGCCTCTCATTTCAAGTGGCAAGAATTCATTGCTGGTGTGTAAGGGGGTGGGAGTTGGAAAAAAAGGAGTTTGGATTCATCATTTGGAGCCACCAGAAGCTGCTTGTGCTGTGTCCATCTTCTGCGGGCTGGAGGTTCTTCCCACTGTCAGTGTGTATCTGTGCTGCATCCCCACTGCAGGCAGCTAGGCTACAGAGCAGGATTGCTTACTGATATCTGCACCCTTAAATCACGACAATCAGTGAGGAGCACCTGTCTAGCGAACATGCCGACCCCAGGGACATTCTGGGTGGGGGGGTAGGCAGGGGTGTGGAAACTTTTACTGGTTGCCTGTGCCAGGACTGGAGTTTGGCAACCTCAAGATAATTTTTAGCAGAGTGAGGCAAACTAGAGCCAAAAAAATTCTCAAATTAATTTTATTTCTGATTCCAGAGAGTGGCCAATTGTGTACACACGCACACACACACACACACACACACACACGTATATCTTTAGTTAGAAAACCAAACCCACAGCAGTTGCAGTTTAAGCCCTGTGCCCTGAAGCCTTCTCCACCGCCTGGATTACCTGAGAGAGGAGATGGAAGCAGTTGAGATGCCTTGATGTTAAAGGTATTTAGAAGGGCTGAGGGAAGGGGATTGGAGTCTGCTCCAGCATTTTTACTGGGGGAAGTGCAGCAGTGGAGGTTGGGTGCTGCTCCAGCAGGGAGGCAGGACACGTGCTTGGGGGTGCGATGCTGGACTCATGCCTGGGAGTCAGTGAGACGTGAAGAGTTGCCTGGCTGAGCTGAACAGCACACTGAACAGCACACGCCAGCTAAGAAAAGAAGCAATTAGGGAGATGGAAGAGGAGGAGTGATGGGAGGGGAAGGGGGATGAAGGATAAGCAGCAGGAAGGAAGAGGGAGGCAGATTGATTTCACAGTTACTGGAATCTCTAACTACATCAGTCACATTTTCTTTCAGCAAATGTTCCAGCATAAGACTGTGGCTGAATCACATGGTTCATGGAAAGTTCAACTCCCCTTATTCCTCTTCTCAGACACTATCACCTTGGGACTATTTCTGTGTGTCATGTCATTGCCCCCAACTCCCCCACCTGCCTTCCCCTCTCTTTTGGATGGGTGGCCTAAAAACCCCTTGGGATGCTTCCCGGGAAGCACTGATGGGGAAGAGGGTCTGCCTGCTTTTCTCTACAATCCCTGCAGCAGCCTTTTTTTACCCTGTTCAGAAGAGCATCCTGGGTCTGACAACATCCCACACTCTTTCTCTGAGAGGCAAGTGAGCAAGATCAGGAATGAGTGCCATGTGAGTGTAGGTGTAATGGGGAGACGACAGAGATGTACTTTTCTCAGCTCATGGTTTGGTTCATCCAGCCCAGCACTTGAGTGATCCTGGTGTATACTCCATACTGATTTGCACGCGCACATCCCATTCCCCAGCTGACCAAACCAGCCAGAAACCATCTGCCACTGGGTTCTTTGCAGGCCAATGGACCTCCAGAATCACCCTAGAAAAAAGAAAAGTAAAATGAAGTGATGGTGATCCACCAGCTTCTGCTGCTGCCTGGTTATGCCGTTTTTGAGCCCCTCTATACACAGATTCCTGTATTCCCTCAACTCGTACCTGGGACATCTGCAACATTCCTTGTATCTTAGGCAGATGTCAGAAACAGTCTCCAGTGCAAACATCTGACTCATTCATTCCTTCATCATGCAAATTTCTCCCCTCAGCCAGGTCCTAAAAAGCTGATTGCTCTACTGATTCCTCTTGCTCTGTATGGCATTTCCAAATATGTGGCAAGCATGGAAGCTGATGGAATTTAACTGGATTCCGTGAGGGATGGCAGAGAGGAATTCCTTGAGATTGATAGTAATGGAGGAACAGACGGGTTACTGTGTATGACAGGTGCTAAAGAGGCTGAGGGTGTAGGAGACTGATGTAGTCACCTGACTTGAAAGTGGGAGGTAGAGTGGAGAATGGGCTGAAGTGAGAAAAGGGTATTTTAACTGTATTTGGATCCTGTCTAAGGCAAGGATGCTGGGAAGAAGTGGTCATGAGAGCTTAGATCAGAGGAAGTTTTGGGAAAGTGTCCTTATACAGTCGTTTCCCACTCATTTCAGACTGTGGATTGCATTTATGAGACTTAGGACACATCCCACCACTGGTAGTCACCCCTGATCCCAAAACTCCTCTGTCACCTGGCAGGCATCCTTCTTGCCCTGGTAGTAGCCAGCACACAGCATCCTGGGAGTAATCATGTAGTGATAGGCCTCACTGCAGACATTTTGCTGGATGAGCTGCACGTCCACCTTCTGCAGAACATTGCTGATGTGCCCTGAAAGGTAGAGCACCAAAAGTAACACAGGTGGAACTTCCCCCAGCCCCCACCTACCTCACCGCATGCTGAAACCTGCCATCAGAATTTCTGTTCTGCTCTCCACTGGCATCACAATCTCTGACTTTCAGCAGATCACTTTTTCTGCATGGAAGGAGTAAAATTCCCCTTCATTCCTTTCCCTACAAGGATATGTTTTGGGCACTTCATCTTTTGGGACAAGGGGTATTCTGCTTTGGGGAAACCTCTGGGTTGTCAGTCTTGGGTTTGTTTCTCACTGAAATGGTTGTTAAGCTCTTCTCTCTAAGAATACAAGCCAGGAGTGTCCTGTTCTGTATAGTCTCCTGAGTGTTTCCAATTAGGAAGCAGCTGGAATAAGTCTGTGAGTGGATGAAACCATTGAGCTGACCTGAAGGGCTGTTCTAGTCCTTGAATGAAGAAACACACACTGTCCCCATATAGATTTCCAGACTGTCATGCCCGCCTCTCCAAATGAGGTTTCAGGGCACTCAACACGTAACTTTGCACAACCTACTACCCAAAATCAAAAGGAGCAAAGAAAGCACAATGTTTTGGGATGAACAGAAACTTCTTGTGTCTACAATACATCTGAACCTATGTTTCTGCCTCAGCACTGCTGCAGTAGGCCACCAAGAGACCTTGAACCTACCGCCTTCCTTGAGGGCTCCCCAGCCAGTGATCCAACAATGAAGGCCTGGCTCAAAGATGTGAGAAGGAGCAGGCAAGCAGATGGGCTGGATTAAGGATGAGATGATCACAGGATGGTCCAGCTGGAGCAGGGCCACATCATAATCATGGCTGTCCTCCTCATAATAAGGGTGGAGGAAGAGATGGATAACCTTGAAGGACACCTCAGTATGGCCGGTGGCATTTTGCAAGTATTTGCCCAAGTAAACGGTCCAGATGGAGGGGGAGGCCAGCCTGTAGGATGCAGCAGAGGAGCATGGCACCCAAAGGGCACACTTTGTAGGTACTGCTATCCCCATCCTAGCACATGCTGACATCTCCATCTTTATGTGGGGACAACACAAAGCCAAAACAAAGGCGGGGCTGTGAAGCATCTTCCACTATCATTGCTCCCTCAAAGCTGCTCTGCCAATCCCAGTATTACCCCCTTTTCCCTGCATGCACCCCCAGATAATACTGCATGTATCCATACCCCTTTCTTCAGCTCCAAGCCATGGAGAAGCACGGCTGAGGTACCAGCTGAGGGGTATAGCTGCTCGATGACACTTTCATCGGTCAGAAGAGCCTCCAATTATGCATGTCATAGAAAGCAATGCAAATCTTTCTATCCAGCACCTCCCCTCTCCATTTACCTCTCATCCTGGAAGCAGTGCGCGGCTGAGACCACCCAGCGGTCAGCAATCAGTGTTCCCCCACAAATGTGGCGTCCCCGAACTTGCAGGCTGGCCTGCCATGGCCATTCCCCTTCCACAGAATTCATACCACCCACAATCCTGCTGAGAGGGGCTTGCATCCCACAGTCTGAGGAGGAGACACAGCAGGTACTTCAGGGAAAGAAGGGAACACGATACACTGTGCCTGCCCTTCTTTTCCTACTTAGCTGGCTGATGAGTTTGACCTCTAACTGCTTGTCTTACCCAGCCAGCAGATGCTTTATGTACTGTCCAGGACAGGTCTAGTGAGCACTCTCTCCCAGCGTTACCTACCTCCAGCTGCAGCCTGGGGATGCCTTTGGGGCAGCATGCTGACTGCGCTACCTGCTATGCTGTCAGGAAACCCTCCCAGTGATTCCCTTTCACTGCCTACCAAGGCTCCAGAAAACAACAAGTGGGAAAATCAAAACTTAAACTCTCTCCCTGCCACTAGCCATGCAGACATGGGTGATTTTCCTGGCTGGAGCCTTGTACAATGGCATATAAGCCAACACAGAGGTCAAACAGGCAGCCTGTGTGTTGAACTGGGCCTGTGAGACAAGTCTGTCCATCCTGATGCCTCAGCCTGAAGAAGGCAGGGAGATGTCCACAGAGCAAGTGCCTGCTCACAGCTCAGCCCAGAGTTGGCTCGTTGCTGCTGTCCCTGCCACCTCAGGATGCAGCAGGGGTACTGGTACTGTGGGACTGGGGTGGGGAGAAGGTGGTGGAACAAGGGAGGGTGGGTGCTTCTTCTGGGTGGTGGGAAAAAAGGGGGCAACTTGCAGCTATGTGTCCTCCTGAACCTGCCTGGCTGAGGTGTGGCTGATCATTTCCTCACCACAGTGATTCTCATCAGACAGGTCCTTGCAGTCCGCAGTGGTGTCACACAGGGGGTTGGGTTTCTTCACACAGGTCCCATCTTCACAGCGGTAGGTGAAAGGACTGCAGGGGACCCCTGCAAAAAAGAAGGGAAGCCAAGGCTGAGAGGACAGCTGTTTGTAGATGCAGCCTGAAGTCCTTTAAATGAGGAGAAAGGGCAGCAGAGAGCTTGTGAGAACTCCATAAATGATGACAGAGAATTTCCTGAACAAACAAACAGCTCACAAACATTGTGAGGAGGCCGGGCGAGATACCTCCCAGATGGTGCCCTTATGTCACATGCAGGAAGCACGCTACAGACAGCCTTGGCTCGAACAGGGGTGGGCATTTTTCATTCCAGCACTGTCCCCTCCCTACCTCCACTGCAGTGCTCCTCATCACTACCATTGACACAGTCCAGCTGCTGGTTGCAGACCCTGCTGAACTCGATGCAAGTGCTGTCCTCACGGCACTGGAACTTTGCAGGGCACACTGCACAGGAGGGAAGCACATGGGAGTCAGGCATGCAAGACAAGACGTGAGGTCAGGGTTCTAAGTCCTGTGGTCTCTATAGCCTCTTCCCACACCTCATAAGCTGTGCTTAAGACAAGCTCTGGTATAGCGCATCTGCGTAGCTTTTGCCTGATCTGCATTGTAGGTGTGCCCAGACCCTGTCTTACACTTTGTTGTTGCTGGCTTTTTTTGTCTGAGTCTCAGACCTGCCTCAGCGTTATGTACTTGCCTTGAGGTCCGTGGACTCCTCAGTTACCACCACCAGTCCTGGTTTCCTTGCCTTCTTATGGTTTTGTAGGACTGCATCCTGTCACTGTTCCTCCTGCCTTGCTATCACCCTCAGCTCATGGGTCACTGTTTCCTACAGACCAGCGCTTCCCCTTGCAGCTGAGCCCTGAACAGCAACAGATTCCACAATGTCCATGAGTTCTACTGGACACTGGAGGATGGAGATGGGCCTAAGCTGCCTGCCCATCGCAGAGTTTGATTTCTGTTTACAGATTTCCATAGCAGGAACTTGTTCTGTTTGTGTGTACCATTTTCTTACTGCAATGACTATGATTTCTTCATTAATAGCATGAAGCTTCTAGATGACTAAAGGCACATGAAGGCACTGAGGAACCTTGAACTTTGATGTAAAAGACAAGGACTGTTCCACAGAGACATAGAGTGAATAATCAGACATGCAACAGTGGCAAGAGTATAAGGAAGGAAATAATAATGTCTCTATTTTCTTTTTCAAATACGAAGTGAAGTTTGAAAACACTGAGAAAGTGCGGGGTTTCTGTCAGTCTTGGTCTGTGTCAACCTGTGGAACCGAATGACATGATATCCCTGGGGCCAAGGAGCTACTGGGATTCAAGAAAGGATTAGATATTCATAAGGATGCAAAGGTATCCGTGTCTACAAGAGAGAAGCATGCAAACCCTGATGTCAGCCAGCTGGATGATGGGACAGAGCACAATATCAGTAAGACTGCAGACAGTAAAAAACCCAACTTCGGCAATCCTATGAGAGCTCTCACATTTCTAGCATTGAATTAAAGTTTGCTTGAGAAAAAATTCTCCTTCCTTTGACTTTAGACTTTTCCTACGCCTTCCTCTGAATCTTTCAAAATTGGCCACCGTCTCCAGTGGTTCAGGGCTCTTTATCTGTAAAAAAACATCTATAGGAAATAACTAATTAAAAGTTAGTGGTGGCAGCAACATGATGAGCCCCCCCATCACACCAGAGTAGAGAGAATAGATGAATTAGGTGTCATGTCTAAGCCTACATTGCTGTTCCTATGAGAATGAGGCTCTGCAGGAGTTCTGAGATGCTAAGGATGGAGTCTGCATCAGCACAAACTGCTTTTGGCATGAACTACCGACTGAGGCTGAGCAAGGACTTTGATGCTGTCAAACTGGGGCAAAATATGTGAGTGAGGATTTATACAGATGAAGTGTCACAAATGGCCTGGGAGGAAAGAGGAGAGAGAAGGGCAGATGGTGGGCTTGGGGAAGTGTGGGTGGGGAGAGGGATGCTGAGTGGTGTGACAGCAGAGGGGGCTGTAGGCCAGGGCTGATGTTGGTTGTAGACCCTGGATGGGAGGAAAGCAGGACAAGGTGGGGGACTGCTTTGGCAGAGGGCTTCCTTCAGGCTGCCTGGAACTCTTGGTGCTCTTGGCTACTACGGGAATCTCTTGGGAAGGCTGTGCTGTGGCAGGAGCCAGAAGCATTACCGCTCCTTCCAGAGCAGACTAAAGCCATACAGCAGTGGGATGAGACTTCTAAGGGCACAGAAGCTCCTGACGTTGAGGTACAAGGCTGTGCCTCAGCCAACCAAATCCTCTCCATCTCTCCCTACCCTTGGAGGAGTGAGTGGCTGTGGCTTGCTGAGACCAGGGACCAGTGGGGAGAAGAAATCACTCACCACAATTTCTCTCATCCAGTCCATTGGGGCAATCTTTGATCCCATCACAGGCTGGGACACACAAGCCGTTCACCAAACACAGGAACTCCCCAGGACAGGCTGTGAAACCAAAAGAGAGTAATTAGTCACCAGTGACTGGAAACCTCCCGGTAGCAGAGGACCATGGTTTGAAAACGAAGCATGGAGTTGCACACCCTCCTGACCACACGAGTGTTGCTGCAGTGTGCTGGCAGCACTCACTGGGCTCCCCAAAACCTGCCACGTCATCTGCTCTTGATGGGCATATGGAGCCAGGCTATGCACCAGGGGTAAGAGGGCTTTCCCTATTTCACATTGTACCAATTGGCAATATCCAGGATAACCACCTGTCTGGCATGCCATACCTCAGGGTCACTGCTGTTTCATGCCTCCTGAATGCCATGGGAAAGCTAAAACAGATTCTTTGGAGTTGTTATCAAAACTTACGTGGGACCTTGAAGGGGTTGTTGTTAGACATGTTGACAGGTGCATGTATTCAGGGACTGGTGTGCATTACTGGCACCTTTCAGGAAGGAGATGGTGAAACCTTGGAAAGACAGACTGTGGGTGGCACTTGCATATGTGTGTATTTGTGGGCAGTTTTATTTATGTCTTGTTTGCACGGATTCCAAGGTGAGCAGGAAATGGCTCTCTCTAAGAGATGTCGTAATCAAAATTTAGTTACAAATGTTTCTTCAAGCAGAGGCGCTTTCTTATTGAATTTTCAAGGCCAGCTTGTGATGTTGACATGAGGGTAAGATTTTAGGCAGCTTTGTGACCTTGGGTTTTGTTGCATGAATGCTCTGGCCACAAGAGGCAGGGCCACATGTGCAGAAGCAGCTCTGCACATAATTGCCTCTTCTTTTGTGTCACTGGTTTGTGAGCCTCTTCCTGAATGGTGGATGGCACCTAAGGCTCCCAGGCTGTGCCTTGTGTTTCTCCTGGCATAAGCCAAGTGCAGAGGGGCTGCTGGTCCCCACCTCCCCACTAAGGAGCAGGGAAGAACCTGAGCTTACGGTCAGATTGCTTGTACAGGCTGTAAGCTGCCTGTACACCAGGGCCGGTTAAGGAGATCTGCGAGGTGAAGGTGATGGTGATGTCAGCAGAAGATGTGACTGGGATCCTCTCAGCGTAGGCTTGCAGGGTCCGCAGGCCACACAACCTGAGGGGAAACATGGGCGAGGTGGCGTGGACAGGGAGGCAGGAGATAGAGCAGGGCAAGGGGGCTCAGTGGGGCTGGGTTGGGAAGGGGGTCACACAGACTGGGTGCATGGGGAAACCAGGAATACAAAATGCCTTCAGTATGCGTGAGATACAGAGTCCAGAGTGAACCTCCTATCTCTGCAATTTCCCACTTTCTGGCAAGCACTGAGATCAGGCCATGCAAAGCAGTTTAGTTCTTACAATATAACAAGATTCTCCTTTGTCATCTTCCCAAATAAGCCATGTTGTAGAAACTGTGGCACTGACAGTTTAAGACAGGAAGGCAGGGAGAGAAAAAGTGGAAATCCTAAGCCAGGTTAACATACTTTCTGGATCAGACCTTTCATAGGAAAACAAGTTACCTCCACAGGAACCATGGAGAAGGCACTAATGAGATGGGGGAGGTTTCAGAGGGAAAGGGGGAATTTTGCAGTAAGTGGGAGGAAACCCAAAAGCTGTAGGTCCATCTATCTCAGAGCCTGCTTTGAGGAGATAGGAGCACAACAACTTCTCCATCCTTTGCAACCAGGTAGTGGTGAGCAGCAGCCCCAGCTACATATGGATGCTAATTGTGGGAAGTCCTGCAGGGGAGGTGGCTGCAGTCAAAGCAAGAGGGTACAGAGCTAAGGAGAAGATCTGTACGGAGGTGGATGCAAGGCAATGGCACACACAGATAATATTGCAGAGGTGGTGACAGGCAGATTTGCAAACACAGGAGACGTGGGAGGACACCAAGGTTACAACACAGGAGAAAACGAAGAAGCCTGATGCAAACAGTAAGACAGAGAAAGCAGGTTGATAGCTCGAAGCAAATCTGTAAGAAATGTGTTCACTGGGGAGAGAGTGAACAAGACAAGCAGAAAAGCAGGAGGCACCAGCACAAAGAGTGGCCACTGAGCGTAGCTCAGTGTGTGGCTCTTCTTCTTCAGGTACGGTGACTGAAGTGAGCAGGGAACTTGCAGAGGTTTAATCCCAGTTTTATCCCAGGTGGGAAGTAAGAGACAGAAACCAGGACCTCACCACACACCTTCTGTTCTGAATTATCCACTGGCCTTGGGTACAGGGCAGATCATGCTTCTGTCTGCTGAGTGCGTAGGCATCAAACCAGAGGGTGACCCCATAGTCGAGGGATGGGACCTGCAGACAAGGGGGTGCAGAGCAGAGGGCAGATGGCTTCCAGGAGTGTTACAGCACACTCCGTAAGTCAGAAACAAGCAGAGCAAATGTGAAGGTCAGACATATCTGGCCCCATTGCAGGTCAGAAAGAAGCACCCTGTAAGCTGGAGCTGTGCCACAGCCCAGGGTGGCTCTGCTGCTGGTGTCAAAGCCTGGCAATTCCTCTCCATTCCTATCTGTTTTGAAGAACTCCTCTGGAGATCAGGTCTCAGATGCCTCCTCAGCCATAGCATCTCTGTGCTGGTATGCAGTATTAGACTCCTTCCCTTTCAGAAACGCACCTTATGAGGAGGCTGGGCAGGCTGCCATCCTCTGCTTGCTTCTCATGATGATCTGACTGAGAGCCCTGGCTGTACCCCCCACAATGTGCGGAGTGCTGCCTGGGTTTTGGGGATGGGGTGGATGCTCTTGTAGGAGCTGGCTCTTACCATCATGCGCCAGGTGCACTGTGTGTTGGGTGAGTAGTAGCTGGGGTAGTGTGGGGTGCCGATCTTCCCCTGCAACTCCAGACTCTCTCGTAGAGTTATGTTCACATCACAAGCTGTAAATGCAAACATTCAAAGCCCTGCTCCCTGTCAGCTCAGCCTCAGCCTGGGGAGGCCATGTATCCAGCCCACTGGAGGAGAGAAGGGACTCTAAAGACTGATGCCAAAGGTAACCGGGGTGCTTTGCTGTCTCCCTTCAAGCAGACATTTCTACCTAGCAACATTTTTAGCCTCCTCCTCTTGTCCAGAGAAGTGTAATGGTAATGTATCTTGCTGTCTTATGTTAGGTTGACACTCATCTACATGTACATGTGGATGCGATGTCCAGGCCACATCTGGTCTGTCCATGAGTGAGAGCTTGGCCTTCTCCTAAAGCATCACAATCACCCAGGCACTGCCTGTCAGCCCCTGGGCTGTAAAGTCTCAAGCCACATGCTAGCATATGAGTCCAAGTGAGGGAGCAACACTTAACCTGCCTTTTACTGACCACCCTTGTAATCAAGAGTGAATTCTGCCCCTAGTAGGGATGCAGGACCTGCAGGAGTTGTGATGCTGCAGGAGATAACCCATCTTCTCCTTGCAACTACAGCCACCCTCCTCCAGCCTTCCTCACCTTCGAGGGGCACCGCCTGTGCTGAGAGGATGAAGGGGTCATAGTAGCTGTACATGGCTTTTTTCCACACAATGGACATGACAGGCCCAGATGAAAGGACTTCCACGATGGGCTCCTGCCTGCTGCAGCCATAGATCCTCAGGGGAAAAAGGTAAAAGGATGGGAGTGAAGCAAGCAATAAACAAATAAAAGAGAAATACGAGAAAGAGAGGCAATGGAGATCTGTGTTATGCACACACAGCAGTTGTGAGGCACCAACTGAACCAAACAAAGGGCCAACAGCGACAGCTCCTGCTGCATGGCTGTGCGAGGCATATCCCACATCAGTGACTTCAGCTCATCAGCAACCAGCAGGTTGTACATCAAAGAGAACTTCCTCTGATGTAGTCTGACACCTTCCCCTGCTGTGGTGTGTTGTGCCATCCTGCCTGCCTTCCCCAGAGTGTTCTCCCTGCTCGGGAACTACCTACGAGGTGATGAGGTGTTTCTCCAGGGGCCCAGCTGCGTCGTACATTGCCAGGCGGTCCCTGCAGTCAGGCAGAGTCCACTCCAGGCGTAGCTTGATCATGTAGCCCTTGAGGCCATGGAGGTGCCAAAGACAACTGGAGGCCAGGTAGTCAGGGCCCTCCAGCCTTAGGATGTCATCCTCCTGGACATAGCTATACCTGTAGCAACCTGAAACAGAGGTGGTTGTAAGGGAAATTAAGATATGGGGTAGTCACTTCGTACATCGGTGTAAGCCCTGTTTTAGGGTAAGGCTGACTCATCCCAGGGATCTCAGTTTACTTTCGCATATGTTGTGGTGGCACTGATCCTTTTGTACCATTGCCCCAGTTTCTCTGCAAGAACTGTCCCCTTTCCCTTGGTTAAGTTAATACTACCTCAATCTTTAAATATCAGCACAGCATAGCTATCTTCCACTGGCTTTAGGTTACTTTTTTACTTCATTCTCCTCTCAGCCCCATATTCTTCCTGGCTTTACATCTTCCTCATCTGAATTCCAGGTTTCAGAAGACCTTCACCCCAGGATTTTTGAGTAAATGTCAGCTAAAAGGTGAGCAATATCTAATGCAGGCTGCTAGACAGAGAACTTACAACACTACCTGAAATTACTAAAAGCATCTTCAAACATTGCCAAGACATCAGACTCCTAAATGAGGCACATCGCTCAGAGCCACGCAGGAAATCCCTACCCCACTCAGCAGTATTGCATGGGGGCTGGAATTAGCAGTGTGGTACCAGTACACCAAGCTATTTCACAGTTCTCATTTAGAGCGGGACAAGTCTGAGGTGGCTGCATTGCCCCTGGCAGCTGGTATCTCTGCCCAGAGCCATCCAGTAGTAGTCACATAGTTTGGATCTGGCCAAGCAGTAGCACTGGTACTCTCTTGCTCCTTACTCCCCTTTCCAGGATTTACAACTCCAGGAGGCCAACCAGCTTTCTGTTCCCTTTAAAAATCCCTCCCATAAAGTCATGAACTCAAAAGGAAAGGAAAAGGTAGCCTACCCAGAGTGGATTTCAGCACTACTATGTCTTTCACACTGGATTCTGTTAGAAAGAAAATATATAAAGGAAGATAAACAAAAGCATAAACTGGAAAAAAAAAGATAATCTAATAACCTAATAATCTAATCTAATAAGATAATAATCTAATAACAGATGAGGACTCCCTTCCTTCCTCATGTAACTGGCTCACTTACAACTTCAGCATGGGGCATCCTGCAGGTACCCCTCTGTCTGCTCTCAGGGACCTGTTTCAGTCCTGCATTCCCCAACCCATCTCTCTGGGAAACTTCTCTGCTCCTGACCCACATCTGACAGCTGTAGTTCATGCTTTCCAGCCCACCAGAGGCTTCTCTGCCTTTTTAACTTGCCCATTTTGTGTGCTGTTCTGGGACCTCTTCCTCTACCTGGGAGGGCTGGGCATTGCTTCAGGCAGTCATCCCCCTCCTCCGCCAGCCACATCACAGGGCACAGCCCCACTTCCCAGAGCCTTCACCATCTGCTGTCCTCGTTTAAAGAATGCCCACTCAAACACATGGGAGTTACTGAGCATGGAGAAGGAGTCCTCTTTTGATGACCACTCTGCAATGGGCTGCTCAACATCCTTATAGAGTCCACCCTTGGAGAAGGGAGTTTCAGAGAAAGAGACTGGCAAGGGCTACAAATCTGTGCAACATACTCACAGGGTGGACAACATTTTAAGAGCGCTGGGCTTTTCTCCAGCCTCCCAGCTGAACTGGAATCAGCCAGAGATCAGGTGCTACTGGGAATAATTACCAAAATAAAAGGCACTGTGAGGTCAGCTGGGTGTGAGGATTGTTGTTGGGGGCATGCCTAGGTCAGGGCTTTGGCCTTCTGTAGCATCCAAGCAATTCTATGGGGAGAGATGAGTGGTTTTTTCACAGAAAAAAACAGATGTTGTGGAAAATGGGATCCTGCAGGCATAAGGCAGGACCCTAGAGAAGCTCATGTGCTGTAGGGAATAGCTTGTGCAGGGCTGGTTGTAAGTACTCTTTTATCTGAAAGTAATAAACCCGAGTTCCTGTGGGGAAAAGGAAGTCCTGAAAGATTTTTGGGGAAGGGGCAAGCTGTGGTGCTGGGGTGAGTGTGGCTGTTTGTAAAAGTAGAGCACTAGAGATGTTGGAGAGGTTCCTGTGCTACTTAATGGTTTGCAGCTCTGTGTCTCAAGGCAGAGGGAATGTTCAGAGCTGAGCAACCCGGCAAGAGTCTGTCAGGACGCAATGAAGTGCTAATGACTTGCTATGAGCTAGCTGTTTTTTCCCTCCAACTGTACAGGGCAAATGAAACCAGAGGTTAAGTCATTGGCTGGAGGTCACCCTGGCTCCGCAGTATAAGAAGTTTCTGGCTTTTGCCTAAGTTATCAGACTGTACTTCTGACGGGAGACGGAGGTGGAAAGGACTGGGGAAAGCAGAAGGAGCTGGCTAAGCCACAACTGGTGTGTTAAGTCCAAAATATAAAAACATGTGGTCTGCTGAAATGAATAAAACGTTGAAACAGATGCAAAGCAAATAAGAGGGAACTGGGAATATCTAAAATTATGGCACCATCATTTTTATTTGTTTATGAGTTGTTACGAAGTGAGCAAATAAAAGGAAAATACTAGATGGGCTGACTTGGAAGGATTCAGCATATTTCCTTGTGGTATCTTTATTAATAAAGTTCTTTTCAATTGGCTGAACATAGGGTCTGACATGCTGGAAACAAATCATAAGTAAGGAACTAATGGTAACTATGGGAGGAGATGTCTTGATGAGATGCTATTGCAGCTTCTGACTAAGGTCTTAAAATGATTATCTGGATGAGGGAGGGAAAGTCATTTAGAGGAAATCAAATTTTCTTTATGGACACCAAAAAATGACCCACAAAACAATTGGGATGTGGGGGTAAAAGTTAAAGAAAGTATCAGTAGGATATAATAAAAGAATCTTAGAATAATGCAAGATAGCATGCCTAGGAAAAAAAAAAGAGAAACCAACTTGGAGATGTAACATCTCATGGGAAGAAGAAACATGGAAATAGGAGTCCCCAGAGGAGAGAATAAACACAATGTATTTTCAAACCTTGGAGATTTAGGACTCTGTAAGAGGGATCAGACAAGGCTGACAAGTTAAACCTCATTATAAAGATCATTATAGATATAGATTCCATTGGACTTGTATGCATTGACTACAGCTACATCCCTAGTCCTTTACCCAACACTTACTTTAGACCAGTTTTGCATGGGTGGCTTTTTAAACAGGCTGTGACCTTCACTATGGGCAACAATAAATAATCCTTAAAATCATATGTCAAGAACTGAAGTGACAATGATGCTTTGTCACAGAGGAAGACTTAGTGGTGACTCAGATATGTTGCTTTTTTTCTCTCTATCAAATAGTCTGGAATAACCTCCCAAAGGAAAGCAGGAAACCTAAATGCTCTCTATTTTCAAGCTGAGCTGATCAAAGTCATGACCTGTCTAAGATCTTGCTCTACAGAAGCCAAAGCTGAGTTGTGAAAAAAATATTACCTATCTGATTGTGGTCAGGGGCATCTCCAATAATTTTAGTCCTTCAAAGGAAGGTTTTCTTTTTTTTTTTTTTTTAAATCAAACTTCAGTTTTTCTCTGTCAGGAAAAATGTGAGTAATTGTATCTCCTGATCCTTACTACTTCCCTTATCCTCTTCAAATTTTCTGTCTCTTTCAATAGTGACTCCTGGCCTTTTCTCCTAACCTTATACATTGTGGAGCATTTCTGAGTGCTCAGGCCACAGCTGAGCAGCTGGTACTTACCCAGGAGAACCAGAGAGTCTGGGTTGACCCTGTACTCCGTCTGGTAGGACTGGCTGCCCGAGCTGTTGAAGCTGGTGGAGAGCTCTTGGTGGAGCACTGTGTTTACCCTCTCAGCAGTTGCCTCCTTCTGCTGACTCTCGGGGATTTGGAGGGTGAACCAGAAGAAGAAGGTCAGAGCTCCATCCCTAACAGAGAAATAGCATGTGAAATATTCTTGCTCTTCATCTCCAGAATTATTGGAGAGAAAAACCCAGGAGATTGACCTTCCCCACTGGATTTTTTCACAATCAGACACATTTGTGTAGATTTTCCATCTCTGCTGCTGTGACCCAGAGGAACCCCTTTGAATGGGGCAGGAGAGCTGCAATGTCCATGGTGTGAGTTAATGCTCATGGTGCTTTGTGAGAAGAAGCCTTTCTATGCCATCTGGCTTTAGTGATGACCATACGAGCTCAAATTAATGTGGTAATTAATCAAGACTAGTCTAATGAGTAGTCTCATTTCAGATAGAAATGACCTTTGGGTACTACTGACCAGGGGTTGAAAATAAAACCCCAAGACTTCACTGTCTCATCTCCCAGTGGCGACAAGGGGATGATTTATGACCAGGTACCTTACCACAACCTATTAATGCTGGGCAGGCTAAAGTTGCAGGAAACAGTGACTGGGAAAGTTCTGTTCAATCAGCTGGCAGAGAAAATTGGCTGGGGGAGGAGATGTTGAAACACATCTTTGTTCAGTAAAAGACTAGAGGAAGGTGTGCAAGTGAAACATTTCTTTCCCCAGTTGAAAATGGAATTACATCAAAGCTGGAATGTTCCTCGGGTGAAGGACTAACTTAGGGGTGTGGTTCTCAGAGGAAAAAAAAAATCAAAAGCAAATGGCCATCAGTCTGGAAATTATTTCTGCTATCCTGACCTACTGTTATGACCTGCAAAGCTGTAGTCCCACATCTGTCCTATTCCACTGTTACCCTGTTCCCAGGTGCTCCATGCTTCTTGGCAGGAATAACTTCTTCATGGTGCATTCTGGCCTCTCCCTTCTGGTGCCTAGTGTCAGGCCATAAAATAGCTTTCTTGAATGATACAAATCAATTTCCAGCTGCTTAGTTTCTACTGACAATGCCAAGACATTTTTTTTAAATCTCTTTCCAGTTATTTCTATTTTGTTCTCTTGAACTTTTGCCTCTCTGAAAAATTTCTCAGTTTTGGCTTTTCACCGTGACCTGGGATGAACAGGAACATCAAAATATCCCCAGTTCTGTTATGCTGAAACCATTCTGAATCTGGACTGTCCAGCCTAGCCTGGAGCTCATGGCAGGGACTGCAGAAGTTTGTCATGGGCAGATTTCAGTGAAACCAGAGTACAGTTTACTGGCAGTTTTCACACACAAACAGGAAAATATGCTGTGGGTGCTACTCACCCAAAGGCATACACCGTGCTCGAGTTGTAGTATCGACCCAGCTCTGTGGCATGAATCAGTTCCTTTAGCTGCAATGAGAATGTTGTCTGATAACTACAGTGCAATGTTACAGTGGCTGATTTGATGTTTCATCCCTCTTGCTGTACAGGCCCACCGAGTCTGCTGTTGGATGGGGGTGCCTGGCCCCTTCCTCATTCTACTCACTGAGCAGCCCCAGGGCTGGCTCTGCTCATGAAATGGCCCTCACCATGTTCTGGAGCTTAGCTGACTCCACCCAGAAGGCTCTGGACTCCACCTGCCCGAGGTCCGGGGAGTAGCGGTGGTTGAGGACCTGGAGGCTGCCACAGTAAAACTGCAGCACAGATGGCTCCAGGTGCCATGGTCTGTAGTCTGTCAAGAGAAGACACTGCTGGGCTACCTGGGTGATACGTAGGACACAGGGGGTTACCCCTGTGTATGACAGTCTAAAGATCACCCAGAGTCACCAATGTGCTTTGGGCTGGGCATTGCTTTGACTACCCCCCATCCACCTCCTGCAGGGAGGAAAAAAACAGGTGAATTTTTACCTAGGAAATACCAGGTGGCTGCAGCAGCTCCAGCCAGCACAAGAAAGGCTATCCCAAGGGGCACATAGCGGAGGCAGCGACGTGAGTTAGTATCTGATTTGTCATTTGAGAGCGAGCTGGAGTCTTCCTCCTGTTCCTCGGCCTCCATCAGATGCGTCTGGTGACACAGCATGCCAAGGTCAGGCTGGTTTTTCTGTTTCCCTTTATACCCTCTCTGGAGGTGCTGTGCCAAATCTGTCCTCCTCTCCCAAGATCTACAGCCCCAAGAGATCACTATGCAAACCATGAAAGACTTTGTTCAAAGCAAATGTGGGTAAAACTGCTAAATCAGTGGGATACAGGCTTCCAGGACACTGTTCTGTCTACATCTCCTGGCAATCCCTCGGATTTCAAAGGCATTCCCTGTGTTTTGCCTGTGTCAAAACTGCAAATGAGTACAATAATGAATTTCTCTGAAAACAAAAATGTTGTCCTCCCAGGCTGGGAATTGTTTTAAAACTGGTATTTTATTGATCTAGAAATCAATGCAGAAGAAAATCTGTGACCTGAAATGTGAGCAAAAGTTGTACAAACCAGCCACAGCCTGGGAGGCTGAAGTTACACTTTGCCTGCCATGCCGTTTTTATCTTGATCCCTAAAAGTAAGCAAACCTTGCCATTCCCACCAGACCGTGTGTTCCCAGGCAAAGCCAACGCTGGCACTGGCTCAAAAACTGAGCTAATGAGAAAAGAGCACTTGAGTAATATTCAGCCCTTCACCACCCTCTGCTTGTGCCAGGGGACACCTTCTGTCTTCCTTTACCCCTCATCTTCCCCAGGCTGCTTCTTTTGCTTCTTCCTGATTGCTTCCCTTCTGTCAGCTCCACTCTCCAAGGATAAGAAATACTCTTGCCTGACAGAGCCACACTAATACTGGTTTTGTCACCCACTTTCCTCCTCCTTTCCTCTGCCATCATGCAGTGCATGCCTGCCCTCAAAGGCTTTCTGTGTTTCTGTTTTGGAGAGGAAAGGGATGTGAATGCATCTGCATGGGAGGACACAGAGGTCTTGTGGAATGCTTGTGCCCTGTCTGTGTGTCTGTGAGTCGTCTTTGTGCCCAGTGGTGCATGTGAACATGAGGAGAGGAATGTATGGGAGGGACTTGCTACAGCTGCGGGAAGAGGTGGCTGGCCTCATGCACATTTTAGCCCATGTGGATGCCACGGAGCATCACCTGATAAGGGTGAGTGGGCTTTTCAGCCTCCTCCCCACCAGCTGCGGAGCCCCAAGTCCTCCAAGCTTCCTTGCAACACGGAAACACATTTGCAGAACGTAAGCACCAGGTAACTCACTCCCGAGCACTGTGCCCAGCCTGGTGAACATCCCCACCCGGACAAGCAGTCACACAAGAGCCACTTGCTCTTAACTCACCCTTCCAGAGAGGCGGGTGGTACAAACAGGCCCAGCACAGACTGCCCTTCCTTGCTCCTTTCTGTGCAACCTCTGGGAAGGATCTGGTCCCCAAGGAGCCAAGGTGGGTGGTCCAGGAGAGCAAGGGCACTTCTCCACTACCACAGCATCCCTTCAGAAACAGCAGGCATAAGCACACAACCGCAGATGGAGGGACAGGGGAGGGAGGGCAGGAAGCAGCAGAAGAGCCTCTTTGTTAGTAGATTTGGTGGCAGGCACTGGGGTTTCCCCCAGAGCTGCAGACCTACCTCCAAAGCCTGCTGCTGCCCGTGAGACCTGGCCCACACCCCTACACAAGCCAGCTCACACCTGCAGGGAGTGCGGGAGAAAGCAGGACATCTATTTACCCAGCTCAAGGTCTCCTCAGTGATCAATGACCTGGTGCCATGTCCCTTCAGCTCAGCCTTTGTCCTGCCCCGTCCTGCCGCAGTGGGTCAGCGCTCTCTGCACAATGGCTTTTTTCCTTTTCTGAAATTGAGGGTTTGGAGACTTAAAGTGGGAGAAGATCTGCAGGCTGAGCAGGGGAAGTCCAGAAAAAGTCAAGGTAGGAGCACCTCCAGCTGTGCAGAGAAGAGCAGCCCAGGAGACTGGTGCAGATCGCTTACATTGTCCTCCTCGAGGGACAGAGAGTTGCTGAGCAACTGCTGTATTTCTCAGCCACCCTCTTTGGTCCCATTGGTGTGTGCTCCCCCGCACAGGGATGGAGCAGATGCTGGCTGGCAGGTGTGGATGGTTGGAAGGAGGGAAGACAGCAGTAGACAGTGGGTCTGGTTGCCACAGTGTTCATGCAGATGAAAGCAAAGCACGGTGCCTCTCAGTGTCAGCCTCAGAGACTCGCTCTTGTCAACTTGCACTTCTTGCTGCCCAGTCTCCTGACACTGGGCTCCCCACACCCAGCTGCACCACCTCTTATGCCTCCCTGCAGCATCTGCTTTTCTTCCAGCTCCAGGTCCTCCTCAGCTGCTTTTCCTACACAGCCTTCTGCTTGCAGTCCTGCAGGTGTGTATGTGCCCCTTTGTTTTTCACAAAAAGCAGAGAAATTGCAGCTAGAGCAGAGTAAACAGAGTTATTCTGTCAATAAATGGGTGACTCCTGACCCAGGGCTGAGCTCCAGCCAGTGACATCGACCTGGGGTTGAGCTCATTTGGGTCAGGGCTCACTTGGGCTCATTTTGGCAGCTGGGCAGGGATAGATATTTTCAGCTCTACCACTGGACCAGGTTTCGTCTGGGACTGCATGAAGACCAAAAGCCATTGCTGTAGTTGCCTCAGAGTGGATTTTAGAAGATAAACATTAAATGTAGAAAGAAAGCTGTAGTGTTTGACTGGGAATGCTTTCAAAACTCCTCAAGAGATTTGAGACCTGATTTCACTTAAAAAAAGTTACTTTGAACCAGAATTTCCACAGATAATGAGTGACTAGCTGCATCTTTAGGCCCACATGTATTCATATACAGCTTTTCTGAGTTTACGCTGTGAGGGCTTGCTACAGTGGGTCAGAACCCATCTAAAGGGTGTTTCTCAGTGCCAAAGACCATACTTTTTTGAATTAAATTTTCCTGGAAAGAAGAATCTTCCTTCTCTGGTGTTTTCAGCAGAAAAAAAAATGCAGAATCTCAATCTGATCTATCTAAGCAAGCATACCACATCTATCACCACAGGCTTTTGAATCAACCAAGGACCCAAACCCTCGATCAGATCTGACTTCAGAGGAATTTTTTTACTGCGAGTACCCCTTACTTTCTTTTTCTCCACAGTAAAAAAAAGGAAGAGATATGCGAGGAGAGTGATGTATATTTATGAACAATGTATCTTGGAAAGGAGATGAGAGATGTGACAACTATCTTTGCTGTCTCTAGGCTTAAGATAAAGAAAGGACTCGTGCCTATGTCTGCTAGCTTGATATTTTCCACACCAGTATTTTCCACACAGTGCTGTTGTTTAGCTTTGGTTTCCCTCTGGTACTGATGGACACAGTGGTGGCGTGTTTCTGTGGGTTTGCGAACCACACAGGGTGCTCTCGTAGGCTCGAGAGGCGACTGCTCCCCGTGTGACATTTCCAAAGAGCTGTTGGGAACCCAGCAGCGAAAGGTCCCCAAATCACTGAGGGTGTTATGACTCTGGCACTCGCAACCTGTGTTACTCACGTACGAGACCACATGATCTCGCCTTCCTGGAAGAAAGGTCCGGTTATCGCCAGATCTGACGCTGAGCACTTCCTGCCGCAGTGTGTCACACATTCACACCCAGCATGGCTGCGAAAGCCTTGGTAGCAGCTTGCCAGCTCCACAGCTGTCAACATTTTCACAAAAAAAAAAAAAAAAAAAAAAAAAAAAAAAAGGGGGGGGGGGAGCGAAAAATACTGAGCCAGCAGGACAGTCTTCAGGAGCTTGCAACAGGATCACATCTAACTCTGCTTTTTTAGGTGTCTCAGTCCCTTGGAGCAGGGAGTAGGAAGGAGAGCTGAAAGTATATTAGTCTGAATAAAATTTTACCTAGTTCCCTCTTTAGAAAAGCTGTTAATCATTTCCCCTCACCCCAAAGGACAGAAAAGCACTGTAGATTACTTAATAATTTGTTTATTTACAGATAAGCAAACCTGTTTTCTTGTATTCAGCAGCAAGATGTACGCAGGAAGAGTACAGATGTATAGTTTGGTCATGCAGAGAGAAAATTAGAAAGTCCAGCTGGAACTCAATCTAGCCACTGTCATAAAAAATAACAAATACTTTAATAACAAAAAGAGGGCCAAGGAGAATCCCCATCCTTCATTTGATGTGGCAGGGGAATACTGACATCAAGGGTGAGGGTGAGCTATTTAATGCCTTCCTCGCCTCAGTCTTTAGCAGGAAAACCAGATGTCTTCAGGGTACCGACACCCCTGAGCTAGAAGAGAAAGTCAAGGAGCAGAATAAACCCTCTGTAATCCAGGAGGAAGTAGTTAGTGGCCAGCTGTGTCACTTAGACACTCCCAAGTCTGTGGGGCTGGATGGGATCTAACTAAGGGCACTGAAAAAACTGGCAGAAGGGCTCACCAAGCCACTTTCTGTCATTTATCAGCAGTCCTGGCTAGGCAGGGAGATCCCAGGTGGCTGGAGGTTAGCCAGTGTGACACCCATCTACAAAAAGGGCTGGAAGGAGTATCTGGGGAACTACAGCCATGTCCACCTGACCTCAGTGCCAGGAAAGGTCATGGCACAGGTCACCTTGAGTGCCATCACATGGCAAGCATGGAACAACGAAGGGATTTAGCCCAGCCAGCATGGGTTTAGGAAAGGGATGTCCTGCTTGAGCAGCCAGATCTCCTCCTATGACAGGGTGACCTACTAGGTGGATGAGGGGAAGGCTGTGGATGTTGTCCACCTAATCTTTAGTAAAACCTTTTACACTGTCTACCACAGCATTCTCCTGGAGAAACTGGCAGCCCATGACATGGATGTGTGCATTCTTTTTTGGGTAAAACACTGGATGGATGGCTGAGCCCAAAGAGTTGTGGTGATTGGAATTAAATCCGGTTGGCAGCTGGTCACCAGTGGTGTTCCCCAGGGCCCAGTGCAGGGGCCAGTCCTGTCTAAGGTCTATCAATAATCTGGTGAGGGCATCAAGGGCTCCCCTTTAGTCAATTTGCAGATGACTCCAAGCTGGGCAGGAGTGTTCTGCTGCAGCGTAGGAAGGCTCTGCAGAAGGGTCTGGACAGGTTGGATTGATGAGCCAAGGCCAGTTGATGAGGTTCAAGAAGGTGAAGTGCTGGATGCTGCCCTTGGGTCACAACAACCCCAGGCAGCGCTGCAGGCTGGGGGCAGAGTGGCTGAAAAGCATCCCAGTGGGAAAGGACCTGGGGGAGCTGGTTGACAGCAGCTGAACATCAGCAAATGTGTGCCCAGGTGGCCAATAAGGCCAATGGCATCCTGGCTTGTACCAGCAATAGTGTGGCCAGCAGGACCAGGGCAGTGATCATCCCCCTGTACGCAGCACTGGTGATGCCCCACCTTGAATTCTGTGTCCAGCTCTGAGCCCCTCTCCACAAGAAGGTCACCGAGGTGTTGGAATGTGTCCAGAGAAGGGCAATGGAGCTGGGAAAGGATCTGGAGCACAAGTCTTGTGAGGAGTGGCTGAGAGAGCTGGGGGTGTTTAGCCTGGAGAAAAGAAGGCTCAAGGGAGATCTTACTGATCTCTACAGCTCTCTGAGAGGAAGTTGTGGCATGGTGGAGGTCAGTCTCTTCTTCCAGATAACAAGTGATAGATCGAGAGGAAATGACTTCAAATTGCACCAGAGGAAGTTCAAGTTGGATATCAGGAAAAATTTCTTCACTGAAAGAGTGGTAAACATTGGAATAGGCTCCCCAGGGAAGTGGTGGAGTCACCATCTTTGGAAGTGTTCAGAAAACAAGTAGGTGTGGCACTTTGCAATACAGTTTAGTGGGCATGGTAGTATTCAGTCAAAATTTGGACTAGATAATCTTGAAGGTCTTTTCCAACCTTAATGATTCTATGAAGGAAAATAGAAAAGCTTAAGAAGGTCTACATGAGGACAGTGCATCTTGGATCTTCGACCCATGTAGGATAGCAAACTGTCCATCAGAGACAAGGGAGTTTGTGTCTCTTTTCAAAGTCCATGTGAGAAGATTATAAAAGTACAGGAAACAGCTGGAAAAGCCTGGTGCTTCCTTATCTGGGAAGCTGTAGGGTCTTCGTCTCCTGTCTTCTGCTGGGCATAATGAAGCAGTCCATGTCTTGAGACAGGTGATGAAGAAACCAATGAGAGAATAATTCCTGGAGCCCTCCCAGCTACAAGCAGGCTCAACTCCTCTGAGCAGCTCTTTTGAGGTGAAATCCAAGCCAGAGAGTGACCCTGCACCTGGGACTTATAATGACATTCAGGATGCATACTGCCATGTCAGGTAACAGTGTAAGAGCAGGAATCTCCATACTTGGACAGGCAGAAATAGGAAAGAATTAGTTTTAGTTGACACTCACAGCTGTGACAGAAGCACTAACAAGTTCAATATCCTTGAGCTTTCTGGTATAAATTCTCTTAGATGAGTTTTTAGGAGATAAGAGGAACTCTTAGCACATGTCTAAGGTATTTTCCCACTGCGGAGAAGTCCAGAAGTATGGCAAAAAAATGGACACATGGTACAAATGGTCAGTGATTGCTGTAATCAGAACGTGTCTTCCTTCGCCTTACCTATTCTGTGGCTTTTCCTCAACCCAGATCAGGGCATGTAGAGGAAGAAGAATAATGAAGTCTGTGCTATCCCCATTCTTTGTAAGTGGATTGAGGTTTTATTTTCAGTAAAGGTGCTGATTCGTGGGTTAGTTTTCTGGGCTCATTCACCACATCTTTGCTGCTAATTAGGCAATGGTTTCCCTTGAGCAATGGAAGGAATGGGCAGCACCGTTGTGATGTTTTCCACTAATACAGGATGTGGGAGGAACTATTCTGCAATCACCTTATCGTAGTCAAATAACTGTAGTTTGCCAGAAGGGCAGAAAGGCTTTCAATTTCATGAAAAATATTGTAGCAAGAATGGGAAACTGTCTGAGTTCTTTTTGCTGCCACCATCAGAGCTGGAGGAAAGAAAGAGAGGGAGGGGATTTCCCCAGTATTTTTAACCCAATAATGGGGATTTCTTTTTTACACTGCACTGCTTAGACAGCTGACACAGTTGTGCTCTGAGCCGACCTTAGAGACTCTAAGGTCTAGACCCTCAAGTCTAAAGCTGAACTGAGTATCTTAGGATGTAATCTCTGATTAAAACCTAAAGTGGGACATCACAGAAAAAAAAATCACACCCTTGGTCAGTCAGGAGGAGATATCTTCATCCATTTCATCATCAACCCTAGCACTGACTGGCAGTGCTATTGCCCCTGTACAAAATCTCATATCCACATCTTCAAGCACTTCTCCCTCCCATTACAGGTTTTTAGGCCAGGATGAGGCAAACGGACCATATACCTGCTCAGCCTTAAGGCTGAGTGCTATTTTACACCAAAATGCAGAGCATGGAAGTGCTGGCACAGTCTCCTACTGGGAAGGGAAAAATGAGATGGTGAGATTTGGAATGTCACTTGAGAAATGTGAGGAGTTTCTACACCATTGGAGCCAGTAATAATAGAAAAACAGATTCAGTTATGAAGGTGAGTCCTTGTTGGCCTGTGTTCTCAGCCTCATTAGTGAGCAGTCCCAATGGGATTGATGCTGAAGTTACATTCATGTCCTGAGGAGAGAAAGTGTCCCTCTAGCCTTCCCTGCAGGGTTGGTCTGCCCCAAGTGTGGGTCTCCTCCAGGCAGATCCTAGACAGAGCAATTGCTGTACTGGCTCTGGAGGTCCCTCAGAGAAAGGTAGGCACCAGTGTTTGGGACCTGGCTAGAGAAGGCTGTTTTGCATGGATCCTCACCCTGCCCTTGCTTTAGAGCTGGAGGCTTGGCGAAGGGAGAGCTAGCATTTGCTGCTGGTGTGCATGGGTCAATTGGAGGGCCCCCCTTCCCACTCCCCTCTGTTACAGTGACAGGATGGCTGTCCTGGAGGTCTGGTGGGTCAGGAGAGTCAGTGTCCAGTTGGCACACAGGCCCAACAGCTTGTGAAACTGCTTTGTCCTTCACCTTCTCATTCTGTTCCAGAAACGGTGTTGGTGAGGTGCCTTCAATTGACTGGAGAGCCCCAGGAACAGCCATGGCCTGTTGGGCTTCACCTTCTGTCTGTTCCATGAAGGAGCTGTTTTGGGAGCCCTGGGTTGCCTCGATATGGTAAAAGAAGTTGCTGGGCAGCACGTTTGTGTCCTCTGCCAGTGTGCAGAGGTCTGGGGAGGGGAGAGCCTGGTAACACTCGCCGTCCTTGCTGCCACTGCCCTCCTGGGTGAAAGGCTCGTAGGTGAAGTAGACCTGACAGGGCTGGATCTCAAAGGAGTTGGAAAGGTGGAAGAAGAAGTAGCCTTGGTTGGTGTAGCAGCTGGATCCAGATTGCACACTGGTTTCTACAGAAGGATCAGGAGTCAGGGTTCCCTTGGAAAGTAGAAACCGGGATTCCTGGTCATTCTTCTGCATCACCTCGAGTATGGAGATCTCTGGGATTGTGCTGTTCAAGCAGTAGGAAGATGAGGAGAATGGGGAGGAGAGCCATTTCTGATGGGAAAGAAACATGAGAGAGAGAGAGAGACTGTGACTACCAAAGTATAGCACTCAGGGCGGAACCAAAGGTTTCTTTTGCTGAATGGCCACTGCAGTCAAATGACCTGTTCTCTGTCCAAGCAAGAGTTACCAGAGGTAGTGGGGAGGGAAATTCACATTCATGATGTCTTATCTGCAAGATTTGCAGAGAGAATATGTCATTCTGTCACTTTAAAATCAAGAGTGGACCTTGTCAGCCTATGCTTGAGATTTCTGGAGCGGAGAATTTAAGATAGACAATTAAAGTGAAACGAAGGGAATAAAAAAGGTAGGAAAAAACCTTACAAAACCATAAGGTGAAGTGAAGCATGAAAAACAATATTGAGGTGCATCTCATGCAATCTATTCCTCAGTGCTGAACAAGCCTCTGATACATCCACATGGCCATATGCAGATTTCTTGCCTAAAGTGCTCTTCCAGGCCCCTTGTGCCTAATTTTCACATTCATCATGAGCAACATCCTGCAGTGCATCATTATCCTTAAAAATAAACTGGTTTTGATGACACCCAAATCCATTGCCTTTATGGCTTGTAAAGCAAATTTTTCAAATTCTTTCTGCACTGATAAAGTGTCTTCAGTGCCTGCTGCACACCCATCCCCCTACTCTGTACTCTTTTCCTGTAGTTCAAGCTTTCTAAGCCTTTTTGCACCTCAGCTTTTCCAAAGCTTTGCTGTCTCTGGACCCTCTGCAGTTTGTTTCCACCCTTCCTAAAGCAAGATACCCCTTGGGATCACCTCCCACGTCTTGCATCTGATGCTCCCTTTAATACTGTACAGAACAGTAATTGTCTCCTTGCAGCTGCCCATACTCACAGAGAGCCTGGGGCAAGGGGAATAGTGGAGTGGAAAAAAAGGGGAAGAGACAAAAATGCAAGGAATTGCTTAGTGCTATCCACTGATGGCAATTCACATCACAGGAGCAGAGGAGAGGCTTACAGGAGGCTCCCCTCCACAAAGAGGGGGGGATCACAGCAGGAAATCTGGGGAAGAGCTGGGCATCCTAGGGCAGGCAGGGAGGCACCAAACTGGGAGGGAAGGGGATCTTGAGAGGCCAAGCTCCCTCCTGCAGGCCCCTTGTTTTCTCTCAGACTGACAATTATGGGAGCATGGTGCTGTGTTTTACATGGTTTGCCATTTCTCTGTAATTAGAGATGCCTTGGCAGAGTGTAAGGTGAAGGTCAGAAAATAGAACTTAAGCAGAGAACCCAGCAGCTGGTGCTACAGGCACATATATCATGGGTGCACATGTAGGTCTATCTGTCCTGGGCATGTGCAGCTGGGCTCTTCCTCATTTCTCCCTCCTATGGTTCTATCCCCAGTCCAATACCTGAATGTCACCTCCATGCACTGAAACGAGTGGGGGAAAGAACTTCTCAGGGTCTGGGACGTGAATCTTCAGGATCTTCTTAAACCTTGAGGAAAGAGAATGAGAAGGACAAATGAAGCAGAGCCTGATCCTGATTACTGTCACTGTGGTGCAGGTGGAAGAATACACTGCAATTCACAGGTACTGCCCTGACAGTACCTGGGGGAGAGGTAAAACAAGGTCAAGCCTGAGGGCTGTTCTTGCTTGAGTGGTCTGAGAGGCACTAGCTGAGCCATGAGATGTGCAGAGATGAGACATAAACCTGGCATTAGAAAATATGTTTCCCTCAGCCTTTTCCCTGGGGAAGTGGTTTTCCTGGTTTTAGTGGTTTCTTCCCTGCCTTGCCTGGTCACCTTAACCTCTCCACATGCCCCCTTCAGCCCCTGCCCTGATGACAAGCTGAGCAGGCCTCCCTTGTTTCCAAGCTCCCACTGCTGTGAGCTGCCCCTTCTTTGTTTTGCTGCCACCACAATGACACCACAGGGACCATGTGGCCTGAGCAGGACCATCATTGGGAAAGCTCTGCCACAGCTCTCTGCCGTCCTAGCAGGATACTTCATGGTGCAGCTGCAGCACACTGGCCATGCAAGCCATCTGAGTGAGTACACCTTGCATCAGTCCAGAGGCCTCTCCTTCACTGGAACCAGTGCCTTGTCATCCTGAGGCAGCATGGAGTGATCCAATCTGCTCCTCTGTTCCTCAGGGTGGTTGGATCATCTTGTCATCCCTTTGCAGAAGCTTTGCTGTAGAATTTTCTAAGGAAAAACCCTCCTGACCTCTGGAGGCAATTGGTGTACTCTCTGAAGCATCAGAACTTGCTAGTTCTTGCATATAAACTACCTTACATCATTGCAGATGCTATTTTTATTCATGCATGTCTAATCCTTCCTTGCATCTTACCTCAGCATTATTCTGCACTCTATTCCCCTAGGTTAATTATAATTTGTGGAGAAAGGAGGCCTTTTTAACTCTCTCTGTGCTGTACATCTATCACTTCCTCAACTTTGTTATGACTCAGGGTAAAACAGTGAACAGTGACTTTCTTAGTATCCATCTTCCTTCAGCATGGTTATCTGTCTTTCTTTACAGAGAAACCATCCAGCCTCTGCAGCTTCATGTCTGAGAATGTTTGTCCCTGCTCCCTGCCATGAATATCAGCACCCTGCTTCTTTCTCCCTGACCTGAGATGAGAAGACCTGTGACTCTTTCTAACCTTGCCAAGCTGACAGGTCACTGTTCCTATTATTGTGTGGAATAACCTTGTGAGACACTTTCAGTCCCTAATAAAAGCAGTGTCTGGGTAGAAACACTGGCAAAGAGGTCTTGAAGCATCATACGGGTTTTATCAGTGCATGAGGACTGCACAGACTGGGGAGAACAAGAATTATACTCCTTGCTCAGGAGTTCTGCTTGAAGACCAAAGTCACTTCATCCTGCCTGAGCTCTTGCTGGAATGTTTAAATGAGAAGGTAGTGGTAACCAGGCTTGCTTGGTTTTTGCTGCAGGGAGAGTGCTCAACCCAGTGACCTGCTTTTGAAGAGGCAATTTTGATGCATCCCTGCTAGGAAACACCACTCTAACCCCTGGGAAGCAGATGTGCTGAGGCAGCTGTTTTAAATTTAGACAGGGCATAGCACCAGGGCATGGCACCAGTGAATGGCACCAGGTCACCAGGCACAATACAACAGTGTTGGTGGTGGTGTTATTTCTCCACAGGCAGATATCAGTCCCAGAAGGTTGGGCTCTAAACCATAAATTGGTTGGCTTAAAGCCGTCTCTATCTTGAGTAACATCAGGTGAAAAATAATCTGAGTTTTGAGAGTACACACAAGGTACAGGAGAGGAACAGAGATGTAAACTTAATTCTCAATTACCATTTCAGGGTCCGTAAGTTAATAAGGAAGGCAGTCCAAATGATCACGAAGAGGAAAGTGCTCACTATAAGAACTGGCAGGACTGGCTGGGATGTTCCTGCAAGATGAGAAAGAACAAGGAAACGGCTGTGAAAATGTAACCAGGATTCTGGAGGTAGAAGCTGCAGCCCTTTCATGGCTGTTCAAGGTGATCAAAGTGGGCCTTTGTTATAATTTTATGTAATATTATAATATTATCTAGAATTATAATATACAGGTCAGAGTATGCTGGGTTCTGCTGTGTTGTGTTGGATGCCTTTGAGCTGATAAGGGTTTCAGAGTCTAAGTGTTGCTTAAGAGATAATTTGTGCTGAACAGTTTGAACTCCGTGTTCACAACAGCACCCCAGCTAGGGGTTGCCACAGAGGAGGTGGCACAGTCTGCTGGTTGAAGTGTCCACCAACCTGTCAGTTTCACTGCCAAGGAAAACAGAGACTCCTAAAACCAGCTAAAAGTGGGGTTGGAGGCTTGAAACAGCATTAATGGTCAGTGGGGGAGAGGGAGTCATGGGATTCACAGGTCTCTGAGAAGGCAAGAGGATAGGGATAGAGAAGGTTAGGGATCAAGGGACCGGCTTCTTTGGAGAGGTGTAGGAAAGCTTCAGGAGCCTTCCTTGTCAAAGTTTACAGCTTCAAACCATATTTTAGTACTTGGGTTGTAGGGTTAGGACAAAGTGACTGGGTTCCCACATTGCTAGGGCTGCCAGCACTCCTCAGGCTTGTTTGGCACCATCTCAGACTTTCCTTAATCTGTCTCTTTCACACGTATCTCCCCAGTGCACCTTTGCTTGATATTGCTATTCTGGTGCCTGTTTCCTCTGCCTGCCCCTCATCTCCTCCCATCCCTCGTGTCCCTTGGTCTGGTCATGCAGAGAATCTCTGGAGAAGTTATGAGAGAACAGAGGAAAATAAAAGACGTAGGAGACATTTTTAGCACATTCTCTCTTTCCCTGTCCTTGCGATGCTACTCAGATCACTTTGTCTCCTCTGCCTCTTGTACCCTGGTTATCTTTGGGTCTTGGTTGCTATGACAACTGGTTGCGGCTGTATCCTATTCATTGACATCACACACTGTCAAAATTTGATCGCCACAGCAACACAGTGCCCTTTCTAAACATAGCTCCTCTGTTTATACCAACACCAGGAACAACAGGGAGGGGTTGGGCAGGGGCAGGATGGGGGCAACATGAGAAGGAATAACCTCTACCTGCTTATTTTTTGGGAAAAAAAATGATAGAGGCCACAGCCAGTAACTCACTGAAGGGTACTATCTTTCAAGGCTGGAAAGTGACTTATGCAAATCTCAGGAGACCTTTCTTTGAAAGGGTCTTATCATGCATGTAAGACAGTGAGTCTCTCCCAGTTTCCATGAGACTTTGCTTCCCAGGCTCAGGTGCTGTTCAGCTCAGGAGCTGAGAGCCATTTCACTGCATTTTACTGATCAATACTTCAACTGAACTGGGCCATTTTAGGAAGCTGGGAGAATGTTCCTAGGTAACATTAGCATCCGGGAAAATGCCAGTCCTGGTCACTGCTTCTGCTGGTCAGACATCTGTCCTTACTGATCAGGAGGGACAGTTTTCAACCTTTCTACTGCTCTTCGGTCAACACAGTCCTCCCTACATATCTTTCTTCAGCTCACCCTGTTTCAGCCATTCTACCTTGTTTGCCCTGAGCCCCTGTTTTCCCCTCCAGGTCAGACTACCTGACTGATCCTTAAGGTCAGCGTGTGTCCTCCACAGGACCGGCTTGCTCCAGTCACTCCACACGCCTTTGTAGGTTCTTCTGGCACTTGGCCTTGCACGGACAGCTGCCTCATATTTCGAGTTGGGCAAGAGTCTCTCAAAATTTACCCACATCTGGTCCTGTTCAATGGTCAAATTCGCAGCCTCCTGGGAGTAGGGAGAATTTAGAACATCATCACCACCTTGGTTTACACATACCCATCTTTTCCAAGGCCCTCAGAGAAGACATGTCTCAAAACCTTATACCTCTTGCACTGCTTGTTCACCCTGAAGGAAAATTCTTCTTCACTTTGCTTTTTTCATCCCTTTCAGGTCTGTCCTGGAACTGTCTGATTTTTTTTGTGACAGCACTAAGTAAAATAGGATCCCCATCTGCCTCCTTGTCATCACCAAATACTGGCAGCAGGTGACACAGATAAAAGAGAGGGGGCTGTCATCCTCTCTCCAACATCACCAAAACTGGTTACACTCTGAGAGGGGGCCCAGGAGCAAGTCTTGGGTGACATAAACAAGACCAGGATTCATCCAGGACTCATATGGTAACAAGTCCCAGTTTCCCCCTCTGGTACTCACCTCCCAGGACTGACTCATGTGTCGGTATCGCACTTGGTACTCCCGACTCCCCTCCAAATAGTGAGAGGAAACATTCAGGCTCCATGTTAGGTTGGAGGTGTTTTCTGTTATGTTAGCCAGCTGAAGGTTTCCTGGAGGCCTCAGCTTTACTGGGAAGAGAGAAGAAGCAGGGCTGATATCCCCATGCTCTGTCAATAACAGGACTGCACATCAGGCCCCTCAGCAGCAGGACATCTCCTTGGGACAGGTAAACTCACATGCCCAGCAAAACAATGTCCCAAGCAGAGGTTTTTCTTCTGGATTAGTGAGCTGAATCCTTTCAGCAATGACTGATGCATGCCAAAGCTGTCTTAAAGAAGGGTGGAAGCACCGGTGTGGGGGCAGAGGAAGAGGAGCAATACTTTCTAGCAACACATATTTTTCAGATGGGCAGATGAGATATCATTACCTGTTTGAATCCAGATAAGAGACAGGACAGGATGTGGCTGGCAGGACACTGCGTGACAGAGGTGCAAGTGGCAGCAGCCAACATTGTGCTCATTGTAGCAGGGGACAAACAAAAGACCAAGGCCTAAAATCAGCTGTGGGTGTTGCACAGGGGTGGATGAGGAAGGGAAATCAGCTATCCTCTCATGGGGAAGCGTCAGAGACTGGAAGACAGATGAATACTCACTATTTGCAAACGGATTGAAGTTTTTTATTTCCACAGGTATTTTGTTCTGATTCTCTCCAGTCTGGCAGTGGACAGACAAGTTAAGACGGTCTGAACTGGTGAAGCACTGATTCTGCAAGGAAAATTAATCACTGCTGACAATGAAACCTCATGAATAAGTGTTCACATTTCTAAGCATTGCCTATGCATGAAACATTTAAGAATACTTGACAATAAATACAGAAGGTATTCGTGGTGAAAGGGCATAAATCTCAGTGGTGAGTGAGGAACCAAAAATTTATATTTCATGTGGTTGGATTGTTTCTTTGTTTGTTGTCAAGAAGGGCACAAAATATTGCAATATACTCATTTCCTGGGATTCTTGTATGTGCTGACTAAGCAGAAAAGAAGTTACTCTCTATGACCAACATTTATTGAGAAATTTTATTTTTACTAAAGCATTTTAAGTTCCCTGGTAAGACTGAAACTTCATTACTATTAAACATGACACTTGAAATGCAATGATACTGGAGGGCCACATACACTATACAGCACTGAATAAGCTAGATTGGAAAGAAAAGACTTTGGAGCTATATAACAACCCTGAAATTTGTCTTTGCACATGATATGCAAATGTATGAAAGCTTGTCTGTTGTTAGAACTGGTTGTGACTTTATCAGTAAAAGTATTAACTCAAATTTGGGTGCGTGTTTTCTGAAAACATGGGGACTGCAGTGACTTTGGGCATGACTGAAGGAAACACATAATGAATCTAAAATATGACTGATTTAAATGAGGAATAATAGAAAATTTGCATCACCATCATCTCCGATGATGTGCTGCTGTTGCATCTTGCTTTAGACACATCTAACCACACTTTGCAGTGTCTAATGATCTGGAAAATGGTATTGATCCTTTCCAGGGAAATGAGATCAAGAGGTGACCCCAGAGCTGGTGGTTATGCCCATCCCTCCTCAGAGGAAGAGATTAGGGCCAAATCCAGGTAACTGAGACATGGCATATGATCTGTCTGTCCTGCAGCTCTTCTGCATGGGTCAGGCCAGCATGGCCCAGCTCACAATGAAGCCAATGCCTCCTGCAGGGGAACCCACAGGAGCCATGTATGTCAACAACACACAACACCAAGCCCAGTCCCAGAACAGGAGTCAGGGATTAGGTTTGGGCTTTTTGTACTGCTCCTGGATGCCACACTGTACACCCAAAATGCATAGATAAATCCTTTCCGCCCTGTCATTAGCCAGGACATCTCAGATGAATTACTCACATTAACGTTTTGGTTGAAGATTTTGTTGCATCTCCTCAGTCCTGTCATATTCTCTGCCTTGAGTAATGTGCAGTGCTTCTTGAGTTTTTCAGGTGGGGGAGAGAACTCCGGTGGGCTGGGAAGGTTGTTTTGTAGTTAGTCAAATATTATGTAACACTAAAGGGCTTTCAAAGTGTTTTACATCCTACTGCATTTGCTGAACAGGTTACAGCAAAGATTTAATCCTACTTTCTCTCCCCATTGTATCACTCAAACAAATTTTATGTGCTGGCTCATGGAACTCAATGTACCCCATCCTTATTTCAAGGCAAAGATAACAGCAGATTTCCAGTTTCAAAGACTTCACAAAACTCTCTTCCTATCTTCTCTGCTTCCTGTTGATTTCAGAGGGCATGCAGAGCCTAAACTCACCTACAGCAATGTGGCCCTGAAAGACAGGCGCCTGTTTCAGCTCCTCTAGGATTCACGGGTCTCCTTCCAGCCACTGACAGCCCTGTAGGATCTCAGGTACTGAGTGACATGTACCTTCTGAGCCAGGCCACATCTCAGTCAGCCAGGACAGGACATCCCAAGTGGCAGCACTACACCATGACCTCTCTTCTGCTCTGAGAAGTGTGGCTGGAGAGTTTCAGCTGAGCTATGGCATGGGAGATGGCAGGGTGGAGAATATCTGTGGGAATGCAGCAGGGGGATGTCTGACTGATCTGCCTGTAAGGTCAGACCAGGCCTGGGACTTGCTGACAATGGGGAGGAGTTTATTCCTACAGTGCTTATCAAACAAATCCAGTCCCAATTCCAGCTACAGTCTCTGATTCACAATCATGGAACAACATAAATATTTTAGCTTTCTAAGTCCATGCCCCAGGATATATTTGCCAATCTGACCCCATTGTCTCTGTGACAGTGACAAGTAACCCACCCAATGCCAGAATCACAGTGAGCCTCTCCTTAGGACAGGCATCCAGGGCAGTCCTGGGCTAGTCTGGTAACCCTCCTGGTTGTAAATATCCTATTTGGAGGGGACAGAGACTCAGCTGCAGGACTTGCCAAACACCTCCCCTCTGCTGGGAGGCATGTGGGAGAGGAAAACACCATGAACTGGAAGAGGTGAAAGAGCCAGGGGAGAGAAGGGGGACAATATTTTCCTTCATTCATTGCTACTCAGGGCGCAACATCTCAGCTCATCCTGGCAATCACCAAATGGCCTCTGTACAACTTCAGTTCCACCCTTCTCCAGCCCATCTATCTACATCTTCATTTGCCATGGAGAATGCCTTTCTGTCCTGAGGGTGGCTGCCAAAGAAGAGGGATTTTTTGAAAAGTGAAGTTCAGATAGGGC